>CM075980.1:29518010-29629224 GCA_038087875.1 Malacoraja senta
TCGGGATCAAACCCAGGAACTGCTGCTGCGCCACCATGCTGCCTTTGTGTGAGGTTCTCCATTTCCGTTACTCGTTCTGCTCTATTTTATGGGAATTTCTGGCGAATGGAACATAATTTTATCATTTAAAAGAAACAAAATGCTGGAGTAACTGAACGAGTCAGGCAGTATCTCTGGAGGATGTGGAAAGGCAACATTTCTGGTTGGGACCCTTCTGCAGATTGTAGTGGGGGAAGAGAAAGCTGGAGGTGGGGCAGGACAAAGCCTGGCAAGTGATGGTGGATACAGGTGAGGTGGTGGGTGGGGGGTGGTTGATAGGCAGATGGGTAGACTAATGCTGGAGATGAAAGATAGAGGGTGTAAGATGAGGAGAGAAGGGTAGGGAATTGTAAAGCCAGTGAGTGTGGAAGAGGAGAAGAAAAGAAGTTATGATCTTTTCATTGTTAGCAAATGACCATGATATGTTTAGAAAGGAACTGCAGATGCTGGTTTACAGTGAAGATAGACACAAAATACTGGAGTTTTGGGTCAACATCCTTTGGGTCGAGATAGACACAAAGATTTTGGTCGAAATCCTTCTTCAGAAGGATCTCGACCCGAAACGTCACCCATTCCTTTTCTCCAAAGATGCTGCCTGTCCCGCTGAGTTACTCCAGCATTTTGTAACCATTATATGTTTGTTCATTCAAGATAGTACACTGGCTTTATCTTAAAGCACTTGTCCTTTATAGAAATTAATCTAATCACAATTTTCATAGTTTCCTGCATCAATCTTTGACTCAAAACATCAAGCAGGGAACTGGATGCCAGATTTGCCCATTGCCTCGATGAAGTCAGTCATCTAAGAGCAGTAATTATCCCTTGTGGCCTTAGACTTCTGATGTGCCAACTTGGCATCAACAATAATAACCGTGTCACATCTGGGTCATGTGGATGTGACTCCAAGTCCAATCCAGGAGCAGTGTTTAAGTCTTTAAGTCTTTAATCCAGACTGATGGTTTACTGCCACCACTGAGGCACTATGGAATTGTTGGATATTAAACCAGTGTCCGTTGATTCTACCTAACATGGTTCGATGTTAGAAAAAAATTATTTGGAGAAAAACCAGTAGAAAAACAAAGCCCGCATCCTCATCAACCGTCCTTCTTCTTTTTTCGTGTGGCATGCACACTAAAGGCAGGTACTCGGGAAGACTCACTAACGGCAGGTAAGCTCGGGAAGACTTGTGAAGATTTTTCAACATGTTGAAAAATGTCCATGAGAGCCCCGAGTACCGACGAGTGGCCATTACCGTAAATCTCCGAGTTCGAATCAGGGCAAACTCGGCAGAACTCTTGGAATGAACTCGTACAGTGGGACAGGGCTTTAAATCTTTCGAGATACAGCGCGGAAGCAGGCCCCCTCGGCCCACCAGGTCCACGACGACCTGTGATCACCCCATACACTTTTTTTTAACCAAAGCCAAGTAACCTACAAACCAGTACATCTTTGGAATGTGGGAGAAAAGCGAAGATCTTGGAGAAAACCCATGGAGAACGTGCTAACTCCGTTCAGACAGCACCCGTAGTCAGGATCAAACCTGGGTCTCTACCGCTGTAAGGCAGCAACTCTACCACTGCGCCACCATGCTGCCCTCATAGAGATTTTGGGACTATCCCAGATGATTTGGCACTCATCAGTACTTTCTCTCCTGTACCCACCTCTCTGAATCTGCCACTCTGGGCAGACATCGCCAGTCCAATTCCACTTGTTCAGTGAGACATAGAACTGCACAGAAGCTGCCCATTCAGCCCATCGAGTCCATGCTGACCATCAGTCACCCATTCACACAAATCCCATTTTATCCTTTCCGGTTTCCCATCAACAGGGTCTGCCATTCACCTGCGTGCAAGGGGTAAATCACAGTGGCTAATTCACCTACACACCCTCGGGGCTCTGGGATGTGGGAGGAGGCCGAGCATTCCTAGGAAACGTATGCAGTCACTGGGAAAACGGGTAAACTCCACACAGCACCGGACATCGGGATTGAATAAGGGATGTAATGTTGAGGCTTTATCAGGCGCCGGAAAGGCCACGTTTACTCTATTGTGAACAGTTTTGGGCACCATATCTGAGGAAGGATGCACTGGCTCTGGAGAGGGCCTAGATGAGGTTTACAAGAATGATCCCAGGAATGAGTAGGTTAACCTCTGATGAGCGTTTGACGGCACTGGGCCTGTACTCGCTGGAGTTTAGAAGAATGAGGGGTGACCTCATTGAGACTCACAGAAAAGTGAAAGGCCTGGATAGAGTGGATGTGGAGAGGATATTTCCACTAGTGAGAGAGTCTAGGTCATAGCCTCTGAATTAAAGGACGTTCTTTTAGGATGGAGATGAGGAGGAATTTCTTTAGTCAGAGGGTGGTGAATGTGTGAAATTCTTTGCCACAGAAGGCCGTGGAGGCCAAGTCAGTGGATATTTTTAAGGCAGAGATAGGTGGATTCTTGATTAGTACAGGTGTCAGAGAATGCAGGAGAATGGGGTTAGGAGGGAAAATAGATCAGCCATGATTGAGTGGTGGAGTAGACTTGATGGCCTAATTCTACTCCTACTCCTTGTGACCTTATGCCTTTATGTTTGCAGCATATGTGAGGCAGCCGATCTACTAACTGCACAGCTACACTGGCCTAATGTTGATGGATTCCTCAGTGCAACAGTGAAGGGGAAATTCAGTCCAAAATATAATAACTGTTCAATAATGAGATGATCGCTGCATCAAAGCAACCAGTGAATGCTCCAGTGATTCCTTTTAAGTTAATCACCTATATACAGAGAGACTGGAAGGCTTGGAATGGCTTGGAAAAGCAAAACTCCCTTCCTTCACATGGAACTCTATCCACAGTTACGGCTGTGATATTATCCAGAAGAAAATGAGGCCATTTTATTTTTTAAAATCAAAAATCAAATTCACTAACAAATCCCAGGTCGCCATCTCATTTTTAGAAAATCCATTAAAATCTAAGCAAAGGTCTGAGCAGCACCTGGCAGAGGTGGGCGATCACTTGAGCACAAAGTGGGTGTTCAATTAAGACTGAAAGGTCAGTTTGGCTCAGTGTAAGGTCCCGACTAATCCTTGTGATTCTATCTGTGGGCGGCACGGTGATGCAGCGGTAGAGTTATTGCCTCACAGAGCCAGAGACCCGGGTTTGATGCTGTCTACGGGTGTTGTATGTATGGGGTGTGTACGTTCTCCCCGTGACCTGCGTGGGCTTTCTCCGAGATCTTCAGTTTCCTCCCACACTCCAAAAAAAGGTACAGGTTAGCAGGTTTAATTGGCTTCATGATAATTGTAAATTGTTCCTGGTGTGTGTAGAACACAGGGTCCTAGTGCGGGGATCGCTGGTCGGTGTGGACTCGGTGGGCCAAAGGGCCTGTTTCCATACTGTGTCTCTAACCTAAACTAAATATCAAGACATCATCACGTTGGTTGATTGGTTGATTGGTACAGGATGGAAACTAGCCCATCGGCCCACTGAGACCACGCCAACCAACATTGACCCGTTCACACTAGTTCCATGTTACCCCGCTTTCACATCCACTTGATACACACTAGGGGCAATTTACAGAGGGCCAATGAACCTACAAAGCAGCACGTCTTTACGATGTGGGAGGAACCCAGAGAAAACCCATGCTGTTCCAGGGAGAACATGCAAACTCCACACAGACAGCACAGAGGTCAGGATCATACTCGGGTAATGAGTACCAGGTCCATCACTGTACCGCCCTTGATCTGGTAGAACTTCCAAACTCCCTTGGTGAAAGTGTGTAAAAATGCACTTGCTCGCTTTCTATTCTGATCATTTATATTCAGAAAGGGTTTGTCCACTGTTGTTGCAGGATTAGCCATGTTTCTGCCCCTTTGCTCTGCGAGATAAAGTCTTGCAGAGTTCAAGGCACCTATGATTGACATCACTTTTCACTTTATTTTTGAATTGTGGGATCACGATAAGCTGCAAATGTTTAGTTTAGTTTTGAGATACAGTGCGGAAACAGGCCCTTCGGCCCACCGAGTCCGCACCGACCAGCGATCCCCGCACATGAACACTACCCTACACACACTCGGGACAATTTTACATTTATACCAAGCCAATTAACCTACAAACCTGTACGTCTTTGGAGTGTGGTTCAAAACCGAAGTTCTCGGAGAAAACCCACGCAGGTCACAGGGAGAAAGTACAAACTCCATATAAACAGCACCCTGAGTCAGAATCGAACCCAGGTCTCTGGCGCTGTAAGGCAGTAGCTCTACCCTGGGCCACCATGCCGCCCTAATGTGGATCAGTGAACCATGATGCGACCTGAGGGATAAGGATTTGGAAGTCACCTCCCCTGCATGAGGGTATTTGCCCCATCCGACTCATGGCCCGATGATCAGCCATGGGAAGGAGGGGGGTGGTGGTGTCGGCGGTAAGCAAAGGTCCGAAGGTCGGACAGCCCGCCGGGTGGCCGAATGACGGGGCCACGGGCGAGGCGCTGCTGCTGCTGCTGCACTCCATGGGCTGCACTACGTCGGGACGGGTGAGGCGGAGCCGGACGCGGCGCTCCGACCCGACAGTCCCCTCGACCCGAGGAGCAGCAGTCAAATACGGGACAAGGGCGATCCGTACGGGACAAACCAATTTAGCCCAATATACGGATGTCCCGGCTAATATGGGACAGTTGGCAACCCTAGTCTACACTGGTTTCTGTCCCTACTGCATCAAGAGTAACAGCCAAGGCCTTCAGTCAGCTGGGGAGTATTGTGCACCGCCTCACCCTCCTCTCCTAGTGCAAGGCTCAGGCACCGTGCCTGACGGAGAGGTCAGGGCGGAGAGAACAATCAGCAAAGGATGGGAGGTCAAGAATGGAGCAGAGCACCCAGCATGGATCTGACTGCATGGGCAGGGATTGGGGTGGTAGCTACATTGACAGAGAGGGGCGCAGAATCCGAATACCTGCAGAAGGGGAAGGTAGGGAGGTATTCCCTATCTAGGGATGGGCTGGACATCAGGAGGTCTCAGGCATCAGGTTAGATCTAAGGCTCATGATTCTCACCTACATGCCGTGGAATTAAGGCCATGTTATCCAATTTGCCTGCAATGCCACAATAGCGGCAGGGTGGCGCAGCAGTAGAGTTGCTACCTTACAGCGCCAGAGACCCGGGTTCGGTCCTGACTACAGATGCTGTCTGTATGGAGTTTGTACGTTCTCTCTGTGATCCGCGTGGGTTTTCTCTGGGTGTTCCGGTTTGCTCCCACACTCCAAAGACCCACAGATTTGTAAGTTAATTGGCTCCAGTAAAAGTTGTAAAATTATCCCTAGTGTGTAGGATAGTGTTGGTATACGGGTGATCACTGGTTGGTGCGGACTCGACGGGCCGAAAGGCCTGTTTCTGCGCTGTATCTCTAAACTAAACTAAAAGTAAAAGCAGCATAGTTTGACAAACCTTGTCCTGCACCAAGCGCCTGACATGGATATCACATCCGGGGCAGAAGGATGACCCCTGACAGGTAGTGCTCAGTCTATTTTCCCGAGTGGCGTGATCTGATCTGGAATTGGCAGCAAACACCGTTCATCAGATTTTCCATCGATCTAAAAACGCGTCAAGCAATCGAATTTACAGATTTTTCTTAACTTTTAACAATCAACTGATTGAACTCATCAAATCTCAGAATGTTTTACTTTCCAATCCCATTTTTATTTTGGAAAAGTCTATTGCTATTATTATATTATAGAGCGCAAGAAAGAGCCAGGAACAAAGGAGGCTCCGGAGCGGGGTACTTTGTAATCTTGTCAGCGCTCTTTATGTGGTGACTCTTTGCATACCTTGGGTATACAAGCCAAGAATTTCACTGTGACTCATTCATTCATTCATTCATTCATTCATTCATTCATTCATTTATTCCCCAAAGTTAGACACAAAAAGCTGGAGTAACTCAGTGGGATGGGCAGCATCTTTGGAGATAAGGAATGGGTGAAGGAAGGGTCTCTCCCCGAAACGTCACCCATTCTGTCTCCACAAATGCTGCCTGTCCCACTGAGTTACTCCAGCATTTTGTGTCTATCTTTGGTGTAAACCAGTATCTGCAGTACCTTCCTACACAATAAATTCTTCCTCCTTCCTCCTTCCTCTCCAGGCCCTCATACTCATGTTTCTGATTTCAATCCTTTGAAAATGATTTAAAAAGTCGGGGATCGGCAATTTTTGGTCTGTACGGAGATTGCATGTTTCTCCCCGTGACCTGCGTGGGGTTTTTCCGAGAACTTCGCTTTCCTCCCACACTCCAAAGACGTAGGTTAATTGGCTTGGTATAAATGTTTTTTTTTAATTGTACCTAGTGTAGGATAATGGTAGTGTGCGTGGATCACTGATCGGTGCAGAAGGGCCTGTTTCCGCATTGTATCTCTAAACTAAACGGAACTAAACACTGCTTTGACAAATGGCCGGTCCCGTGATCACATTACCTTATCCCCTCCACATTCGTCAGGGAGTTGAGTTATCAATATTTTTTTCTTTTCCGTTGCTGGCAAGATGCGGGAGGGAAGGGGAGGGATGAACAGGGTTTGGTGTCATCCCAATGGGAGAGTGTGTGTTCTGTTGCTGTCATGAAGCAATGCCTGAGATGAGGTGCAAGAACCCTGTCTGAAGAAGGGTCTCGCCCCGAAAGTTCACCCATTCCTTCTCTCCAGAGACGCTGCCTGTCCTGCTGAGTTACTCCAGCATTTTGTGTCTATCTTTGGGGAATGATTGAATGAATACTTTATTGTCACATGTGACAAGTCACAGAGAAATTCTTTGCTTGCATACCCAAGGTCTGCCCAAGTGCTGCAGAGAAGCTATGGATTTGATTCTCCTTTCTATTATCGTGAACTCTGGACTGAATTTAAAACAATGCTGGTTTCCAGTTCTACAGACCTTCTCTTTCGAAGGAAACAAATATTCCAGATGATACGACTTTATTTTCCAGTATTTTGCATTACTAAAGTAACAATCTTAAGATAATTGCCAGGGGAAAAAAGCAACAAAAAAAACCTCCTCTTCCACCTGCTACGAGTCATTATGATATGCAATGTATGCCTGAACGATTGGTGGAGGGAGGTTCATTTAGAACTGCCAAAAAGAAAGTGGGTATATATTGCAAAAGGCCAAATTCACAGAGACATAGGGAACTGCAGGTGCTGGAACCTTGAGTGAAACACTACGTGCTGGAGTAACTCAAGGGGTCAGGCAGCATCTGTGGAGGGAATGGAAGGTGATATTTTGTGTTTCAGACTTGCTGTGCTTCAGTAAAAGGGCAGGGAATGGAGGGATATGCAGGCAGAGATTAGTTTAACTTGCCACCTTGTTTGGCATGGACATTGTGGGCTGAAGGGTCTCTTCCTCTGCTTTACTGTTTTACTGTTCTATGTTCTATGAGTAGCACTTGTTGACAAACTTTTTCAAGTATCCAGCATACACACAGTTAGCTGAATGGTCTACTTGTCTGCTGCACCATTCTGTGATTCCAAGGCTGGCTTGCTTCCTATTTAATCCATAGAACAGTTACTGCTGTGTTACTCTTGACGATAGACACAAAATGCTGGAGTAACTCAACGGGACAGGCAGCATCTCTGGAGAGAAGGAATAGTCGAGACCCTTCTTCAGACTGAAGAAGTGAATGCTCTTGAAACTCTTAAATGCTGCTTAGTAAAACATGTAACATATATATATATACAACCAGATCTAGCTTACCTACAAGCAATCCTTGCAAAACACAAAATGCTGGAGGAACTCAGCGTGTCAGGCAACACCCGTGGAAGGAATGGACGGGCGGCGTCTTGGGTCGGGACTCTTCTTCAGATTCAGATGGCAGGGAGTTCAGATTCAGAGACCTCCTCCATTATCAGCGTGAGGCCAAAGCAAATCAGGGGTCTGTGGGGAGATGGGCGAGACGAGCTGGTGGTGGCTCAGGGTCAAATGCCTGTTGGCTGTTCATACTCTAGACGCTGTTCTTCTTAGTGGGAGGCCTGAATGGTGGAGAGTCAACACAGCCCTCTGATAAAACGGAGCAGGTGGGCATGAACAGGCAGCAAGGAGCTCGAGCTGTGGACCGAAAGCAAAACTGGGTATCACCTATCAACGTCTCAGTATTATAAAACAACCACTGTACTCAACATTTCCTTCCACCTCTAATACCTCCGGGCTTTTCAACTCCAAGCTTAATCCTGATTGCCTCACTTTTCCCTTTCACTTAACGGAACCTGTAGACTCCAGTCATAGCTCGTCAACTAAGTTTTACAAAATTGAAAAGAAATTAAACTCAACCACATTTGTCTCTGCTTTATATCATGGCAAAAAACCCGGCTTTCATCAAAATGTAGAACACATGCTTATCTGCATTATTTACATTAGTTTATTGGAGCAGAATGTGGCCATTTGGCCCATCAAATCTCCTCCACCATTCACTCATGGCTGATCTATCTCTTCCTCCCAACCCCATTCTCCTGCCTTCTCCCCATAACCCCTGACACCCGTACCAATCAAGAATCTGTCAATCTTTGCCTTAAAAATACCCAATAACTTGGCCACCACAGCCGTCCGTGGCAATTAATCCCACTGATTCACCACCCTCCGACTGAAGCAATTCCTCCTCATCTCCTTTCTAATGGTAGGTCCTCTAATTCTGAAGCTACGGCCTTTTGTCCCGGGCTCACCCACGAATGGAAACAGAATGCTGACATTGCACAAACGTAGTCCACTGAGCAATATTCAAAGGCTGAAACAATCTGCAGTACTCAAGGAGGGCAGTGTCCGAGCTCCCAGTCACATTGTTCCTTTGCAACCACTTAAAGAAATTGCAAAAATTAGCTCATCTAAAAGAAATAAATTGATTGAAAATTAAATTGGATGTTGGGGACCTGCTGTTGAAGACCTGGTAATTATGTTATTGGACTGAGGCAGTTAATGAAGAGATGAACTTCAACCCATAGTGAATCAAATGTAATCCAACTAGATACTGTTGAACTCAATGCCTCTTAGCATCTGCAGAGTAAGATGCACAAAGATTTGAATGTCAACAACAGGAGCTGAATTCTGTTGATGTATTTATAATTTGCAATCCCAATGTTTTTGGAAACTAGGCAGACTCAAAAGGGATTACAATATAGCAAACAATAATTGTATTAATTTTGTCCAATCCATGCACTAACTATGTTACCACACAATTTATAAACCCATTTGATTCGTTGTACTATGTACTATGTACTTTGTATAGGAGAGAACTATAGATGCTGGTTTAAACCAAAGATACTGCACAAAAAAAAAGCTGAAGTAACTCAACGGGTCAGACAGCATCTCTGGAGAAAAGGAATAGTTGATGTTTCGGGGTCTCGAGGGAGTGGTGGGAGATTGTAACCTTCACGTGGTCTGCCCTGTTTTCGACTAATGCAATCAACCCGACGTGCACAATCAAATAAGATCAAATAGAACAAGTTGTCCTGCAACTTTAGGCTGTGCACGCCATATGCAAGAAGAAGAAGAAGTAGAAGCCTATTCCTTTTCTCCAGAGATGCTGTCTGACCCGTTGAGTTACTCGAGCTTTTTGTGATTCTTTGTACGACATTCATTTTTGTCCCCAAATCCCTTTCCCTTTATTTTTGTTCAGGATGCTCTGAAACTTTACTTGCAAATTGGAGCAAGCTCTAATGTGAATGGCCTGAGGTGTTGATAATCCCCGATGTGTGTTCACTGAGCACTTCACCTTCACAAGCCGAAGGGACACTTTTTCAGGACATTTTAACTTGGCATGCATTGGTGTACGTGGTGGTGGGGGGGGGGGCTCATTGAAACATACAGAATAGTGAAAGGCTTGGATAGAGTGGATGTGGAGAGGATGTTTCCACTCGTGGGAGAGTCCAGGACTAGAGGTCACAGGCCATCGAGCTGCTGGGAGGTTTGCTCCTAATGGATAAACCATCTTATGGATAAAACATTAAGTTGGATTCCATTTACCTTTGGGGATGAATGTAAAGTTTATGTTCATAAATTATAGGAGCAGAATTAGGCCATTCGGCCGATCAAGCCTACTCCGCCATTCAATCATGGCTGATCTGTCTTTCCCTCTCAACCCCAGTCACCTGCCTTCTCCCCATAACCCCTGACTTCCTAACCAATGAAGAGTCTGTCAATCTGCCTTAAAAATACCCAATGAGTTGGCTTCCACGCTGTATGTGGCAATAAATTCCACTGATTCACCACCATAAAGAAATTCCTCCCCATCTCCTCTCGAAAGATACGCTCTTTTATTCTGAGGCTGTGGCCTCTGGTCCTAGACTGTACCGCCAGTGGAAACATCCTCTCTACATCCACTCTAACCATGCCTTTCACTATTTGGTAGGTTTCAATGAGGTCCCTCCTCACCGAGGGTAATGGGTCCCTCACCATTATTTGAAGGAAGAGCGGTGAAATCCCACTGAGCAACATTCATCCTTCAGTTAACAGGCGACCAGCTCATTGCTGCACTGCCTGGTGTGGGATCTTGCAGCGTACAATTCCACTGTTGCACTTTATCAGTTACAACAGTGACTATGTATCCAAACAACTTCATTAGCTCCAATGTGAACATCAGAGTTTGGTAAAAGTGCTTTAGAATTAGCATCAGTTGTGATTTGTAATCCTGGTTAAACCAGACCATGCAATAGCTATTCCAAGTCTTCGTGGCAAGTCGTACAAGCGTGCGATGCACTGAAACATGAAGTCACTTCTTCAGGTGGCCTCTGCACTTGGCTCATTGATGACTTTCTGTTTGATGATCATTCATTGCCTTGGAGCTCTGGTCAATACCTACCCCCGATCCAACGCCACTAGAGCAGACAGCCCTGTCCATGTTGCAAGATGGGGCGGTGTCAACATTGACTACACTTTCAAAGCATTCCACTGGTTATAAAGAACTTCGGAATGTTTTAAGAGTGTGAAATAAGCTGGAAGAAATAAGTGCTCAGGAAGGTTGCAGCGCATATATATATATATTCATCAAGAGCAAGCACTTGATTTCATCAATTATGATTTCATAATTAGTTTAAACTTCATATTGTGATGTTAGATACCAATGGGACAACTCTTAAAGATTCATTGAGGTTGTGATCTTATATAATATTGGCTTTCAATTACTTTTTATTCAAAATGGACCACATTCTTGTCATAATCTCACCATAGATTTACACAAAGAGTTTTGTAACTATTACAAATCTCAGGTCATAAATGATAGGAGCAGAGTTAGGGCATTGGGCCCATCAAGTCTACTCTGTTATTCTATCAAGGCTGATCTATCTCTCCCTCCTAATCCCATTCTCCTGCCTTCTCCCCATAATCCCTGACTTCCTTACCAATTAAGAATCTATCAATCTGCCTTAAAAATACCCAAATGCCTTGTCCTCCACAGACTTCTGTGGCAAAGAATTCCACAAATTCCCCAACCACTGAATAAAGAAATTCCTCCTCATCTCCTTTTTAAAGGAACGTCCTTTAATTCTGAGGGTATGACCTCTAGTCCTAGACTGTCCCACTAGTGGAAACATCCTCTCCACATCCACTTTATCCAAGCCTTTCACTATTCGGTAAGTTTCAATGAGGTCTCCCCCTCATCCTTCTAAACTCCAGCGAGTACAGACCCAATGCGGTCAAACGCTCGTCGTATGTTAACCTACTCATTCCTGGGATCAATCTTGTAAACCTCCTCTAGACCCTCTCCAGAGCCAGCACATCCTTCCTCAGATCTGGGTGCCCAAAATTGCTCACAATACTCCAAATGTGGCCTGACCAGCGCCTTATAGAGCCTCAGCATTACATCGCTGTTTTTGTATTCTAGTCCTCTTGAAATAAATGCCTGCATTTATCTTGAGCGTAGTTAACTGGCTTTGTTTGTAAGTGTTCAGTTGAACCTAGAAGAAACCTGCTTTGATTTAATGTGCTGCACAAGCCACATGTTCCACAGTTTCCATGAGTCATTCATTTCTTGTTGGAAACTAGCAAGTTAGTACACTGACAGCCAACGATGAAGAAGGAATTAAAGAGAAATAACCAGTAAGTTTCCAGGGGTTTAAAAAAAAAATTACTGATTAAAGTCAGAGAGTGGAAACAGGCCCTTCGGCCCAACTTGCCAACTTCAGCCAACATGTCCCAGCTACACTAGTCCCACCTGCCTGTGTTTGGTCCATATCCCTCCAAACCTGATCTATCCAAACCAAGTGAATCTGTTGAACACTGCTTCCCGCATCTGTGTTTCCTTTCATTCCCATGTTTCATTTTATGTTTTGTTCTTAGTGTGTTCTCAATGCACTTTGCTCATTGCAAACAAATCTTTGGTATGAAACACAAAACAAAAAGCAGAGAACTGCAGAGTACTTAGTTTGAAAGGGTGATCAAGAAGCGCGCAGTGAATAAGCAAAAATGGAACATAGACGACCAACTGAGGAATCATTCCAATCTATCCCGGGAAGAGCTGCCAAGATTTTATCCAATTAGTAACACTATTTTACTTCGATAGGATTATCTATTTTAATTAGGGTTTTGCAGCAAGGAACTTTTTGATAAATTATAAACTATTAATACGTACAGAATTTTGATAAAAATTGATGAAAACTGAAGCAAAGGTTCAATCATCAATCATTTTCAAAACTGATTGCATTTTCTGGGTACAGTTTTTACTTGATTTGGATTCAAATATGTTGTCACCCATACTTTCGTTGGCCTTCTTCCCATTTCAGCTATTAACGATATCACCTTCACCACCTCCAACCTAACTCTGGAATTCGCTCTATGGGGCAGCACGGTGGCACAGCATAAGATTTGCTGCCTTACAGCGCTTGCAGCGCCAGAGACCCGGGTTCGATCCCGACTAGGGGTGATGTCTGTATGGAGTTTGTACGTCCTCCCCATGACTGAGTGGGTTTTGTCCAAGATCTTCAGTTTCCTCCCACACGCCAAAGATTTGTAGGTTAATTAGCTTGGTATAAGTGTAAATTGTCCTTAGTGCGTGTTGGATAGCGTTAGTGGGCGGGGATTGCTTGTCGGTGCGGACTCGGTGGGCCGAAGGGCCTGTTTTCGCACTTTCGCCTCTAAACTAAACTAAACTAAACTAAACTAAATCTTTCAGACTCTTGCCACTGTGCCTTGGGACATTCCTTAGTACATTGGCCCCCCTGAGCAACAGAGAAGGATGAAGATCCATACTTACGAGTTTCGTTGATGTGTAGTAGTCAGTTGCTTAATAAATTTAACTGTCTTACTCATGGAAGGCAGAGGGTAATGGTGGAGGGGGGGGGGGGGGTATTCTGGCTGGGTGTCTGTGACCTGTGGATTTCCACAGGGATCCGTCCTGGGACCTCTGTGGTTTCTGATATATATAAATGACTCAGACGTAGATTTAGATGGGTTAGTAAGTTTTTCGGACTACAAGTTTACTGGAGTTGCAAACAGCGAGGAAGGCCATCAAAGAATAATGCAGGATATAGATCAATACAGAAATTGGCAGAGAAGTGGCAGAGAGAGTTTAGGTCACTTTGGGAGGACGAATGTAAAGGGAAGGTATATGGTCGATGGCAATATTCTGATGTGCAGATGGATCCAGGTCCATAACTCCCTGAAAGAGACAACACAGGTAGATAGAATGGTAATGAAGGTGTATGGTATGCTCGCTTTCATTAGTTGGGGCATTGAGTATGCAAGTCAACAGGTCATGTTGGCAGCTCTTCAAGACTTTGGTTAGGCCACATTTACAGTATTGCATATTACAGGAAGGATGCGGAGGCTTTGGAGAGATTGCAGAAGAGATTTACCAAAATGTTGCCAGGAATAAGGGATATTACCTACAAGGAAAAGTTGAACAAACTTGGAAGATAGGCACAAAATGCTGGAGTAACTCAGCAGGTCATATAGCATGTCTGGAGAAAAGGAATAGGTGACGTTTTGGGTCGTGACTCTTCTTCAGACTGAGAGTCAGGGGAGAGACATTTAGTCAAATACATGGATAGGACAGGTTTGGAGGAATATGGGACAAATACAGGAAGGTGGGACATGTTGGCCAGTGTGGGCAAGTTGGGCCGAAGGGCCTGTTTCCACACAGTAAGACTCTATGACCCTATGAGAGGTAAACCAGAGGCATGTTTTCTCTAGAATGCTGAAAGTTGAGGGGAGATCTATTGGAAGGGGATAATGTTATGAGAGGCACAGAAAGGAAAACCTTTTTCCCAGGGTGGAAATGTCAAAGACTACAGAGTGTAACTTTGAGATAACAGAAGTACAGTTCAAAAGATGTGTACAGGGCAAGTTTTGTTGGTGGGTGCCTGGAAGGCATTGCCAGGGGTGGTGGTGGAGGTAGTGTTGTTTAGGAGGCTTTTAGATAGGCGTGTGAATATGCAGGGACTAGTGGTATATGGATCACGTGCAGGCAAAGGAGATTAGTTCATCTTGGCATCGTGTACTGCATGGATGCTGTGGGTTGAAGGGCTTGTTCCTGTGCTGTGTTGTTCTATGCTCTGTGTTCTAATACAACAGCTTTCAAAACATGTCTAATAGCGAGTGTCCTTGGGGCTAAAAATATAGCTTAAGGTCATAATTCTGTAAACTGGAACAATTAGAGGAGCCTTGTCTGGTGATTAGTTTGTTTTGGCTCGTGACCAGTGTTGAAGGCTGGGATCGGCAAGGATTTTAAACTTGCAGCAATGGTTATGAAAAGTCGTGTTTTGCAGGATTCAACATCAACCCTGAAATCACCTTTGTGTTTAATTTAGTTTAGAGATACAGCACGGAAACAGGCCCATCGGCCCACCGAGTCCGCACCGACCAGCGATGCCCGCACATTAACACTACACACACGAGGGACAACTTTTTAAAACATCTATACCAAGCCAGTTAAGCTACAAACCTGTACGTCTTTGGAGTGTGGGAGGAAACCGAAGATCTCGGAGAAAACCCACGCAGGTCACGGGGAGAACGTACAAACTTCGTACGGACAGCACCCGTAGTCGGGATCGAAACCGGGTCTCCCGGCGCTGTAAGGCAGCAGAAATCTACATCTGCGCCACCGTGCCGCCTGAAGTTTGACAATTGGTGATTTTTTGCTGATGTTTGACGATTGCAGCGGATGATGCAACATGGAGGAAGCTTCTTCTCACCGTTGTTTCCCTCGAGGCCTGAGAGCAAAATAATTCTGCACATGTTGAAACTCCAAACCAGAAAACCCTGTCTACGCACAGCAGGACTGCAGGCATCAATCAAGTAAAGAGATGAGATAATCCTATTAGTGTTATATCTTCAGATGCTGACAGGCCTGCTGCATAGACCCAGCTTCTTCTGAGTTCACGAGCAAACAGATAATTGACGAGCAATAAATTATACATGTGCAACTCGTTGAACTGCAGCTGGGAACCAGCAATGATTTGGCCATTAAATACGACGGAATGGCATAGCTCCAGATAAACTAGAAAGGAGATGGGGCTTCCCGCCCAACTTATCAAACGTTTACCATGTTGAACCTGCTTCCAAGTGGTCTTTGAGCACTTCCAGAATTAATAGCTTTTAACAGGGATCTAAGGAAAGGAGCAGGAAGTCATTAATCTAATCAGGTGAAGAGTGTCAAATGGTACAGTCCTTTTAATATGAAGGGTTTCATCGCAAAATCAATATTTAAAAAGAGAATAATGTTGAACAAATGAGGACGTGCGAGAAACACAACGTAGCATCTGGAAAGTGAAGATAAAGGTTGCACAGTTCAGAAGAGCTGAACAGAGAAAAAAAGATCACTTTGCTTTTTTATGTTGTATCCCTCTTTCATCTGTTTAGTTTAGTTTAATTTAGAAATACAACATGGAAACAGGCCCTTCGGCCCATCGAGTCTGTGCCAACTGCTGATCCCTGCACACTTATCCTATCCTGCACATACGAGGGATAATTTTACCAAGCCAATTAACCTACAAACCTGCTCGTCTTTGGAGTGTGGGAGGAAACCGAAGCTCCCGGAGGAAGCCCACGCAGGTCACGAGGAGAACGTACAAACTCCATACGGACAAACACCCGTAGTCAGGATTGAACCCGTGTCTCTGGCAGCAACTCTACCGCTGCGTCACTGTGCATCCTTTACAATACTCCTTCCTGCCAGCTTTGTAAAAACATTAGTGTATAAGAAACATGAAGGGAGGGGGGGATGAATGAAAGACAATCCCCCTGCCCCACCCCCAAACAAATGGCAAGGTTTGGAGGTGAACAGGGTGATGCTTGAACATTTTAGAAGCTTTAAATAAACCTCTAGCTTCCACCTCACCTACTTCCATTTGAATTAGGAAGTCAAGTTTGAAGTGGGGGTAGTGTAGTTGGGCTGGTTAATTAAACAGTATAATGTTGGATGCCTCAGATTTAAACAGCCTTTAGTTTAACTCTGGAACATAGGGTGGCACGGTGGTGCAGTGGTCGAGTTCCTGCCTCACAGCACCAGAGGCCCAGGTTCGATCCTGTCTACGGGTGCTGCCTGTACAGAGTTTGTACGTTCTCCTTCAGACTGCATGGATTTTCTCTGGATTCTCCGGTTTCATCCCTCACTGCCAAAACGTACAGGTTTGTAGGTAAATTGGCTTTGGTAAAACATTTGTAAATTGTCCCTCGTGTGTAGAATAGAGCTTGTGCACAGGGTGATCACTGGTCAGCTCGGACTAGGTGGGCCGAAGAGCCTGTTTCCATGCTGTATCTCTAAAATCTATAGTCTAAAGAGCACGGACAGTACAGCATGTGAACATGTCCTTCGACACACAATGCTGTGCTGAACATGAGGGGGAATTTCTTTAGTCAGAGGGTAGTGAATCGGTGAAATTCTGCCACAGACGCCAAGGAGGCCAAGTCAATGGATATTTTTATGGCGGAGATAGATAGATTCTTGATTAGTACGGGTGTCAAGGGTTATGGGGTAAAGGCAGGAGAATGGGGTTAAGAAGGAAAGATAGATCCGCCATGATTGAATGGCAGAGTAGACGTGATGGGCCGAATTGCCCAATTCCGCTCCTATCAAGTCAAGTCACATTTATTTATATAGCACATTTAAAAAACAACTCTCGTTGGCCAAAGTGCTTTACATTTGTTATAAGAATAGTATAAACAAACAAACTACATACATATATACATATAGCCCTTGCTCAGAGGACGTCAAGAAAGGCTTGGGAGTATAGATACGTTTTTAGTCTTGACTTAAAGGAGTCGATGGAGGGGGCAGTTCTGATGGGAAGGGGGATGCTGTTCCACAGTCTAGGAGCTGCAACCGCAAAGGCACGGTCGCCCCTGAGCTTATGCCTAGACCGCAGGATATTCAGCAACCCCAAGTCGGACGATCTGAGGGACCTGAAGGTGGAAGTGGTGGGTGAGAAGACTTTTGATGCACTTATGAACTTGTGAACATGATGCCAAGACCATCACTTATTTTCCTGCGCATAACCCATATCCCTCCATTCCCGACATATCCATGTGACTCCCCAAAGTCTTGTCGATACCATTATCGTATCTGCTACCAACACCCCGTGTAGTGCGTAGCGTTGCGCGGGAGCGTAGAACACAGTGCGTTCCAGGCACTCAGCACCCACTGTGTACAAAATGTGCCCTGTCCATCCCCTTTAAACTTTGCTCCTCTCAAACCTCAGGAAACTCAGCTGCTAAAAGCAGGGTCAGAGTGGCTGAGTCACAACCCATACCCAGAAAGCTGTGACTTCCCTACCTGCTTCCCGACCAGGGACTTCCCTGCCTAATTTCCGTCCCACCTCCAGCTGGGCAGCTGATACAACAAATATTGGACACATGACCCTCCTGGGAATCGAGGATTAGATTGCCCCTCCCCGTCTGAATGGCAGATAAGACCCCCTCAGAATCTCCACTCATTTCCCAACCCCAATACAGACCCACCCCCACTGCCGAGCTCGCAGGCACCCCGAGTGCTTGCTGGTGCAAGCTCCATGGATGACATGGAGTCACCCTGGTCAGTCAGAATGAATACAGGGCAGCGAGATACCCGGTATAAAAGTGTAAGGGTTTTAATTTTGTTTAGTTTAGAGATACAGCATGGAAACAGGCCCTCCAGCCCACCGGGTCCGTGCCGACCTGCGATCCCCGCACATCAACACTATCCTACACACACCAGGGACAATTTATACATCCACTAAGCCAATTTACCTACAAACCTGTACGTCTTTGGAGTGTTGGAGGAAACCGAAGATCTCGGAGAAAACCTACGCGGGTCACGGGGAGAACGTGCACACTCCGTACAGACAGCACCCGTAGTCGCGATCGAACTCGGGTCTCCCGTGCTGCAAGCGGTGTAAAGCAGCAACTCTGCCGCTGCGCCACCGTGCCGCCCTGCCGGTTGAAATAACAACTGCACAGCAAGCATCCAATCTAAGCCGTTTCTCCTCCTCAGTCTCTGTTGGCAAAGTCTACATCAGCAACTAGAAGGCTTGTGGCATCCAGGAAGCGCACACCTTTACTGCCAGAAGAGTGGCACAGCTGATGGGGGCTGCTGCTGATCACAGCTCCAATGACCAGGTTCAATCCTGACCAACAGTGCTGCCTGTGGGCTGTGCAGGTAGGTTTCCTCACACAGGCAACTGGCCACTGTAAACTGTTCCCAGTGTGTGGGTGAGTGAGTGAGTGGTCGCATCTGGGGCATGTGTAACAAGCTCATTGTGGGAGAAGTTTATTTTAATTTATTTTGTTTAGTTTAGAGAAGCAGTGCGGAATCAGGCCCTTCAGCCCACCGAGGCCTCACCGACAAGCAATCACCCTTACACTAACACTATCACTATCCTACATAGGGACAATTTACAAACCTGTACGTCTTTGGAGTGTTGGAGGAAACCAGAGCACCCGGGGAAAACCCAGGTGGTCACGGGGAGAACGTACAAACTCTGTACAGACAGCTGCCATAGTCAGGATCGAACTCAGGTCTCTGGCGTTGTAAGGCAGCAACTCTACCGCTGCTCCACTGTGCCGCCCTGTAAAGGGTCAGCAGATGGCAGCAGTGGCAGTGGGCCGAATGGCCGCATTCCATGCTGTACGGCTCTACAATTCTACTGTAGAGGAAGGAACTGCAGATGCTGGTTTAAAGGTAGACACAATAAGCTGGAGTAGCTCAGCGGGACAAGCAGCATCCCTGGAGAGAGGAATGGGTGATGATTCTACTTCTATGACAGGAGCTGTATGAACCATCTGAACACCTCCTTCATTTATCATTTATGGCAAACTATCTTTCCACGTTTTGCTTTAAGGACTCCTCTCACCCATGCTGAAGAAAATACTTCAAATTAACTCACATGTCACAACCTCTGTTGTTGCTGCGCACCTATTACTATCTGATGGTCTCAGCAGGGACAAAACGGACTCTTCTGCAAACATCCCCTTGACAGTTATGGTCAGCTGAAGCTAAAACAATTTGTTTCAATGCTATTCTAAGCAGAAGCTAAGGTGACACTCAAATATGGGCTATAGTTCTCAGTTTAGTTTATTGACACATGCACCGAGGTACAGGGAAAAGCTTGTGTTGCATGCTGTCCAGTCAGCAGAAAGACAATACATGATTACAATCGAGCCATTTACAGTATACAGATACATGTTAAGGTAATAACGTTTAGTGTAAGGTAAAGCCAGCAAAGTCCGATCAAGGATAGTCCAAGGGTCACCAATGAGGTAGATAGTAGTTCAGCACTGCTCTCTGGTTGTGGTAGGATGATTCGGTTGCTTGATAACAGCTGGGAAGAAACAGTCCCTGAATCTGGTGGTGTGCGTTACACCTGAACAAAAATCCCAAATGAACGCAGATGCTAGAAATTTTTTAATGTGAAGAGAAAATGGTGGGAACATTCAGGAGGTCAGGTAGCGTCTGTAGAAAGTGGAATGGAGTTCAAGTTTCAGTTCAAAGAACCTTTGGCAGCACCGGGAAAGAGAGAAAAAACAAGTTAAATTTCAGTTGCAGAGAAGATGTGGGGGAGGCAAAACACAAAGTGCAGGAGGAACTCAGCGGGTCAGGCAACATTTATGGAGGAGATGTACCACGACGATTCAGGGCAGGAGGAACTCAGCGGGTCAGGCAACATTTATGGAGGAAATGTACCACGACGATTCAGGGCAGGACATTTCTTTTAACTCTTATTCCTCATGTCTACAGACGTGGGGGAAAGATGGACAGGACAAAGGGAATGCCAGTGATGGGTGAGGAAAGTTGAGGATTAGTTGTGGAGTTATTGGTTGAGTGGGAACAATTAGAATGCAATTACACAAAGATGCATAAAAGGTTGTGAAATGCAGGGCAGTAAGATATTTTGCAAGTATAAGATAGGTTTAGAGCATTATTGGCCAAGCGCGGGAAGGTGGGACTAGTGTAGATGGGGCACGTTTGTTGGCATGGTCACGTTGGGAAGAAGGGCCTGTTTCCACGCTGTATGACTATGACTCGATTGAATGCGAGTAGAGAGGTCAACACTCTTGACTATTGAAAACTATTAAACTAGGTCAACATTGATGATAGACGACTTACCACAGAAATAGGCAGGACTGATGCACTTAGAGAAAGCAATTTACCTGAAATTGTAGAATTCAATCTTGAGCTTTGAAGACTGCAAAGATGTTGTTCTTCAATCTTGCATTGGGGCTTGATATAAGGGGGCTACCGACAAAAGTGAGAGTAGGGATGGATGGAGAAGGAATGGGGCAGGTAACAGGTAGCTCATCTTGTAGGACTAAGACTAGGTGCTAAATCTTGTAGGACTAAGACAATCTGCACTTGGTTTCACCAATGTAGTGGAGATTGTACACATGCAATTATGTCATTCGCAACTCCATTCTGTCAATGCTGTTTTCAATATTCAAGATTAATTTATGAAATGGAACAATGACATTTTTAGTTGCAGCAGCACAACAGGATTATAAACACAGTATTTAATAGATAACATTATAAATAAAGGGAAACAAATAGATAAATAGAAAACCCGATATAGTGCAAAAAGAAATCAAAGCCGGAAGTCCCTAGTGCAACTGAGGTAGTTCATAGGTGCGGGAGGGAACAACAAATGCTGCTTTAAACCGAAGATAGACACAAAAATCTGGAGTAAAGGCCGTGTCTTACCTGTTTGCGGTCATCGGCGGTGAAGCGCGGTGTAGACGGTAGCGAGGACCGCGCGGCAACGGCGAGAGCGTCGAGCCTATCCACCGGAGCATCGCGCGGATGCTGCGCGGGGGCCGAGTGAATCAAATAGGGCGGGTCCCACGTGCTTGCGGTAGGTTAAAAAAAATGTTGATTTACCAGAAGCTTTTGTTGCACGTACGTCGGGTGATCATGGCACGGCCTGTCGAACGAGCATGCGATCCCGGACTTTGACGGGAGGGACGGAGGGAGGGGAACGTCCATTTTTTTTTCAAGCTCGAGCCTGACGCCATTTGGAGCAGAGTCTGGAAATCTCGAGCCTGACGCCATCTTTATTTCAGGTAAACAAAAAGTAAAGGAATGTGTTTTATAAAAGTCTATTTTATAAATGACCACAGACTCGTGAGACAGGCCTTATAGTTAGCTTTAGAATTGCCCAAAAAGATCTTTATTTCATCAGTTGAGTAGAACATGTTTCCACTCTTAAGAAAATAAGCATATTTGGAGGGAAGGAGGGAGGGGGACGTCCATTTTGAGAGGAGTCAAGCTCGAGCCTGACGCCATTTGGAGCAGAGTCTGGAAAGCTCGAGCCTGACGCCATCTTAATTTCAGGTAAACAAAAAGTAAAGGAATGAGTTTTATAAGCGGTGGCTGTGCCTGCGGCCGTGCAGCACACGTGCGTCACTGGCGGCGGCACGTGCCTCACTGGCGGAGGCTGTGGCAGTGGAGGCTTGACGCACGGCGCTCGAGCCATACTGGCGGCGGGCCGTGCGAGCGGCCGTGCGCACTCGTGCATCACTGGTGGAGGTTGTGCGGTTGAGTATAGTGTTTTCGACATTGTCGATTTTATTTTGCACCACGCGGTGTTGGGAACACCGTCGCACGGCCCGGGAATTGTTCTTTCTCACGAGTGCGCGGTCTATGGCGGCAGATTCTTCCCGTTTCGCCGCCAATGACCGCAGATTCGTGAGACAGGCCTTTACTCAGCAGGTCAGACGGCATCTCTAGTGCAAAGGAATAGGTGACGTTTTGGGTCGAGACCCTTCTTCAGTCTGAAGAAGGGCCTCGACCTGTAACGTCACCTATTCCTTTTCTCCAGAGATGTTGCCTGACCCGCTGAGTTATTTCAGCGTTTTGTGTCTGTCTAAGGTAGTTCAGAGTTCAGAGTTTAATTGCCGTTCATAGTGTTCAATAGCCCGATAGTTGTTGGGAAGAGGTTTTTCCTGAACGTGGGCGTTACGGCTAAATTACCTGTATAACGTATCTGCAGAGGTTGGAGTGTAAAAATGGGATAAACAACTGCGATCAAAGCAAATAATTGAGCATGGGAAACCGTGTAAACACAGCAACCAGACTAGGCGACCAGTTTGCTGAACACTTACGCTTCGTCCTCCATGGCCTGCTGGATCTTTTAATTGCTAGCCAGTATAACTTCCCTTCCTATTCTGACCTTTATATCTTTGCCCTCCTCCACTGCCAGAGTGAAAAGATTACGGAGATTCGGCATGTCAAAGAGGATTCTCCTGAACTTCTACAGGTGCACGGTAGAAAGCATACTGACTGGTTGCATCGTGGCCTGGTTCGGCAACTTGAACGTCCAGGAGCGGAAAAGACTACAACAAGTTGTGACCACTGCCCAGTCCATCACCGGCTTTGACCTCCCCACCGTCGAAGGGGTCTATCGTAGTCGCTGCCTCATAAAGGCAGCCAAAATCATCAAGGACCCACACCATCCTGGCCACACACTTATCTCACCACTGCCATCAGGAAGAAGGTACAGGAGCCTGAAGACTGTAAAGTCCAGGTTCAAGAACAGTTTCTTCCCCACAGCCATCAACAGCTATTAAACACAACGAATAAGCTATGAGCTCTGAACTGCAAAAGACTATATTATTATATGTTATTGCACTATATTTGTTATTTATTGAACTTTTTCTTTTTCTTTCCCGTTATATACAATGTTTACATATTCACATATTCTGTTGTGCTGCAGCAAGTAAGAATTTCATTGTCCCATCCTGGGACATATGACAATAAAACACTCTTGCCTTGAGTTGACACACAAGCTCATATTCCATTTGGATAACTAACAACCCCATAATATCAACATTGAATTCTCAGTTTGAAGTAATAGCTCTCATTTGCTCTCTCCTTCCACTACCCATGTATGCATGTATTTCTTCCACCATCTTCCCACCCCCATCCCCCCCAGTCACGCAGCTCCTTTCCTCTCCTTCGTATACTCATCTCCCATCTCTCAGACCCCCATTTCACTTTCCTACCCCTCTTTCCCCAACCGCCTGTACCCTTCCACCCACTCCCTCGCTCTGGCTTTACATTGCACTCCTTGTCTCCTCCTACTCACACATCTCCGTTTCTCCTCTAGCATTACTCCACCCCCTGCCAACATAACTTAATTGGGCAGCACGGCGGCGCAGCGGTAGAGTTGCTGCCTTACAGCATCAGAGACCCCGGTTCGATCCCAACTATGGCTGCTTGTCGGTACAGAGTTTGTACATTCTCCCCGTGACCTGTGTGGGTTTCCTCCGAGATCTTCGGCTTCCTCCCGCACTCCAAAGTGTGTGGTTTGTAGGTTATTTGGCTTTGTATAAAACTAGACCAAGTGCAGACACGTTTGGTCTGCTCCCCAACACAAGATTCCACCACTCACCCGTTTCCCCAACGCAATATTGCACCACTCACGCATAGCCCCCAACTGCGCAGGCGTGGCTCATTTCTCCTCATCTCCCAGCACTCCATCCTCCACCTCTTCACCCTCCCTCTTCAATCCATAGGCAGGGAGGGGTGGTGGAGAGGGCGGGGGGTAGAGGAGGGGGGAGGGAGGGGAGTAGAGAGGGAGGGGTAGAGGAGGGGGGAGGGAGGGAGTAGAGAGGGAGGATAGAGGGGGAGGGTAGAGAGAGAGAGGGTCAGAGAGGGAGGGGGTAGAGAGAGAGAGGGAGGTGGTAGAGGGAGCAGGAGGGGTAGAGTGGGGGAGGGGAGGGTAGAGGAGGGAGAGGGTGAGGGAGGGAGAGGGAGGGGGTAGAGAGGGTGGAAGTGAGGGTAGATAGGGAGGGGGCATCTCCCTCCTCCACCCCTCCCCATCTCCTTCCTCCACACCCCCCCAACCTCCCTCCTCCACAAACCCCCCCCCCAACCTCCCTCCTCCACAACCCCCCCCCCAACCTCCCTCCTCCACAACCCCCCCCAACCTCCCTCCTCCACAAACCCGCCCCCCCCCCCATCTCCTTCTTCCACATTTCCTCATCCTCCTCCCCTTACTCCAAAATGGATGAGTTTTTGGGGCTGTTTTTAAACTTTTAAGGATTAATAACTTCAGAAATATAGGTGGGAATGCGACGGGAAGATGTTTATCGCCACGACGGGAAAAATGTGAGTAGGGTATGTGAAAATGGGAAGGCTGTGGCCTAGCGTTTGGAAGCAGATTAACACATCGTGGGCACATCGTCGGCTCAAACAAGCCGAAGACTTTTGTTTATAAATAGTTGTCAAATTGGCCCTAGTGTGTGTAGGGCGGTGTTAATGTGCGGTGTTAATCTTCTCCTTGGATTGTCACCTTGTCGTGATGGAGAAGCCTGTGTGATCGTGAGATCCTGAGAGCGATGCCGTCTGGAGCTGTGCTCCTGGTAGGGTCACCAATGGCGATAAGGTCGAGGGGGAGATCTCTGACAAAGAGCAATCCAACCAAGTCCTCAACGGTGGACAGGCGGAGGGATGATGGCTGACTCTAGTGGAGCGTCACAACGGCTGGGAAGGCGGATGAAGGCTGCAGCAGAAAAGGGTCCCCGGTCGTCTTGGACTCTGTGCCACTGGACCCCTGATCCCAGATCTGTCAAGGACCGTGGGGTAGCCGTCTGTGCACCAGTCTCCCCACGTTAAACAAGTCACGCACAGGCGTCCTCCACGAAAGGACAGTCATACCTGTTTCGAGTGACCGCCGATGATGATGATAATGTGCGGGGGCTCGCTGGTCGGTGCGGACTCTGTGGACCGCAGGGCATGTTTCCGTGCTGTATCTCTAAACTAAAACTAAACTCCTGCAACTATTTTCTATGTTTCTATGTTTCTATGTTTCTAATGCCTCCTGTCCATTCCCTCCCCAGATGCACCTTGAGTGCAACCCTTTAGACTTTAAAGATACAGTGTAGTAACAGGCCCTTCAGCCCACCGAGACCATGCTGACCCGTACACTAGCACTATCCTACTATCCTACTATTCTACACATTAGGGACAATTTACAATTAGGGACGTGGAATAACTTGTCTGAAGAACAGAAGAAAAGATCAGAAAAGTCCCTTTGTTTCCATCATGTCCACAGAGACCAGTGGAGTTTCACACTAACTGTGAATGACCAGGAAATACAAGGGGCTCTTTAGCCTAGGATAAATCTATTGTACTCTGCCATGATGTGTTCAATAAACATACAAGATAAGGATTTTTGGCAGAACCTAAGTACATGTGCTGCACTCACGCATATTTGCATCACACTGCACTTACATCAAACAGTCCACGTTATATTCAGTCTATATTCCTGCAGCTAGGAGCTCAGGATGGGCATTGTAGGCAGAGTGAAGGGGCTGAGCAAAACTGTCGTCCGATGGGGTTTAATGTAGAGGAGGCCACGTTGCAAGCACCAAATGCAGTAGACCATGTTTGAAGAGGTGGAGGGGATTCTCTGCCTTACCTGGTGGGGCAGTTTAAATGCCCGGATGGTATTGAGGGAGGATGTGAAAGGATTGGACATGCCTCAAAAAGGCTGGCAGCATCATCAAGGACACACACCATCCTGGCCGCTCACTCATCTCCCCGCTACCTTCAGGTAGAAGGTACAGGAGCCTGAAATCTGCAACATCCAGGTTCAGGAATAGCTGCTTCCCCACAGCCATCAGGCTATTAAATTCAACTCAAACAAAACTCTGAACATTAATAGCCCAATGCACTTTATCTGTTTATTTATTTATGTGTGTATTTATATATTCAATGGTATATGGACACACTGATCTGTTCTGTATTCATGCCGACTATGTTCTGTTGTGCTGAAGCAAAGCAAGAATTTCATTGTCCTATCTGGGACACATGACAATAAACTCTCTTGAATCTTGAATCAATTGCGAGAGTGTCGGGGGAATGTACTAAGTGGCGGGGAGGGGTTATTGCGGAAGAATGAAGGAGGCAATCTTTGTAGTGGCAAGGACTACACTCCCCACCATTGACTCCATCTACACTTCCCGCTCCCTTGGAAAAGCAATCAATATGATCAAAGAGTGTAGGAAGGAACTGCAGATGCTGGCTTGAACCGAAGATAGACACAAAATGCTGGAGCAACTCTGTCCCACTGAGTTCCTCGAGCATTTTGTGTCTATCTTCAATATAATAAAAGACCATTGCTTCTTCGCCCCACTCCAGTTAGGCAGAGTTTACAGAAGCTCTTCTATTAGGCTTCTTCCATGAGCTAGTGAATTGTCCAATTCACCACAACCCCATTGCGGACATTGGACTTTGTCTCTGGATCTGGCGCTCTACAATGCTGTGAACTATAGTCTGCACTCTTTGCCCAAACGCCCACCCTAGTCTTGCTAGTTTACTACCTCTAGTTTCCCTCTCCCCTGACTCTCCGTCTGAAGAAGGGTCTCGGCCCAAAACGTCACCTATTCCTTTTCTCCAGAGATGCTGCCTGACCCGTTGAATTACTCCAGCATTTAGTGTCTCTCATTCACTAGACTTTGGCTTGATAGTATTTGTGTATAGCGTTATCTGATTCAATTGGAGAACAAGCAAAGCAAAGCTTTTCGCTGCACCTCGCGACATGTTACAATTATAAACCTGAACCTAAACCTAATCCTTTCATGAACTGGGCCAAGTGACAACATGTCTTTGGCCCTTTTGTGTTAAGCTTCACTCTTGGCAGCAGATAGTGTTTTGGATTCGAAGTGTCACATTCATTGGCTCTATTTTGAGGAGAAGTGAGGCTGCTGGAGAGGTCGGTCGCACTCTGAGCCCGACAGAGACAGTTTGGTTCTTTCACAGCTCATTTAGAATAGCTCGACGGTAAAATCACCATATATAGTTTCAAAGTACTGTAATCCACATTATCTAACAAATCTAAAGGCACGGACTCTGGTGCAGAAGGCAATTGAGGCTCCTTAAGTTGCTTTCTCAGTAAATTGCTGAATAGGGCAGGTGCCCTTGTTCAGACCAACCAGATCACCAGGGGAAGGTGAACAAATATTGTCGCTGAGACAATTAGCTGCCCTTAGCTGGTATCTATTCTGATGCTGTCAGTAATAAGCTGTACTCTCTTAACCTGAGACCAGTACAAACCTTGAAGATTGTGAAATTCTATCCTCAGCTGCGGAATCAGACGTTTAAAAGGACTGATCTAAAATAAAACATCTGTTTCCCATTGAGTTTACACTCAAGCTTGAGTTTTGCATGTTACATTTCACTATTAGTCGCAGGCAATGATTTGGGTTCATTGAGTCTTTTCAACAGGAACCTATTTCCAAGGGAAAACAGGGAGGGAAAAAAAATGGTGTTGTTTACTTGTGTAAAATTTGTCACGTTAATAACATTTGATTATTACTTATAAACGAGCCAATGCGTGTGCTTCTCTCAGGGGGAGGCGATGCTTTGAGTGGGGTAACTGAATGTTGCTGGATCTCTGTTGTGAAGGTGGCCGGCAACCATAATCATAGCCAGAGCAGTGTTTGGGGGCAATTAATATCACCCGGAGCGTACGTGGGGTCAGGCAGTGGGTAGGGTGCACTGAGCCAGGCTAATGGCTTCCATTCACATTCAAGCTCAATCATTGGGTAAACCTTTAATACAGGCTGCCTGTCAAACAATCTGCTAGCACGCACACACGCACACGCATCCGCACATGCACATGCACACATGCACACATGCACACACACCCATGCACACACACACACACACACACACATGCACACAGACACGCACACACACACGCACACGCACACACACACGCACCCACGCACTCAAGCGCACACACACGCACACACACTCCCACACACACACGCACACGCGCGGGCACACACACGCACACACACTCCACGCACACACACACACGCGCGGGCACACACACGCACACACACACCCACGCATACACGCACACACATACACACATGCACACACGCACACAAGCACACACACATGCACATACACGCACACACCCACGCATGCACACGTGCGCACACACGCACACAAACACACACACACACCCACGCACACACACACATGCACACACGCACACACACATGCACGCACATGCACACACACACAGACACACAGACACACACACGCACGCTCACACACAAACACGCTCACACGCACACACGCACACACGCACACACGCGCACACGCACACACGCACGCACGCACACACACACACACACACAGAGCCAATCATCAGCCGTGGAGTCAAACATTCAGCTTCATAACTTCATGTCATAGGAACAGAATTAGGTCATTCGGCCCATCGAGTCTACTCCCGCCATTCAATCACAGCTGATCTATCTTTCTCTCTCAACCCCATTCTCCTGCCTTCCTCACAACCCTTGACACCCTCGCCAAATCAGTGTCTGTCAATCTCCACCTTAAAAATATCCATTAACGGCCTCCACAGCCGTCTGTGGCAATGGATTCCACATACTTGCCACCCTCTGACTAAAGAAATTCCTCCCTCATTACCTTTCTAAAGGTATATCCTTTTATTCTAAGGCTATGCCCTCATATTCTAGACTCTCCCACTAGTGAAACATTCTCTCCAGATCCATCTATCTATACAGCCCTTTCACTATTCGGCAAGTTCCAAATGAGGTCTCCCTCATCATTCTCTCCGAGTATAGGCCCAGTGCATCATACACTCATCATGTGTTAACCCTGTCCCTGGGATAATTCTCATGATCCTCCTCTGGGCCCTTTCCAAAAGCCCTGTCCCACTGTACGAGTTCATTCAAGAACTCTCCTGAGTTTAAAAAAAAATCAAACTCGTGGTAAACACGTAGATTGAACGTAGCGGGTACGTCGGAGCTCAGGGACGTTTCTTAGCGGCCTCGAACGCTAACGGCAGGTACTCGGGAAAAGCGGTAAGCTCGGGAAGACTCGTGAAGATTTTTCAACATGTTGAAAAATGTCCACGAGAGCCCCGAGTACCTGCGAGTGGCCATTACCGTAAATCTCTGAGTTTGAATCAGAGCAAACCAAGCCGAACTCTTTGAATGAACTCGTACAGTGGGGCAAGGGCTTTAACGCTGAACCCACAAACCTGTCAGTGGTGGGACAGAGTCAGTGGAAGAACCCCAAAGCCACTCAAAGTCCTCATGCGATCGGAAAGCTAGCATCAAGGCCATGCTTGCCATCGAGCTTCTTCCAGCCCTTTGGAGAACAACCCCATCAATCAACACACCATGATGTTTCCTCATTAATTTGGGAATTGTTTGGTTTGGCCTAATTTTCTTTAGATTCAGTGTCCACCCCTTATAGAGACAAGAACGTCTGTCTATCTATACACCCATAACCTACTGCACCTTCCCAATCTCATCTCAAACTTCTCTGTTCCAATGAAATGAACTCCATCTCCTCCAGACCAACCTGCAATTTCTCATCTCGGGATCTATTCTAGTTAATCTTTCTTCTCCCCATTGAAGGCCTTCACATCTTTCCTCTCGTCCAGAGACCAGAACTGGACACAATAGCTCTGAGTTATAGAATCATAGAGTCATAGACTGATACAGTGTGGAAACTGGCCCAACTTGCCCACACCGGCCAACATGTCCCAGCTATAGTTGTCCCACCTGCCCACGTTTGGTCCATATCCCTCCAAACCCTGTCCTATCCATGTACCTGTCTAACTGTTTCTTAAATGTTGGAATAGTCCCTGCCTCAACTACCTCCCTCTGGCAGCTTGTTCCATACACCCACCACCCTGTGTGAAAAAGCTACCTCAGATTCCTATTAAATCTTTTCCCCCTTCACCTTAAACCTATGTCCTCTGGTCCTCGATTCACCTAGACTGGGCAAGGGACTCTGAGCATCTACCTGACCTATTCCTCTCATGATCTTATACACCTCTGTAGAAACGCTAATCATAACTGAACGGTTTCCTATATTTGCACTTTTCTGAAGCTTTACATATGAAGCTAGGAGAATGTATGTTTTATTAACATGCTTTCAATACCTGTCCTTTTCAAAAGTTTCTGGTCCATTTAGTATCATAGGATCAGCAAATCATAAATGTATTCAGCATGGAAATGGCCTCTTCAATCCAACTCAACCAAGTTCAAGTTCAAGTTCAAGTGAGTTTATTGTCATGGGTCAATAGGACAATGAAATTATTGCTTTGCTTCAGCACAACAGAACATAGTAGGCATTGACTACAAAACAGATCAGTGTGTCCATATATCATTATATAAATATATACACACATGAATAAATAACTGATAAAGTGCAAATAACAGATAATGGGCTATTAATGTTCATAGTTTTGTCCGAGCCAAGTTTAATAGCCTGATGGCTGTGGGAAGTAGCTATTCCTGAACCTGGTCGTTGCAGTCTTCAGGCTCCTGTACCTTCTACCTGAAGGCAGCAGGGAGATGAGTGTGTGTCCAGGATGGTGTGGGTCCTTGATGATGCTGCCAGCATTTTTGAGGCAGCGACTGTGATAGATCCCCTCGATGGAAGGGAGGTCAGAGCCGATGATGGGGACTGGGCAGTGTTTACTATTCTTTGTAGTCTTTTCCTCTCCAGGGCGCTCAAGTTGCCGAACCAAGCCCACAATGCAACCGGTCAGCATGCTCTCTACTGTGCACCTGTAGAAGTTAGAGAGAGTTTTCCTTGACAAACCGACTCTCCGTAATCTTCTCAGGAAGTAGAGACGCTGATGTGCTTTCTTAATAGTAGCATCAGTGTTCTCGGACCAAGAATGATCTTCAGAGATGTGCACGGCCCAGGAATTAAAGCTCTTGACCCTTTCAACCATCGACCCATTGATATAAACGGGACTGTGGGGTCCCCATCCTACTCCTTCCAAAGTCCACAATCAGTTCCTTGGTTTTGCTGGTGTTGAGGGCCAGGTTATTGTCCTGGCACCATATGGACAGTTGCTCAATCTCTCTTCTATACTCTGACTCATCCCCCATCAGTGATACACGTCCCACAACAGTGGTGTCGTCAGCGAACTTGATGATCGAGTTCGCACTGTGACCGGCTACGCAGTCGTGAGTATAGAGTGAGTACAGCAGGGGGCTGAGCACGCAGCCTTGAGGTGCTCCCATGCTGATTGTTATCGAGTCTGACACATTTCCACCAATATGAACAGACTGTGGTCTGAGAATGAGGAAGTCGAGGATCCAATTGCAGAGGGATGCGCAGAGACCCAGTTCTGCGAGTTTGGTAACCAGCTTGGAGGGGATGATTGTATTAAATGCCGAGCTGTAATCGATGAATAACAGCCTGACATATGAGTTTTTGTTGTCCAAGTGGTCCAGAGCGGAGTGGAGGGCCAGCGAGATCGCATCCACCGTTGATCTGTTGTGGCGGTAAGCGAACTGCAGTGGGTCCAGGTTTTTGTCGAGGTAGGAGTTGATTTGCACCATGATCAACCTCTCAAAGCACTTCATCACCACAGGCGTTAGTGCCACAGGTCGATAGTCATTGAGGCACGTCACCTTGCTCTTCTTGGGCACTGGTATAATTGATGCCCTTTTAAAGCAGGTGGGAACCTCAGACCTCAGAAGTGAGAGGTTGAAAATGTCCGTAAAAAACTCCAGCCAGTTGGTCCGCACAGGTTTTTAGAACGCGACCAGGTATGCCATCAGATCCAGGCGCTTTTCGAGGGCTCTGAAGGATTTTCCTGACGTCGGCCTCTGTGACTGAGACTGAAATACCATCACAGATGGCTATCTGAGCTAGACCCCACTTACCTGCATTTAGCCCAAGTCCCTTTCAACCTTTACTATTCATGTACCTGTTTAAACATATTTTAAGCGTTGTAAATGTACCCACCGCTAAACAGCTCCTCCGACTGCTCATTCCCTACACCCACCGCCGTTTGTGTGTATAAGTCTCCCCCCGTAGGCATATTTTAAATCTTGGAGTAACTCAGAGGGATAGGCAGCATCTCTGGATAGAAGGAATAGGTCTCGACCCGAAACGTCACCCATTCCTTCTATCCAGAGATGCTGCCTAGTCACTGAGATACTCCAACACTTTTGTGTCCATCTTCGCCATAAACCAGTATCTGCAGTTCCTTCTTACATATTTTAAATCTTTCCCCTCTCACCATAAATCTATGCCCTTAGTTTTAGATTGTCATATCCTGGGGAATAATTCATGGCTATTCACTTTATCAATGCTGCTACGATTTTATGAACCCCTATAACCTCCAATGCACCAGGGTAAAAAACTCCCAGTCTATTGAGCCTCTCTTTATCATTTAAGCCATCCAGTCCTAGTTACGTGCGGTAACTAGTTACTAAAGGCCCTGTGGATTTATCAGTGCTCTATCCGGCTAAATGACATCCTCCCTGTAGCTTAGCAACCCGATCTGTACACAATACTCCAAGTCTCACCAACAACGTGTAGAGGTGTAATATGACATCCTAACTCCAATGTCGAAATCTGCCACAGAAGGCAGTGGAGGCCAATTCACTGGATATATTCAAGAGACAATTAAATATAACTAATGGAATCAAGGGATATGGGGAGAAAGCAGGAACGGGTACTGATTTTGGAATATCAGCCATGATCATATTGAATGGTGGTGCTGGCTTGAAGGGCCGATGGCCTACTCCTGCACCTATTTTCCATGTTTCAATGTTTCTATGAAATCCTGAAGTCTCCTTATCTCACAATGGAGCCCTATATATTCAACCCACGGAGAGAGAACCAGACATTCAGCCTATCATGGCAGTTGGCCTTTTCTTTAGCCTTGGCAAGCTCTTCATCTTATAGTTTCCAATTGCTTTACTTTCCAATCTCCACTATCGTTCCCCAAAACTTTGGTATTTTTACACCTATTAATGCATCAGTAAAATTTTAGCAGTTTCTTTTCTTTAAAAAATACTCTTTATTGATAATATATATAGTAAATACTACTATACGGTATTGTCTCTATTTTTATTGTACCATCTATTTTCTTACAATGTGCCAACATCACTCATGCATCCCCCTTGAACAATACGCCGGTGAAAGTTTGAGAGGCTGTTATGCTGTATCCGGCCCCTCGGAGAACAGTACCTTTAACGGTGGTCCTGCCCCAGAGCCTTTGATTCGGCTGTGTTAAACTTCACTGTGTCCCGATGCAAGTACTCCTGCATCCTGGAATGTGCGAGTCAGCAATATTCACTTGTGAACATCTTACACTGGTCAGATCCAAGTGCGTCTTTCACTGAGTTGATGATCTTCCGAGTTTGTTTCTGTGCCCCAGGACCAACCTATCGATCACAGATTCCTTGGGTGAACCATGACATTATATTCCATTCAAGACTTCATGACAAATGTAGAGATGGATAGTCATCTGATGGGTTTAGTTTAGTTTAGATTAGTTTCGTTTAGTTTAGAAACATAGAAAATAGGTGCAGGAGTAGGCCATTCGGCCCTTCGAGCCAGCACTGCCACTCAATATGATCATGTCTGATCACCCAAAATCAGTACCCCGTTCCTGCTTTCTCCCCACATCCCTTGATTCCGTTAGCCCTAAGAGCTAAATCTAACTCTCTCTTGAAAACATCCAGTGAATTGGCCTCCATTGCCTTCTGTGGCAGAGAACTCCACAGATTCACAACTTTGGGTGAAAACATTTTTCCTCATCTCAGCTAAATGGCCTGTATTCTTAAGCTGTGACCCCTGGTTCTGGACTACCCCAACATCGGGGGAAAAAATTCCTGCAACTAGCCTGTCCAATCCCTTAAGAGTTTTGTGTAAGAAGGAACCGCAGATGCTGGTTTAAACCGTAGATAGACACAAAAAGATGGATTAACTCAGCGGGACAGGCAGCATCTCTACACTAGTCCCACATTGCCACATTTGGTCCATATCCCTCCAAACCTGTCCTATCCATATACCTGTCTAACTGTTTCTTAAATGTTGGGATAGTCCCTGCCTCAACTACCTCCTCTGGCAGCTTGTTCCATACAACCACCACCCTTTGTGTGAAAAAGTTACCCCTCAGATTCCTATTAAATCTTTTCTCCTTCACTTTAACAGTCCCCCTTCACCTTAAAAAGGGCCATATGCAGGGCCATTTTTTTACCCGGAGGGTGTTAGGTGTCTGGAACTTGCTGCCGTGGGTGGTGGTGGAGGCAGATATGATATGATAGTGAGTTTAAGAGGCTTTTAGATCGGCACATAGAAATACAGGGAATGGAGAATAGTAAGATTAAACGAGAACTTACCAGTTTGAAGTTTGATCTTTATTTTATGAGGAGTTACGATGAGGGATTACGTGAAGAACCCGCCAGCCCGCATGCGCGTCAATCTTCAAAGCAGCGGTGTGAAATTACAGATAACAGTTGGTGAACTGAATATAGGAAGATTCGAGAAACTAGATCTACCAGCTGACCTTTATGAGATAGGGTTGGGAGCGGAGGGCACGTAATCCCTCATCGTAACTCCTCATAAAATAAAGATCAAACTTCAAACTGGTAAGTTCTCGTTTAATCTTACTATTTTACTTTGGAGTCACGTGACTGACTACGTGAAGATTTCAAAGCTCTGTGATTTCATGTCGTGAACACGAGTCCACACGTCACAACTGCATGTTGACCACAGATGAGTGAACATTAATAATGCATTCAGACATGACATAGATTTAAAACATGCTGATGCTAATAATAAGCAAATAAGCAAATTATTGGATGGACCTTAAAATAGAGTTGACAAACGAACCCGGCCTGGCAATCAGTTTGTTATAAAAGGTTTGGAAAGTCCGCTCATTTGACCATCCTGCTGTCGCTAGGATGTGGTCCAGCAGAACCTCCATGAACCTTGCTGCTGATGTTATCGCAGCCCTGGCGGAGTGAGTTTAAAAATGTCAGAGTTCACTCCTGCATAGGCCAATACAAATCTCAACCATCTGGAGATGGTCTGCACTGAAAACCTCTTGCGTGTTTTTTTGTGGCTAATGAATATTGCCAGCTCAGTGCCTGTAAGGTTCTTTGTAGCTTTAAAATATTGATGAATATGTGTGACAACACACAATCTATGTCCATTGGATGTCAGAATTCCAGCTTTAGACCCAACACCCCCGATCTGCTTAGTTTAATAACTAATTTACATAGAATGTTATTTGTTGGTAGAGATAACCATTCTGTTCAGCCGTAGCATATGCAACGACTGGACGCCTTGCGCTGAAGCAGCGCCATGAGCATAACTACCTTATGAGAGCCAGGCCAAAGATAAGGGTGTAGCTGGAGCCCCCCGGTGAAGTAGTGTTAACACAATGTCAATATCTCATACTTCCGTGTACCTGGGCCTGGGAGAATTTGTGTTAAAGATACCCTTTATAAATCTGGATATCAGAGGGTGAGACCCAACAGAGTGGGTCCCGCTCGCTGCAGCAAATATGATGAGAAGGCACGTTTGGCACAGTTAATGGCACTATAACTTAATTTATTGTCAAAGACCCATTTGAAAATGAACTCCAAGACGTCAGTTATCCGTGCCGTATTATATGTAACATTAACATTTAAACAAAACACTTCCAATCTCCTGATGAGGAAATGTACTGCTTTTCTGGTGCCATCCCTGCACTCTGCAGTGAGCACGTACATGGATTGGTTTAACAACCCGAGCCCCAGGAACTGTCTTCTCAGAGTCTGCAAGTTAATGAATTGATTTTATCATGCAGATGATGGTTTCCCAAGTCACGGGCTGAACCAGCAATGTTTGTGTTTAGAATAATAACCATATAAGGTTCTATAATCATTCCCAACATCAGAGGGAACCATGGCTACATAGGCCTGTCAGGCAGTACGAAAATGTCTGAGGCGAGATCTTGCTGGATTTTTGCAAGACCCGACTGATGAGGCAAAATGGAGGAAAGACATAAAAGAACATTCCTCCCAAGTATAGCAAGAATGTATCTATCGCCACTGTTATGCCACATATTTTGCCACTGGTGAGTGAGCCTGGATGTAAACATATCGATATTCGGTGTTCTATTGAGCCACAATGTCATTAAATACTTTGTAATCCAACATCCATTCTGTGTTGTCATTTATTTTACGTGATGATACACCAGCGACAGGATACTTTGACTTGATTGCACCCATGTGATTAACATATGCCACCACCATAGTGTATCAACTTGGAGTTGAGCATGCAGACTATGCATATTCGCACAATAAACCTTTAACCCATAGAATACACCTAGTGTCTATAGGTAGTTGATACCATATAACTGAAGAACTGGTAACTCATGCAAATCCCATCCGCCTCCGTAACTAGAGATGGTATTCGTAAAATTTTCCATCTTTGAGCACTAGCATCAGTTTGTAATATAACTGAAGATTTATTGACCAAAAGTTACTGGAGCAATGCTGAATACTGTTCATCCACCATTGTGACTTTGATAGCTTCAGCTGGTAATGGCATAGGTCTGTTAATAATGACCTACATGGTACTTGAGAGGTTACTCCTTTGTATGTTGTAAGTTCTGATAATGGAAAGGCCCAGATTGCACAGCTGAAACACAGCCACTATATTGCCAATTACACTTGATGAATAGAAGGCTGCTTTATAACAACAAGGTTGTTACAGGCTTCTATTAATTCCAATCTCTTGCCTCAGGGCGGAGCCACAGACAAATTAATAGAGTTAAAGGTAAATCCCAATAATCAATAACTCTATTTGGTATCAACTTAAATTTAACTGGAAGGATGAGAAAACCCCAATTCCTCAAATATAGTTTGCGGCTGAAACAGTTAATTTTAGCAAAATACAGAGTTTTAGAATATCATCCAGTTAGGCCATAACACGTGTTTTTGAGCTCTGAGTAGCCCAAGCACCGGTTTTAGTAATTTGGTAAATAACCTGGGAGCTGAAGTTAGCCCATTTTGCAACGCTTTAACTGTTATCATTGCCCCATCCAGCTAAATTTCAAATATCTCCAGTGATCCCTGAAATCCTATGGAAATCAGTTGTTAGACAGTAATGAAGTTTCCTATGCTGAAATGTCCATACTGCACATGTGAGTAAAATCAAGGATGAACCGACATCCTCCATCTTTCACAATGATCAGGCCACGCCTGCCATAATTCCGAGCCTGCCTCGAAAGACAGCTCTGGCCATATTTCTGAGCCTGTCTCGAAAGGCAATCCTGGCCATAATACTGAGCCTGCCACGAAAGGCAACTCTGGCCATAATTCTGAGCCTGCCTCGAAAGACAGCTCTGGACATATTTCTGAGCCCGTCTCAAAAGGCAATCCTGGCCATAATACTGAGCCTGCCTCGGAAGACAATTCTGGCCACAATTCCAAGCCTGCTTGGAACCCTTGTATACTGTGCAGTATAAACTAATCTCATGTTAGCATTTTAATTTATAAACGGATGTGAATCTCATGTTATCTGTCATTTGTACAAAAAACAAGTGTAAATATTACCAACTTGTAAATGGTCCACATACCCCATGTTTCGGAAAGAACCAGACCCACCTACCTCCATGGTTACCGGTGGTCTTATGGTAAGCCTAAAGGCCCTGATGTGGGTTTTATTTCCTTCCTTGATTTGGAGAGTAGGACTGCTGGGGTGCGTGGATTCCATATTTTCCCTGGCCTGAAAAACCTTTGCCCAGCTTTCAAGCTGCCACGAGCTTCAGTGAACCGTTTACTGCCGATGGAGGCGTGGGGTGTGTTGTCGCCGAAACGATGAAGCTTTGCTCGTCGTTGGTACCTTGATTAGTCTGACAGCTTTTGCTTCCTCATCCAGGTCTTACCTGTTTGGATAGGTCTTCTCCGAAGAGAAGATTCGGCGGCTGGACATTGCTGGCCTTACACGAGCCTGCAAATTTGGAATTTAAGGCAGGTCTGATGGCATTCTTCTGAAAGCAGTTCATTTCGAAGTGTGCATTGCACATCAACGCCAGGCCAGTAATCTTTGAAATTTGTTGGAGTTTCATTTCCTGGATTTTCATGCCCCCTCCGATGTCACCCCAGATAGCACTGTTCACTGCCGGCACTTTCAGAAACAATTTACAGGTGCATGGTATCTTACAGCCGGCACCTGTTCCCGTGAGGTAGCTGCTGCTTGCAAAGCTTGTAACGTGAGGGGAACGCTGGCCCCTCCGGGTTTTCTCCCAATGGCTGGAAGCCATCTCTTCCTGCAGCAGCTCCTTCGTTTGCGAGGATATCGCAACCTTGATGCCATGACAGACATTTCTGGAACCTCACGCATGTACTCCAGTATGTTCCCGGGACATACTTCCTAGTTTGCAGTCAGTTACACACTGACCCCTCGCACTCCCCTCCACATAGAAGGAGATTTGTAAGCAGCCCTGAAACAGGTGCTGCCGCAGGCTCCCGAGGATACCTGCGCTGATATGGCCCCGTTCCATGGACCATATCAGGATGGAGCATCACATTTGTGGGATAAACGCCCGCGGGCGCTATCCATGCTCCATCTGGGTTAAACGTCCGAGGACATACCCATGTCGGAGGGGAACCCTCCTGGCCTGACTCGTCCTAGTCCACAGACCTAACCAACTTACTCTTGGCTTTACCCCCTTTCTGGGGAACCACAGAGGTCTGGAAGCCGCTGACCGCACTGTCAGCGACTCGGGTGACGAACCCGACGGCCGGCGGCTACCCGCACTTCCGTTGTCTCCGTAGCCGGTTCCCCGCAGTCCCGGTTTACACGTGGTCCGTGACCAAGATTCCCCGCGGTCCATAACCGGTTTCCCCGCGGGCTGTCCGGACTTCGCCCCATACATATATCCAGCAGGAAACTCTGTAAAAGAGATCCCTGCAAGCAAAAAACAGAACCTGGAAATAATTTCAAAACTTACATGCAGGTTTAAACTTACCGCTGGAGGAGCAGCGCGCCTGCCAGCCAGTCGTTGCGCAATGCGTTAGACGACAATGACGCACATGCGGGCTGGCGGGCTCTTCACGTAGTCACTCACGTGACTCCGAAGTAAAATTATGGATCATGTGTTATAAAATGAAAAGATAAAAAAGTGTGAGATTGGGAGATAAAGGTAGTAGAGACATTAATTGTGAAACCAGAGGAAGGAAATGAAGGTGGTTTATCTTGGCATCACTTTCAGCACAGACATTGTGGGCCTGTGTTGTACTGTTCTATGTGGGAAGGAACTGCAGTTACTGGTTTAAACCGAAGATAGACACAAAATACTGGAGTAACTCAGCGGGACAGGCAGCATCTCTGGAGAGAAGGAATGGGTGACATTTCTGGTTGAGACCCTTCTTCAGACCAGGGAAAAGAGAAACAGGAGATATAGACAGTGATGTAGAGAGATATGGAACAAACAAATGAAAGATATGCAAAAAAGTAACGATGGTAAAAGAAAAAGGCCACTGTTAGCTGTTTGCTGGGTGAGAACGGGAACCTGGTGTGACGGGTGTAGAGGGACCTCCAATTTTCTCTGCACTTTTCTATGTTCTATGCTGTGCTTGGAGATTTGATGTTTTGTAAAGAGGCTCTGTGGATCATTTTACGCTAATGCCTATATCTCCCCTCTCACCTCCATCCAGGGAACCCAGCAGCCCTTCCAGGTGATATAGTAGTTCACTTGCACTTCCTTTAACCTCATCTACTGTAATTGATGCTCCTGATGTGGTCTCCTGTATATTGGCAAGACCAAGTGCCGACTAGGTGATCATTTCACAGAATACTTGCACTCAATCCACCAAGGTACATGATAGGATAAGTTTGGAGGGATATGGACCGATTGGGATTAGTGTAGCTGGGGCATGTTGGGCAGTGTGGGCAAGTTGTGCCGAATGGCCTGTTTCCACACTGTATCACTCTATGGCTCTGTGACTGAGGCCTGCTGGATCTCCAGGTTACTGACCATTTTAACTCCCCTTCACATTCCCACACTGACCTTTCTGTCCTGGGCCTCTTCCACTGCCAGAGTGAGGCCACACGCGAACTGGAGGAATAGCACCTCATGTTCTGCTTGGCAGGCTTACAACCCAGCAGCATGAACAATGAATTCTCCAATTTTAGGTACCTAACTTTTCAACCTCCCTCTCTTTCCTGTGCCCCATCTGGATGTGCACCCATTTCACTCTTTCCCCTTCCCCTTCCACCTATATTTCCTTCCTCTGGTATGACATGTAATGCCTCTTCAATCCTTATCTCCTCATCTCACACTTTTTATCTTTTCATAGAAACATAGAAACATAGAAAATAGGTGCAGGAATAGGCCATTCGAGCCTGCACCGCCATTCGATATGATCATGGCTGATCATCCAACTCAGTATCCCATCCCTGCCTTCTCTCCATACCCCCTGATCCCTTTAGCCACATGGGCCACATCTAACTCCCTCTTAAATATAGCCAATGAACTGGCCTCAACTACCTTCTGTTTTCATCTCTGTCCAACCATCTGCCAATCAGCCCCCTTCCTTCCCCACCTGTATCCACCAATCACTTGGTTTGTCCTGCCCCCCCCCCTCCCCCCAACAACAATCAGTCTGAAGAAGGCTCCAGACCCGAAACGTTGCCCATCCATGTTCTCCAGGGATGCTGCCTGACCCATTGAGTTACTCCAGCACCTGGTATCTTTGTTTGTAAATCTCCATGGTGGGCGGTACGGTGGCACAGCGGTAGAGTTGCTGCCTTACAGCGCCAGAAACCCAGATTCGATCCTGACTACGGGTGCTTGTCTGTACGGAGTTTTATGTTCTCCCCGTGACCTGCGTGGGGTTTCTCCGAAATCTCCGGTTTCCTCCCACACTCCCAAGACGTACAGGTTTGTAAGTTAATTGGCTTGGTATAATTGTAAAGTGTCTCTAGTGTGTGTAGGATGGTATTAATGTGTGGGGATCGCTGGTGGGCACAGACTCAGTGGGTCGAAGGGCCTGATTCCGTGCTGTATCTCTAAACTAAACTAAACTAATCCGCAGTCTGAAGAAGGGTCTCGATCCGAAACGTCACCCATTCCTCTATCCAGAGATGCTGCCTGTCGCACTGAGTTACTCCAGGATTTTGTGTCCATCTGCAGTTACTTGTGTCTATTATGATCCATTTTATCCATCATGGAATATTAAAATATTATCTTTCAATTCCCACACGGTGACAATGCATATATGTATTATTGTGCTGCTCATACTCCTCTTCCTCCTTGAGGAAAATAATGAAGCAGCAATGATATAGTGGAGCCTAGTGTTGGAATTTCGGTCACTGGAACAGTTTGGCATGACTCAATTTGCTTCCCAATGAAACAGGTCTTTTTACTTACAATCTTATCTTCCGATCTAGACACCTTGATCAGCTGTTGCGGTGCACTTGCACAATTTCAAGCCAGAGTCATACGAAACTCTTTTCTTTTTGGTTGCAATTTGAATAAACCAGCTTGGGTAATTACTTTGTAAGGTCAATAAACTGTGACTGTGTAAACCTAACTGCAGATGTAATACTAATGACTTTTAAGCTCCCCTCTTTCGGAAGTGGGCTCTTAATCTTGCTTTCCTGCTCCAAAAAACATAAACTAATCAATTCCCATGTAAAATAACTGAAAGGCTGGATGCACCTGGAATGTAAAAGGTTAAGTCATGGAATAAAGGTTTGATCTGGTAGCTTTGGTTAGATAGGAGTGACCTAATGCAAACATCAGCCACATGCAAAACCAATTTCCATTCACTGCTACTTAAAATATCATGGACAATTATCAAAGTCCATCTTTAGTTTTCTTCACTGAATTCCAGACATCCTTAAATATTCTTCTAAACTGCATGTGTCAAGTGCCCCAAAGGTGAATGAATAAATTAAAACAGACTGCAGCACGGTGGCGCAGCGGTAGAGTTGCTGGCTTACAGCGCTTGCGGCACCGGAGACCAGTGTTCAATCCCAACTACGGCTGCTGTCTGGGCGGAGTTTGTACGTTCTCCTCGTGACCGCGTGAGTTTTCTCCAAGATCTTCGATTTCCTCCCACATTCAAAAGATGTACAGGTTTGTGGGTCAATTGGCTTGGTATAAATGTAAATTGTCGCTTGTGTGTGTAGGATAGTGTTAGTGTGCGGGGTTCGCTGGTCGGGCCGAAGAGCCTGTTTCCGCGCTGTATCTCTGAACTAAACAAAAGGAAGATGAAGGATAACACATGCGCGCGCGCGCGCACACACACACACACACACACACACACACACACACACACACACACACACACACACACACACACACACACACACACACACACACACACACACACACACACACACACACACACACACACAGGAGTCCATCTAGAACTAAATACCATCTTTCCTATACTTTGTTCTTTTAATGTATTGATTAAAAAATATACACAGTGACTGGAGTAAACAGAAATATTATAGCTACTGAATATTTCAGTTGCTAGCTGCTAAAATAAAATCATCGATCACTACATTCAGCCTCAGTTTTGGTTATTTTAGCCAGGTAAATTACACCCAACGCATTGTAACAAATCAAGTTTGTAACAGGAGCAAATATGAATACTGTCGCTACTCAGTGTACTAAAGATTCCTCCCACTTGCTCAACTCACCAACTGAATGTTGAGCATTTTTCTGAGAAAGTTAACATCATTAAAATGGCTTTAGTTTAATTTTCTGAACGAAATTTATCAATTGGATTCAGAATGCCTCCAGTTCAGTTGAGTTTATTGTCATGTGTACCAAGGTACAGTGAAAATCTTTTGTTGCGTGCTAACCAGCCAGCAGAAAGACAATACATAATTCTTCTTCTTCTTCTTGCGTGTGGCGTGCACAGCCTAAAGTTGTAGATCAAGGGTAGACATCCAGGCCAGCATCAGTTACTGGGTGGATGGGCTTTGATGCCACCAGGGAGAAGCCTCAGTGGGCAGTCATCCACCATGTGTGGGAGGGTTTGGTCTGGATGTCCGCAGTCGCAAGCAGGGCTGTCTGTCATCCCACACATGCACGTGATGGGCTGTTCTTGCATGGAGGGTGCGGATTCTGTTCAGGGTTAGCCATTGCTTGCGATGGAGGTCAAATCCCGGTGGCTTCACTATAGGGTCTGTGATGACCTCTCCATTGTTGGCGTTGGCACCTTTCCAGGCTCTGCGCCACTCAGTCTTGGAGTCAAAGTACATAATTCCAATCAAGCCATTCACAGTGAACAGATACATCATAAGGAAATAACGTTTGGTGCAAGGTAAAGCCAATAAAGTCCAATCAAAGATAGTCTGAGTGACCCCGATGAGGTAGACAGTAGTTCAGCACTGCTCTCTGGTTGTAGTAGAATGGTTCAGTTGCCTTATAACAGCTGGGAAGAAACTGTCAACCATGATAGTAATGGATATAGAATCATGCTGCAAGCTGGTACCTAATTTGGTAGGGTACGGACTTAGAGAAAGCAGAGCAAAGTTGTTATAGGATACTGGGCACCTGCCACACACAGTTAATAGGGAGTGCTCTTCTGATATTGACACTGTTGATGCAAAGCACAGGGAGTTTCATCGAATTAACTTTCATCGCAGACCCGGTGATGATGCATATGTATGATTCCGCTATTTATATGGCACTTTGTTCCTGAGCAAATGTAATAAAGTAGCCGGTAACTCCTGGTGGAGATTGATTTTAAAAATTGTCTAAAATGAATACAGATGTTCCACAGTTCAGCACCGTGGCACAGCGGTAGAGTTGCTGCCTTCCAGCCCCAGAGACCCCGGGTTCAATCCTGACTGCGGGTGCTGTGTGTACGGAGTTTGTCCAGTCTTCCCGTGACTGCGTGGGTTTTCTCCAGGTTCTCAGGTTTATCCCCAAAGCTGTACAGGGTTGTGGCTTAATTGGCTTCTGTAGTTTAGTTTAGTTTAGAGAAGCAGCATGGAAACAGGCCCTCCCGCCCACCGGGTCCACGCCGACCTGCGATCAGGGCAGATACAAGCACTTCACACACCGGAGATGGTAGCTTAGATGCAGGACGAGCACTTGGTGCCTTACCCTCTGTACTGCAGTGCCTCTCCAGAGCCATCCATTTCAGATGCGGCACAATGGAGCAGCGGTAGAGCTGATGCCTTAAGGGCCTGTCCCACTTTCACGACCTAATTCACGACCTTTTTTACTCGTGGACATTTTTCATCATGCTAGAAAAAACGCCCCGACCTACTTGATGCCACGAGTACCTACGACTAGCATCACAACCTCCTACGACCTACCTATGACCTCCTACGACCTCGTGACGACCATGCTGCGATTATGAGTCAAGGGCAAACTCGGCAGAGGTCGTGAATTAGGTCGTGAAAGTGGGACAGGCCAGAGACCCGGGCTCAATCCTGACTACAGGTGTCACGGGTTATGGGGAGAAGGCAGGAGAATGGGGTTGAAAGGGAAATATAGATCAGCCGTGATTGAATGGCGGAGGAGACTTGATGGCTCTAATTCTGCTTCTGGAACATATGAAATGCCAAAGAAGGAAAAACATTGCAGAGTTACATTTCACCCTTGATGTATTCATTATGAAGAATTGGCAGCACATCTGTGATGTTTTTGTTTTGTCTGCAAAACAACCTGGACTCATCTCATATCTAACCATTAACCTCCATCATGCCAGGTAACGTCAACACCAGCCTAAACAGCTGACGAGTTCAGACCTTAACACCGTGCAGCCTTCACTATTCCTGTGATTCTTATTTGAAGCACGTACACAGGAAACTGCAACAGCGATGAAGAAGATAAGGATATATCGATTTCATTCCAATTAGTGTCAACAATATATGTAGCTCCTGTACCATTCTTCTCTTTATCATTATTACAATACTGTATGGATGTTTTACAATCTACGGTAGAGTATTTTACCATATGGGTGCTGTCTGTATGGAGTTTGTACCTTCTCCCCTTGACCTGCGTGGGTTTTCTCTGAAGAAGGGTCTCGACCCGAAACGTCGCCCATTCCTTCTCTCCAGAGATGCTGCCTCACCCGCTGAGTTACTCCAGCATTTTGTGTCTACCTTGGGTTTTCTCCGAGATCTTCGGTTTCCTCCCACACTCCAAAGACGTACAGGCTTGTAGGTTGATTGGCTTGGTATAAGTGTAAATTGTCCCTCGTGTGTGTAGGATAGTGTCAGTGTGCAGGGATCGCTGGTCGGTGCAGACTTAGTGGGCCGAAGGGCCTGTTTCTGCGCTGCATCTCTAAAATAAATATAGTTTCAAAGATTCCACTTATTGGATTAACTTTCAGCTCCACATTTTGAAACAATGCCACATGTCATTTTGAAATTAAAGAAAATAAATAATTACAGTAAATTATGAAATTGACAATTGATTAGACATGTGATCACAGCCAGTGACATTAAATGTGCTACAAGGTAACCTCTTCAATCCATTGCACTGTTGGTGCAGAATAAATTTCTAGCTCCTTGTATAACACTTAATATCCCAAAACTTTTTAGTTTAGATTAGTTTAGTTTAGTTTATTGGCACATGTACCGAGGAACAGTGATAAGGTTTTGTTGCGTGCTATCCAGTCAGCAGAAAGACAATACATGATTACATTGAACCATTGACAGAGTATAGATGCATGAGAAGGGAATAACGTTTAGTGCAGGGTAAGGCCAGCAATGTCCGATCAAGGATAGTTCAAGGGTCATCAATGAAGTAGATAGTAGTTCAGCACTGCTCTCTGGTTGTGGTAGGATGATTCAGTTGCCTGATAACACACTGGCGTTAAACTGACCCTAAATCTGGTGGTTGTTTAAGAAGGAACTGCAGATGCTGGAACAATCGAAGGTAGACAAAAATGCTGGAGAAACTCAGCGGGTGAGGCAGCATCTATGGAGCGAAGGAATGGGTGACGTTTCAGGTCGAGACCCTTCTTCAGACTGATGAGGGGATGGGGGTTTCGGGAAGAAGAAAGGAAGAGGCGGAGACAGTGGGCTTTGGGAGAGCTGGGGAGGGGAGGGGAAAGAGGGAAAAAGCAAGGACTACATGGAATTGGAGAAGTCAATGTTCATACCGCTGGGGTGTAAACTACCCAGGCGAAATATGAGGTGCTGCTCCTCCAATTTACGGTGGGACTCACTCTGGCCATGGAGGAGGCCCAGGACAGAAAGGTCGGATTCGGAATGGGAGGGCGAGTTGAAGTGCTGAGCCACCAGGAGATCAGGTTGGTTATTGCGAACTGAGTGGAGGTGTTGGGCGAAGCGATCGCTAAGCCTATGCTTGGTCTCACCGATGTAGAGCAGCTGACACCTAGAGCAGCGGATGCAATAGATGAGGTTGGAGGAGGTGCAGGCGGACCTCTGCTGCACCTGGAAAGACTGCTTGGGTCCTTGGATGGAGTCAAGGGGGGGGGGTGTAAAGCGACAAGTGTAGCATTTCTTGTGGTTGCAAGGGAAAGTACCAGGTGAGGGGTAGTTTGAGTGGGAAGGGAAGAATTGACCAGGGAGTTATGGAGGGGAGGGAGCGGTCTCCGCTGAAAGCCGACAGGGGAGGAGATGGGAAGATGTGGCAAGTGGTGGGATCACGTTGGAGGTGGCGAAAATGGCGGAGGATTATCTGTTGTATGTGACGGCTGGTAGGGTGGAAGGTGAGGACAAGGGGGACTCTGTCCTTGTTTCGAGTGGGGGGATGGGGAGTGAGAGCAGAGTCACGGGATTATAGTGTGCGTTTTCGAACTTCTATACCTTTTGCCTGATGGGAGAGGGGAGAAGAGGGAGAAGAAAACTTGTCAATGACCTTCTGTCAGGACTTGATTTACAGTATTACTGCAAAATGTGGAATGGACTGTTCCATGTAAAGCACTTTGGCTCACTCTGATCCAAACGTGGCCAAACCCAAGTTCACCCCATTATAAAAAAATGGATCTAAGTATACATTCCATCTTATCAGACGTCACCTTGGCAGAGAAATATTCTTACAGTCTGAGGCTGAATTATATACAGTATTTAACATTTTTGGAGTTGCTAAGTTATAATTTTATTAGATTTCATCATTTATATTTTATTTATATAAAACAGGGGATAGACACAAAAAGCTGGAGTTACTCAGCGGGTCAGACAGCATCTCTGGAGAAAAGGAATAGGTGACGTTTCAGGTTGAGACCCTTCTTCAGACCCTTCTTATATATAAAACAGGGTTTCTAAACAAGAAAATAAACTACAGCTAACATAAGCACGTGCAAATTATTTGGAAAATCAGATTTTTAAGTTACAAAATCACAGGGATAAAATTATGAATCTAATGTTACTGCAGAACCTAGAAGTTTGGCTTGGTTTAATAAATCATTCTCCCTTTCTCAGCTTCCCTCTGTAATCCTCATTTTTCTTCAGAAATACAACCAATTATCCCTTGAACCCTATGCACTTGGTCCGCTCGAAAGTGCAGAATTCCTTCCTTCCTTTACCTTTTTGGTTAAACTCTTAAATTGCCTCCTTATTCCTACTTGTTCAACATTTAGCTTGCATTTAACCTATCACCCTGGCAATAATTCGCCCGGATAAGCATTGCAATCCATTCATAATCATTTACATTCTAATGCGGTCATCTTGAACAAAGGGGGACCTGGTGCGGGGGTACTTTGTCAGCGCCATATGTGGTGACTATTTGTGTACCTTGGGTACCAAAGCAAAGAATTTCACTGTGACTTGTCACATGTGACAATAAACTATTCCATTCCATTCTATTTAATTCCATTTTACTGTCCAGCATTTGATTTGGTCAATGCATTCCAGGGAAAATTCCAGAGATTAAAAACAGAACATATTGCAAACACGCAGCGGGTCAGGCAGCATCTGTGGAAAGAACAACATTATTGCTTTGGGACACTGACCCTTTGTCAGTTCTGGACATGTGAGAAGGCCAGCATGTTTTACATTGCAGGGAAGAGGAAGAGAGCAAAGAACAAAGTCAATAACTGTGAGATGGTGAAGACCTTTCCAGTTCTGAGGAAGTTTTGTCACATTACTACTACTATTACTGCCTGCCATCATTTTGGGTCAGTTTCTAAATATGTTCTGATCTGCTCAGCATGTTCCATGGCCTTGCAATTAGCATCACATCATACAAAGAGGATTAATCCAATTCTAATTGCAATATCAGATCATCCATTCTCACACTATCACAGGCATTCCCAATGGAACACACAGCGCCATCTCTCACATGCTCTGCAACCTAAAACGAGCTCATTTTCTCTCCTGCCCAATTCCGATGAAGTCAACGTTTTTCAAGTTCAGATGATGAACCTTAATCTGTAAATATTTTACATGTCTCTTTTTGTCAGGTGTTACCTGCTGAGTGGTAATCTACGGCAGGGTGGTGCAGCAGTAGATTTGCTGCCTTACAGCGTTTGCAGTGCCGGAGACCCGGGTTCGATCCCGACTATGGATGCCGTCTATACGGAGTTTGTACGTTCTCCCTGTGACCCACGTGGGTTTTCTCCGAGATCTTCGGTTTCCTCCCACACTCCAAAGACGTAAAGGTATGTAGGCAAATTGGCTTGGTAAACGTGAAAATTGTCCGTAGTGTGTGTAGGATAGTGTTAAAGTGCGGGGATCGCTGGTCGGCGCAGATCCGGTGGGTCATAGGCCTGTTTAAGTGCTTATGTTTCATACAGGTTTCTACCATCTGCAGATTTTTGTTTTTCTATAAAAATGCATCTTTGAATCCTTTCACAGGTGAAACGTCAGGACCATTCACACAGACCATTCTGCATGGTATAACGCAAGCATGAAATCATCTCTGCCTCCACAGTGCCAACTTTGTCAGGAAAGGGTGCAAGAAATAGGAGCCAAGGAATGAACTGAAAAGCTCCTCCACAAAAAGTTCAACCAAGTTCCATCTTAACAAATACTCTCAGTAACCTCATCGATCCCTCGTAAACTTTCCAGTTGAAATAATTGGTCCCTATTTAGTCTTTTGATTTGTTAATGAGCCTCGATTGAAAAAAGCAAGTCTTCTCTTTGCTGAAGTATTCAGATACGCTTTTGAGTCAACCTGGATGACAGAGGTGATTTAAAATCAAAAACCAAGAAACTGGGTTCTGAACATCTGAAATTAAAACAGAAAAAGCTGGAAACACTCCTAGGGGTCGCACGATGGCGCAGTGGTAGAGTTGCTGCCTTACAGCGCTTGCAGCACCGGAGACCCGGGTTCAATCCCGACCACAGGTGTTGTCTGCACGGAGTTTGTACGTTCTCTCCGTGACTGCGTGGGTTTTCTCCGAGATCTTCGGTTTCCTCCCAAACTCCAAAGACGTACAGGTTTGTAGGCTATTTGGCTTGGTATAAGTGTAAATTGTCCCGAGTGTGTAGGATAGTGTTAGTGTGCGGGGAGTGCGGACTCGGTAGGCCAAAGGGCCTGTTTCTGCGTTGTATCTAAACAATAGACAATAGGTGCAGGAGTAGGCCATTCGGCCCTTCGAGCCAGCACCGCCATTCAATGTGATCATGGCTGATCATCCCCAATCAGTACCCCGTTCCTGCCTTCTCCCCATATCCGCTGACTTCGCTAACTTTAAGAGCCCTATCTAGCTCTCTCTTGAAAATATCCAGAGAACCGGCCTAAACTAAACTAAACTCAGCAGGTCAGAAACATCTGCAGCAGGAGAAACAGATTCAACGTTTCAGATTGAAGATCATTCATCAGCACAAGGAAAATGAAGGAAAAAAATCAAGTTGCAGAGAGAGTGCAGGAGGGATGACAAGGCAAGGGAAGTATCCCTGGTAGGGTGAACCAATGATCGTCTGGTGATGCCATTATTTCCATTGCCGCCTGGTGTTTTAAACATTATATTTATCGTGAATTTGCAAGATGAATAGAAAGTTTAAAACACCGGGCAGCATTGTATCGAAACTAAAGTCTTCTCAAGATCATGTACAATGGCCCATAGAAATTATTCATTATTTTAAGGTTCAATGGTTCTTTATCTGTCAGATATGCAACTGCACAATGAAATTCTTTTTGCACATATTACACATTCAGGTGCGGCCATTTTAGGCACCATTATTCAAAGTCCAAAGTCCGGTCAGTCCGTGCGCTGGGTGTATTGTAGCGGTTCCAGAGAACCGTCATCCCTCTCCTCTCCTCTCCTCGCCTCGTCCCCGTGGTATCTCCAGCAGTCAACGTTGGCGCTGGAGGCATTACTCCGGTTCACCCTCTTACCAGCCCTTGCTCCTTGCGTCCCATGCCTTCAGTTCCCTCCTGGTTATACTGTCCGTTGAGCTTTCTGGCGTGACCTGACGATCGCTGAGCCTTCAGGGGAGTTGTAGTAAACTGTCCAGTGCTTACAAGCAGCAAGTTGATTTATTTTGAACATAGTTAACGCACGGGTCGTGAATGTCAGAGTCACTTCAATACCTCCACCATACCTCACACAAAAGGGTGGTGGTTGTATGGAACAAGCTGCCAGAGGAGGTAGTTGAGGCTGGGACTACCCCAACATTTAAGAAACAGTTAGACAGGTACATGGATAGGACAGAAGATAGACACAAAAAGCTGGAGTAACTCAGTGGGACAGGCAGCATCTCTGGAGGGAAGGAATGGGCAATGTTTCGGGTCGAGACCCTTCTTCAGACAGGTTTGGAAGAATGTGGACCAAACGCAGGCAGGTGGGCAAGTTGGGCCGAAGGACCTGTTTCCACACTGGATCACCCTATGACTACATGAATCTATGACTCTATATCTTCTTTTCAACTCTGGCTTTAATAGTTAAAGTTGTAAATATATGTAATAATGCACTTCGCCATATTGCACAGAAACAATTGGATAAAGTTCATAAGCAAAACTCCTTCATGCACATTTGTTTCTGCGAACCCCGGGATAAGGCAGGCAATGAGGTTGCATCTGCCTTCACTCCGTCTGTGATAAAACGATGAAATCTCCCGGAACAAAATCTGAATGATTTAATTCTGTTTCGGAGTATTCAGTTTATTCACCAACAATCCTCCCGTATTTCTCTGCACCCGTCCTGTACAGTAACTCAGATATCAAAGCTATTGTTAAACAATTTAGACAGCGATTGACAAGAAATTGTACTTCACAAAAGAAGCTAATTATGTTTCACTCTTTAAGGGCCTGTCCCACTTGGGCGTCATTTGCGCGTCACACTGGTGGCACGTGAAGATTTTGTGAATCCCAAAATCCTGGGGCGCCGCACGTCACTTATGCGTGCATCGTGATGCGTAAATGATGTCGCGTAAAATGACGCACAAATGACACCCAAGTGGGACAGGCCCTTTACCTTTAATAGTAGTCCGAATGTTGCTCTGACTTTGGAGAAAATACCTTAGACCTGCATTCAGATTTGGTGCAAGTTATTTGCCCAGTGTGGCGTCATTATTATTCACCCAGAGCTTTGCTCCTAATCTAATTGGCCAAGTCATTACATTTTACATAATTCGAACTCCAGCCCTTGAAATATAATTTGGTGGCTTTAGTCTGAATTTAGGCAATATTATCCATCCGTAATTAAGATTGGGCAGACTGTTGTGCACAGTCTTCACTGCCAGTTCTTGTCAATGAGTCAACAATTGGTCTGCTCCCCGCTGTAATTCTATTTGTTACTATTAATGACTCAGGAAAGCCTTCAGAAATACCTTTCAGATTGCAGGAAATCGCAACTGCAGACATCTGACGACGCAATCCTCTCATACCTAATCTAATGTACAAGCGAGCACCGTTTTAAAACAGTTTCACCTAGTATTGCATGTTGAAAGTGTTTTACTTTTGAAGCATGCAGAGTAATAGCAGCATACTCAGTCTCAATTATTAATTGTCCACAATAATTCCGTCTGAAAATGATTAAATGCTTGTAGTGGGTCTTCAAGGCACCAGACAATGAATAGTGCATATTGCCTTCCCAATCTCCCTGTAACCCAGCATCTGGTGTAGTTTTAATGTAAAGGCTTAGCAAACATTTCCATCAGCCAATGCATGAGGCAGCGCTCGTATGGCAAGCAAGGGCTAATGGAGCTGTGGAAATGGCTTTTCAACTCCCTGATTTTAGATGTTAAATGGAACTTTTTCCTTTGAGTCAAAAGACTGTATGAAGCCTTGCCACATTCCCATCCCATAAACTAGCAGGGCAACATACGGCTCCACCAAGCTTTCTTACTTCTGATTCCATTTCACGCACAGTAGTATTTTAAACGATTGATCCATAGAGAAATTGCAATGCAAACTGAAGGCTGAGCAATGAAGATTAAAGTTATAATACCAAGGAATTGCAGATTTGTCAAGATTTGAAACGTTGCTGATCTAGTCGACCACGAGCGAAGGCCCAGTGGGTTGTCAGCAACCACGTGCCAGACTCTCCGCCAAGAAAGAGAAACATAGAAAATAGGTGCAGGAGTCGGCCATTCGGCCCTTCGAGCCAGCACCGCCATTCAATATGATCATGCCTGATCATCCAAAATCTGTACCCCATTCCTGCTTTCTCCCCATATCCCTTGATTCCGTTAGCCCTCGGAGCTATAACTAACTCTCTCTTGAGAACATACAGTGAATTGGCCTCCATTGCTTTCTGTGACAGAGAATTCTTCAGATTCCCAACTCTCTGGGTGAAAACGTTTTTCCTCATCTCAGTCCTAAATGGCCTACCCCTTATTCTTAAACTGTGACCCCTGGTTCTGGTCTCCCCCAACATGGGGAACATTGTTCCTGCATCTAGCCTGTCCAATCCATGAAGAATTTTATATGTTTCTATAAGAGTAATGATCCAGTGGGTCCGCCACCTGCAGGGGAAGCTCACAAGCTGCCACGCTCAGTCCCGAAGACTTGGGAGCAGAGGAGGGAGCTGGTGGTGACAATGGACGTGAAGAGTGGGCCGGCAGGGGAGGGGCTGGGGTATTGCGTCCAGCGCCTTCAAGTTCGGCTGTAGGAGGAGCCCCCAGGACACCGGCGCGACCTAGCTGAGTCCTCGAGTACGCGGAGACCACTCTCGAACATGAAGGAGAGTTACGAAGACCTACGACCTCGTGTCGACCATGCTGCGAGTATGAGTCGAGGGCAAACTCGCCAGAACTCGCGGATTAGGTCACCCAAGTGGGACAGGCCCTTAAGTATCAATAAAGAACCATTGAATTGATCATTGAATTGATTGATTCTCCAGAGAAGGTGCCTGACCCACTCAGTTACCCCAGCATTTTGTGTCTTTCTTTAAGATTAAACTATAATTGGTTATATTTACTAATCACGTTATATATATATTTTTTAAACGCACTTCCCCCGGCCTCAGAATGCCGTGTTCACTCTGGATACAACAACATATTTTGTATGCTGTGATGCAAAATGTATGTTTTATTATTTTTAACAGCTTATATATGATTGGGGCAAAAAAATATGTGGATGATTAGATGCAAGCTCAGCAGTCAATATTATTGCAAGTACACACAAATGCACGCATGACTGGAACAAATTGGGAGTCTGGCTTATGACTGATGATCAATAGAGTGAAATAAACTGCAGCAGTGTGTCTGAGTGTAGGAAAATCCTGGCTGTACATCTGTATTTTCTCAAACAATAATGATAATGAGAGGTGCTTAAATGATTACAGCAGTCAGAGTGATTGTGAAGTTGTTACTGTGTGCCATTCCTTCCACTGGAGTTGCAGACTCCATGAAGAAAAGAGACTTTGAGGTGTAGAGAAGCGGAGAAAGGATTTTGTGGGGAAAATGCCCGCTTTGCGGCCGCAAGACCTGTAAGCTCGGCGGACCATGGTACTGGGAGGGAGCCGGCGAAGGCAACAGATGTGGGTGGAGGAGGGTGAACCGAGGTGTTGCCTCCAGCGCCTTCGAGGTCGGCTGCAGGAGGAGCCCCCGGGACTCAAAGACGGCCGAGTGAGGAGAGGGACGTCGGTTCGCGGGCCGATCTGGTCAAAGGCGACGGAGGAAGGCCCTGCATGAGTCTGAGGCTTATCCGGATCAGGAACTGCTCCAGTTAACTGGGTGAGCAAGCGGACTTCGGACTTTGGAACTGCCGCCAAAACATGGTGGCGCCCGTCTATGTAAATATGTGTAAATATGAAAAAAGAATTTCACTGCAGTTGCACATGTTACACATAAAGCGCCATTGAAAATCAGTGCTTAGGACCACGGGTTTTGAATGAGTGGACACCATGGTACAGTGAAAACAGTTAATAACAGCACGAGTCTACAATTTGAGGTGTTAGAGATCATGGATGGGGGTGAGCCTGAGTGGAATCATCTTTTAGGTGAGAGTGTCCAGTGATGCTTTTTCAAATCAGCTTACGTGAGATGATTTTTATAATCATTTTCAACATGTTGACATAACTGAAAATTATTGCCCAATGCTAAATGCCCCCAGAGAAAGTAGTGGTAAGCAAACTTCGTGAAGGTGCAGTCTTTTTGGTACAATTACTGCTACAATCGACCTGGGTAGGGAATTCCAGCACTTAATAATAATAATAATAATAATAATAATACATTTTATTTATGGGCGCCTTTCAGGACTCTCAAGGACACCTTACAGATTAAAACAAGCAAATTACAAACATATAAACAAAATGAAACAAAAAGGAAGTCGTAGGAACATCAACAATACACAATTCAAAGAGAGAACAGCGGCAGCTAATCGCGCCAGTGTTCACTCTCACTTCCGGCAGCCATCTTGGAAACAGAACACTCAAAACACATCTTAACATGAACATCCACCACAGCGACTCCTACGCACTCCTCACTGTGGTGGAAGGCGAAATAAAGTTCAAGTCCTTCCCCTAGCTCTTCCTCGGTCGTGGGCCTAAACCCAGAGAAGATGAAGATATCCCGATACATTTCTAAGGGAGATTTCCAAGTAGCTTGCAGGGGATTTTTTTCGGTACCAGTATTAGATTTTAGAGATTTAGACTTTAGCGATACAGCATGGAAACAGGCCCTTTGACCCACCAAGTCCACGCCGACCAGCGTTCACTCTGTACATTAGCACTATCCTAAAATTAGTGTCAATTTATAATTTTTCTGAAGCCAATTAACCTACAAACCTGTAAGTCTTTGGATTGTGGGTGGAAACTGGAACACACGGAGAAAAAACATGCAGTCACAGGGAGAATGTATAAACTCCGTACAGAGGTAGTCAGGTTCTAACCTGGGTCTCTGGCGCTGTAAGGCTGCAACTCTACCGCCCCATGTACCTGCAAGCTTGGTGACTGACTGTGGTTTGGAACTTGCATTTTGTGGATGGTGTACAATGCAGTCGTTGTGTCCAGTGGTGAAGAAACAATTACTGGGAATACGTTAGGGTTTCTACTTGGAATTACACTCGTTGATGCAAGAGGAAAATATTCTGTCACGCTCCTGATGTGCCTTGTCGATGATGGAAAGTCTTTGAAGTCTCCCAGACTCCTCATTCAGCACAGGATATCCAACTTTGACCTTTCCTCATAGACTTTACTTTAGACTTCAGAGCTAGAGTGTGGAAACAGGCCCTTCGTCCACTGAATCGGCACCGACCAGCAATCACCTTGTACACGAGCACTATCCTACACACACCAGGGACAATTTACACACTTTTTTACAGAAAAAAAACAATTAACCTACAAATCTGCACATCTTTGGATGTGGAAGGAAACCGGAACACTCGGCGAAAACCCACATGGTCACAGGGAGAACGTACAAACACCATTCAGACAGCACCCATAGTCAGGATCGAACCCGGGTCTCTGCCGCTGTAAAGCAGCAACTCTACCGCTGCGCCACCGTGACGCCCCATGTGCCTGCAAGCTTGTCCTTCTTAGTGACTGACTGTGGATTGGACATTGAATTTTGTTGAAATTATCCAATGTAGTTGTTGTGTCCAGTGGTAAAGAAATAATCAAGGGAATCATGTAGCATTGGCTGTTGGAATCACACTCATCTGTACACGTGGGGAATATTCTGTCACGCTCCTGACTTATGCCTTGTCAAAGATGGAAAGACTTTGAAGTCTCCCAGATGCCTCATTCAATACAGGATATCAAACAGACCATTCCTCATAGCCTCAGTACATATGTGGTTGGTCCAATTGTCCCATATTGGTCCAATATTGTCTTGGTCTTGCTGCATGTGTATTATTTGCAGAGCTGTGGATGGAGATAGATGTGCAATCATCCGTGAACACCCTCAAAGCCCTGTCCCACGGTACGAGTTCATTCCAAGAGTTCTCCCGAGTTTGCCCTGATTCGAACTCGGAGATTTACGGTAATGGCCACTCGTCGGTACTCGGGGCTCTCGTGGACATTTTTCAACATGTTGAAAAATCTTCACGAGTCTTCCCGTGCTTACCTGCCTTTAGCGAGTCTTCCCGAGTACCTGCCGTTAGCATTACGAGCCGCTAAGAGACGTCCCCGAGCTCCGATGTACCCGCTACGTTCATTCTCCATGCTTACCACGAGTTTGATTTTTTTAAAACTCGGGAGAGCTCTTGGAATGAACTCGTACCGTGGGACAGGGCTTTCACTGATGGGGGCAATTGAAGATGGAATAGGGGATTAGGCCACTGCCTTGAGGAACTCTTGCTGCAATGTCTAAGGTTAGAATCATTCACCTCCAGCAACCACAACCATTATCCTTTGGACTGCTCCAACATCTTGCCCCATTGCCCACTGACTTCAGTTTCAACTGGACTTCTGGGAGCTTTTGACTCCACAGCCAAAAAGACACAACAGAGAATGTACTTCCTGCGGCAGCTGAGGAAACACAATCTGCCACAGGCAATGATGGTCCACTACTATACTGCCATTGTAGAGTCTGTCCTCACCTTCTCCATCATGGTCTGGTTTGGCTCAGCCACCAAGCACGACATCCGGAGGCTGCAGCGAACCGTCCGATCAGCTGAGAAGGTTGTTGGCTGCAACCTTCTCTCCATTGATGAACTGTACACTGCAAGGGCCAGGAAGCGAGCGGGTAAGATCATCTCTGATCCCTCTCACCCTGGCCACAAACTCTTTGAATCACTTCCCTCTGGAAGGCAACTCCGGACTGTCAAAGCTGCCACAGCCAGACATAAAAACAGCTTTTTTCCACGAGCCGTAGCTATACTCAAGAAACAAAGGCCAGTTGCCTCATTTTGCTCTGGTATTTTATTTCATTCACATGTTTAAACTATAATGTTTTGTTCTTAATGTTTTAATGTTTTATGTTTTATTCTTAATTGTTTACTGTATGTCATGTTGTTACTTGTGAGCGGAGCACCAAGGCAAATTCCTTGTATGTGTACATACTTGGCCAATAAACTTCTTCATTCATAAGATATTATCGGCCAAGTTACATAATATAATGTTTTCTGAGGGTCGGCATCTTGTCACCGTGGAGAAGTTTGCATGCGCTAAAGATACTGAGAGCTAAACCGACAGGGCCTGTGACCCTGACAGGTTTGCCCACAGCGTACAGGCTGAGATGGAGGTACTTGATAAGGCATGGCCCAAGAAGAAGATCTCAATAATGAAACAGGTAGAGGATAGTGGCTCACAAAATGCTGGAGTAACTCAACAGAGGTCAGGTAGCATCTCTGGAGAAAAGGAATAGGTGACTTCTCGGGTGGAGACCCTTCTCAGACTGAGGATGGGTCTCTACCGGAAACATCACATTTTCTTTTGCTCCAGAGATGCTACCTGACCCGCTGAGTTACTCCTGCATTTTGTGTCTATCTTTGGTGTAAACCAGCATCTTCAGATCCTTCTTCCACAGAGGATAGAGGCTGGCAATTGGATGGAGCTTCACAATGGGTGTGAAGGCAGAAGAAGGCTGAAGAAGGGAGATTCCCTACAGTGGGGGCATCCATGCCATTGAATACTGACCTATCTCTTTCAGGGACAGTGTGGTGGCTGTCCGTGCTCCAGCCCCACCCACGTTAGAGGATGTCATGCACAAGAATCCACCAGAAGGGACATTCCACCTGCTCATCTCTGCAATAAAGTCCATGGTTGCAGGATTGGCCTCTTCAATCATCTTAAGACCCACAGAAAGGACCCACCAGGTGGACAATCATACTCAACTCCAAGTGGTCACCGATGATGCATCATATAAAGTTATTTTAATGGAAGTTCTCTTGAAAATGAAGTTATGGACTGTTAAAACACTTCCGACATGTGGTATCCAAATAGATGCATTCTCCAAACGGTGGCGCAGCGGTATAGTTGTTACCGTACACCGCCGGAGAACCGGGTTCGATCCTGACGACGGGCGCTGTCAGTACGGAGTTTGTACCTTCTCACCGTTACCTGCGTGGGTTTTTCTCCGGGTGCTCCGCTTTCCTCCCACACTCCAAAGACATACAGGTTGGCAGGCTGATTAGCTTGGTAAAATTGTCAATGGTCCCTAGTGTGTGTAGGATAGTGCTAGTGGTCGGCACAGACTCAGTGGGCCGAAGGGCCTGTTTCTGCACTGTATCTCTAAACTAAACTAAACTAAACTAACTTGGAAATGTATAAGTGAAATTGATTCTCATGTAATCCATACACCAGGTTTTCCAAATGTAACATAGTAGGTAAAGGTAGTTAGCCGTTGTTTTCGTGCGCTCAAGGTCAGGCTAATGAACAAACAGCAGATGCCGGCTTTATTCAAACATTGCGTTTTCTGTGGTCTAAATAGGGTAGCGGAATGGATGTTGGGCGAAATTAGTAAGCTTACTGAAAGCTTTGCTTCAGTCTGTTGTAACAGCAAAAGAAAGATCACGTTACTATCCTCTGGTTTAGTGAGAAGTGTCACCTTCAGCAAGAACGCAATCAAAGGAGGTAGAGAAACGAGAGCCCCTGCCCACAAAAACCTCAACACTGCATGCATCTATAATAAATAACTCACTGAAATCCTTGGTAGCAATTACATTATTCATCAAATATTTATCCTTTACAGCAGTTAGCATTTTGTCCTTTTTCCAGCCCCCACAACCAAGTGCTTTTTAAGCTCAATGCGAAAAAGCAAAAGAAGAGATGCCATTGAGAAAAAAAAAAATCATTGCTCACTGCAAATTCAGAGGGAAAAAATCCCAAAATGTTTTTGCAAGAAGAAAACTTATACAAGGCTGCACTAATCATTTAAAGTGCCACAGATTTTCCTTGTTTTATTTTCAAAACATTGACTTCTTATTTCTTTTGGCATTTCTCCATAGGAAGCAATCAGTATTAAGCAAATTATAGGGAATCAAAAGAGAGACACTCATAGGCTTTCAGACAGACAAATGTTCCAAATTAAATTCTAAGGTTGGTGGTAAATCATTTTCCTCCCAGTTTCATTGTGCATTTCAAAAAGGCTTAGCTTTTATAGCCATCATTTTTGTTCTGTTTGTTTCAGGCAAATCCCCAGTAAAATCCACAAAGCCTTGTCAAGGGCATATTAGGTCTTTATCTTTACGGCTAAACGTCTTTACTATTCAAGGGTCGGCTGATCTCCCTCGTGGATGAATGCGCAAAGGAAATAGCATAAAACTTGCACAGAGGGTGAAGAGCAGGCGGGCAGGCAGCTGAATAGACTTCACCTGTTTTACTCGACTCAGAATCCAGTACTCATGCAAACATTCATGGCCACCATTGTGACCATGAAACATATACAAAGTCACATCACAGATAAACCTACATTGAAACATCACGGACAAAAAAATAGCTCTTCAATGCAGAAAGAAAACAATTAAATAATTCAGTGTTTACTGATTTACATTCTTCCTTTGAACTGTGTGATGGTTGAATGTAAGTAACCAGTTCAAATCTTTGAATGGCAACTTAGAGATTTGCTTTGTGTCGACGGATACATAAATACTTGAAATGAAATAAATCCCAGAAAATCATAGCTGCCGAACTATTTGCCTCATCTATAATTTAGCATGCAGTTGTAAAACTTATTTTTAGTCTTTATCATCTCTATCCCAGGAGCTTCTTGGCCACAACAAGCTTCCTTTACAAATCCAAGGCAGTGGTCAGCACAGGCTTCATTCAACATTGCCCTGTGATCAGCTGACAGGAGATGCACTTGTAGCAAAATCGGCAATGGCAGTTTTCCCTCTCCGGGGGGATCAGGAATCCCATTATCACGAGGTGCCCCATCCGGCTGCCAAACATAAGAGCTTTCCCATCAATGGCAGCACATCAGCTGAGGCGAGAGGCGGCTAGCTCTGAATAAAGCCCTGAACTAGCTGGGGAGGAAGCAGAGACTTTACCGCAGATGGTTCGATCAAGGAAGCAATATCACCCTGAATTTCAAGTGTAGGAAGGAACTGCACATGTTAAATTGAAGAGAGACACAAAATGTTGGAGTAACTCAGCGGGTCAGACAGCATCTATGGAGAAAATGAATGGGTGACGTTTCGGGTGTGAAGAAGCGTCTCTATGCTTGGAATTTCAAGTTCTGTTTGCCTGGCATGGAACCTTCTTTGACCAGAGTGTGACTTGCCGGATCTGTCTAACCCTTAAGAGATTTTTTTCCCCCATATCCTGTGATCTTTCTAATAGGAGGGTAACTGTTTGATAGTTTAATTTAGTCAAGTCAACTTTATTTGTCACATACACATACAAGATGTACAGTGAAATGAAAGTGGTAATGCCTGCGGGATTGTGCAAAACCACAGAACAACTGAACAGAACAGAACCAGTATTTATATATTTTTTTTAAAGACACAACAGTAAATTAATAAATTAGTCCCTGGTGAGATCAGAGTTTACAGTCCTGATGGCCTGTGGCAAGAAACTTTGCCTCATCCTCTCTGTTTTTGCAGCATGACAGCGGAGGCGCTTGCCTGACCGTAGCAGCTGGAACAGTCCGTTGCTGGGGTGGTAGGGGTCCTTCATTATCTTGCTGGCTCTGGATCTGCACCTCCTGGTGTATAGGTCCTGCAAGGGGCAGAGTGTAGTTCCTATGGTGCGATCGGCCGCACGCACTACTCTCTACAGAGCCTTCCTCTCCTGGGCAGAGGTACATCATGTCGGCCCACAGAGTCCATGCCGACCAGCAATCCCCATACATTAGTTCTATCCTACAGACTAGGGACAATTTCCAGAAGCCAATTAACCTACAGTGTGGGAGGGAACCGGAGCGCCCGGAGAAAACCTACACAAGCTATATCAGAATGTACAAACTCCGTACAGACAGCACCCGTAGTCAGGATCGAACCCGGGTTTCCAGCGCTGCAAGGCAGCAACTCTACCGCTGCGCCACCGTGTCTCCTGTTTGTAACTGTTTGATAGTTACTAATACTCTTCTAGCTTGGTTATAATTTAAGAGCATTTTCTTCATTTTCTATAGAGAAGCAACAAGGAGACACAAGAGACCACTGATGATAGTCGCTGAAGTAAAAACAAACTGTCCTAAGACCTCGGAAGGTTGAGCAGCATCTGTGGAGGTGGATGGATGGCTGATGGATTTGGGTGAGATCCTGCATTAGGATTTAACTTAGATCATTGACCTATCCCATTGCCTCCAGGATAAGCGCTCAACTAAGAAAACCAAGCCCAAAGCCAAAGTATTATCTAACTATCTAACTAAATATACCAACTTACAATAAATGACTCCATGTGCAAAAAAGCCCAGCTACCTACATATTAATCCTGGAGATGTAAGTATATCATTGGGGTTGTCAAGTGGGCACCGCATTTTATTGGTGGGATGGGAGATTGCAAACTTCACCCTGGGTGGTCCACCCTGTTTCGACTAATGCAATCGACCCGATGTGCACAAACAAAAAGATCAAATAGAGCAAGTTGATCTACAACTTTAGGCTGTGCACGCCATACGCAAGAAGAAGAAGAAGTTGGTGTTTCGTTGAGTTAGGCCCGCAACACCTCAGGAAGACTCAAAAGTTAGTTCTGGCGTCCCAGAACAAGACATTTCTCCTCATTTGAGCTGCTCCAGAACAGAGGCATTTAATAATCGTTTAAACATTCTGTTTCCAGAATTTACTCAATAGACTTGACCTCCAGGAAGTATTGACAAGCAGGCTGGGATGATTTAAGCATTCATTTCTAATCCAACCTGCTCTCTATTTCCTGCCCCCATCCTTCATCCATCCACAGTATTGATCATTGAGAGCAAGAATGCTTTGAAAAACCTTTCACTACCTGATGTACCTTCCTGCTGCAAGGAATTGAGGAAGGCATTAAATTATTCTAAGTCTGAAGAAGAGTCTCGACCTGAAACATCACCCATTCCTTCCCTCCAGAGATGCTGCCTGTCCCGCTGAGTTACTTCTGCATTTTGTGTCTATCTTCGGTGTAGGTGATGGATGCTCAATACCTTGGCAGGATATTGGCACGCTAAATAGCATCCCGTTTCAACGAAAAGAGTACCGCTATACAACATTGCATTTGCCAAGGATTCAGAGACTGAGCAATGGAAACAGAAACTATGGCAACTTCTCCAAGAGAAACCTGGGGAATCTTTTCAGGAAAATGCATTAAGTGGATGATAGTTGTATACCAATTGTGTGCAACATCGCAGCCACCGACACTGGTGTGTTCTCAATTGACAAGGGGATTGTCCTCTCATCTCTACTTGCTGTAGCATCGTCAATATGTAGAGCCTGATTACCACATGGTCTGAAAGAGCAGGTCAAGGGATGCCATGTATGTGTTTATCAGTTGGTTCATTGTCAAAAATGTCAAAGTCAAAGCCAAGCACATACAATCACACTTGGTGTAGCACCCATTACATACACACACATCCATTTTCATATGACTGAGCTGATTGAATCTGGAAACTATGTATATTTGTGCCAAGCTGCTAGATGAAGTGGCTGAGGCAGGATCAATAACAATGTTTAAAAGTTATTTGGATAGGTACTTGGATAGGAAAGGTTTAGAGGGATATGGGTCATATGCAGGTAAATGAGACCAGCTCAGATAAGCACCTTGGTCGGAATGCCCAAATTGGGCTGAAGGGCCTGTTTCCATGCTGTAAGACTTGATGACATTTCCCCTCTAGTACCAATGTTGGGTACTGCAGTGAAATATCTCTGTAATAATAGAAAGGACACACGTATTGGAGTAACTCAACAAGTCCGGCAGCATCGCTGGAGAACTTTCTAATAGGCCATCTTCTCATCTTGACTGCAATGGCAACTTGAATTTCACTACACCAATTGGTGTATGTGACAATAAATGAACCTTTGAACCTTTGAACCTTTGAATAAAATAGGATTGAGCAGTCGACGTATTTAAGAAAGGAAAATTTGGTTTGCCTAATCTACTAGGGTCCATATAGGATGTTGCGATTAGATAAGGGGGAAGCGGTGGATGTGGTGAGTTTGGGGGTCTTTGTAAAAAGCACATTTGTCAGCAAGGTTAGAGCATATCGAGTGGGGGTAACATATTGACATCAACAGAGAATGAACTCAGAGAAAAGAAAGAGTGGACCTCTCTCAAACAGGCAGCGGAGTGCCACAGGAACTTGGGCTTGTGCCACAACTATTCATGAGCCACATTAATGATTTGCCAGAGGGGAAAAATATTGCATTTCCAAGTTTGTTTATGATGTACAACCAAATGGGGATGTATGTGGGATATAATGGGGGAGGGGAATGTAACTAGGGATGCAAGAAGGCTTTTCATGAGGGGATTTGATACAGGAATAAAAATGTCTTCTTAAAATTATGTCGGGGGGTAATGAGACCTCACTTGGAATATTGTGTACAATTTTCTCTTCTTTCCTAAACAAGAGGGAGTGCAATAAAGATTCATTGAAAGATTTGTGTTGTAGGGAGAGATTGAGGGCTGTATTCAAGTCAAGAGTGTTTTATTGTCATGTGTCCCAGTTAGAACAATGAAGTTCTTACTTGCTGCAGCACAACAGAATATGTAAACGTAGCACACTGTAAACAATATGATAAACGATAGAGAGAAACAAATTGTCAGTGTCACAGATGGCTTGGGAACAGATCTGCCCAAGACTGCAAGGAATTGCAGTGAGTTGTAGACGTAGCACAGTCCATCATGCAGACCAGACTACCAGACTCCTCAACCCTGACACCATCTACACTTCACACTGCCTCGGAAAAACAGTCAACAGAATCAAAGATCCGTCCCATCCCGGTTATTCCTTCCTCTCGCTGCTCCCACCGGGCAAAAGATTCGGAAACTTGAAAGGGCACACCACCAGACTCGGGAACAGTTTCATCCTTCAATTATCAAGCTTCTGAATGGTTCTTCCATTAGGTAGGGTACTGTTCAATTCACCTCTACCCCATGGTGGACATCGTACTTTGTCACTGGAAGTGTTGGGCTACAGTGCTGAGAACTATATTCTGCACTCTGTATATTCCCCTTTGCTCTACCTATTGCACCTGTGTTTGAGTTCATTGTATTTATGTATTGCGTTATCTGATCTGATTGAATAGCATGCAAAACAAAGCTTTCCGAAGCTTTTTGCCTTGGTACAGTGACGATATTAAACCTAAACCTAAAACTAATGTGGAAAAAGTGCAGAAAAATAGTGTTGAGGCATAAGATTAGCCATGAGCTTGATGAATAGCAGAGCAGACTCGAAATACCAGGTGGCCTACTCCAGCTCTTATTCACTATGTTCTCATGTTCTCATTATAACCTGATTTCTTTCATCTACGTGTAGCGTGTAGGATCTGCAATCTTCGTTAATGACTCTAATAAAGATATGTACCGAGACGACACCAGGTTTTTCTTTGCATAAATAATTCAATGCAGAGGTAAATAAGAAGGAAAATAAAAAAGCAATCAACGATTCATGGAAATTAATTGATTCCAGGTTACCAATTTGTCTTCCTGGAATTTATTGCCATCTGAAAGCAGATGCATTCATTAACTAAAGAGGTTTGTTCAAATATTACACGCTGACTGTAAACACCCCTCTTGCAGCACTTGAGCTAATTACGTGCAGTTCCTTAGACTCAGTAAAGATTACATGCAGGAGGTTACATACATCACAGCCTCTCTTTACAATTGATAGAAATTCATCTTTAATTCAAGGCCTTTCACCAACCTCCTTCTGCCATGATCGACAATTGACATGTACTTATGTCTTATGCTAAAAATTAAAGAATACATTCTGTCTGCACTTTTGTGGATTTTTATACAACATAGGTGCAAACGAAGCTTCCACTCAATAGCAAAATAGCAATACCACCCATGCAAACTAGAAAATAGAAGTCAGGAAAAAAAGGTAATTCTATTTAATCAAGAATCAGTTAAGATAATGGAGCTGAGGTTTAGATTAAATTGTATTTAATGCTGTAAGAGTGATAACAAGAACACAACGATTGACTTCTCGTTAACCTTCAGAGTAATTGTGTTAAAGGCATTATTTCTTTGAATGCAATTATTTAAAGCATTTTCTTCTTGTGGAAAATGTTTAAACCATGTTTTTCTTCCACCGTCAGCAATTCTGCTGGGAACACATCGGGCTCTGTGAGTAATGGAGGCTTACGTAACCAAAATGGAAAATCTTATCCTGAACTATCTGAATCTGGAACGCTGATTTATACCGATGGGTGAATAGCCTGTGCTGATGAGTTCAAATGTAGTTCCATTCTCCAAAACCGGTTACTGCCATTGATCGCAGTTTGAGCAGAATTCTTGTTTACTCCTCAATCCTTTTCCTTCCACTCAGCATTTTAATATTAAATAAACTATTGAGTTTGCATAAAAATGCCACAGAATATACTATTTTCCCATCTGGCTGAATAGAAGACATGATTAGTAACACATTCTCGCTGGTGTTAATGCACAGACCAGGACAATACTGAATTACAGGTTTTAATCTAGTATCTTCTCTCTTAATGAAAACTGATTCAATTTGTAGATTTTAATTAATAAGAATGATTTTAATCCAACTCCTGGTGTTGGAACAATCAGCTACTTCTTTTGTTTAGTATAGTTTGGAGGTACTGTAACTTCGATCCTCCAAATCCGCACTGACCAGTGATCCCCGCATATTAACACTATCCTACACACTGGGCATAATTTACAATTTTACCAAAGCCAATTAACCTACAAACTTGCACATCTTTGGAATCTGGGAGGAAACCAGAGCACCTGGGGGAAACCCACATGGTCACGGGGAGAACGTACAAACTCCGTACAGCCAGCACCCATAGTCGGGATTGAACCTGGGTCTCTGGCGCTGTAAGGCAACAGCTCTACCGCTGCACCACTGTACTGCCCACGCTGCCCATGTAAAATTCAATTTCACATCAATGTCTGCTAACTGCCAGGCTGGTTAAATTAAAATTGCCAACTGGCAAATTCTAACTGGCAGATTATCAGGACCACAGTATACACTGCATATTACAGGTCAGGATTCATATTGAACATTCACTTCTTTAGGAGCCGTTGGTTTAATTTATTGTCCATGTTTATTTAAGCCCATTCACCCCCAATAACCTTCCTCCCACATTACCAACAAACATACCTCGCTGTACAACCCTAATGTTCACTGGAGAGCATTTGTATCACAGAAGAAGAGGTGCTGGAGGTCTTAAAGTGCATAAAGGTAAATAAATCCCTGTGACCTGGTCAAGTGCATCCTAGGACATTGTGGGAAGCAAGGGAAGAAATTGCGGGATCCTTCTAAAGATATTTGTATCATTGATCGCCAAGCGTGAGGTGCTGGAAAACTGGATAGTGGCGAATATTTTGCATTCACTTAAGAAAGGCTGTGAGGAATGGATAGGACCTACAGGCAGGTGAGCCTAACATCAGTGGTGGGTACGTTTATGAAGGAAATTATGAGAAACTGACTCTGGAAGCAGTTGGAGATGCATAGATTTTTTTTAGTTAAGTTTAGAGATACAGCGCGGTAACTGGCCCACTGAGTCCGAGCCGACTAGCGATCCCCGCCCACTAACACTATCCTACACACTTGGGACAATTTACAATTTTACCAAGACAATTATCCTACAAACCCATATGTCTATGGAGTGTGATAGGAAACCGGAGCACCCGGAGCAAACCCACGCAGGTCACGAGGTGGACGTACAAACTTAATACAGACAGTACCTGTGGTCAGGATCGAACCCGGGTCTCTGGCGCTGTAAGGCAACAGCTCGACTGCTGCGTCACTATGCCGATTAGTACAATCAAGCCAATCAAGCCAAACGCAAAGTACAATAGGTAAAGCAAAGGAAAAGTTACAAAGAGTGCAGAATATAGTTCTTAGCATCAAGAGCGGAACTCGCTATCAAAACATGGAGGGGACGGGGGACAGAATTTTTTGGCGACCCACTGAATCCACACTGACCAGCCATCATCCATACACTAGTTCTATCCTACACACTGGGGCCAATTTACAGAAGCCAATGGCCCAACAAACCTGCGCGTCTTTGGAATGTGGAGGAAACCGGAGAAAAACCCACGCAGGTCACGGGGAGAACGTAAAAACTCTGTAGAGACAAGACCCGTAGTCAGGGTCGAACCCGGGTCTCTGCCGCTGTGAGACAGCAACCCTAGCGCTGCGCCACCGTGCACAAAGGTTTCTTGATGCCTGAGCAGCAGGGATGAACCTTCCTTTCTGCTTCCGTTATTTTTCTCAAGATATTATCGTATCAGACTGCTCAAGATCCAAGGAAAGTTACAAAGACTTTGCCGAAACAATTTGAATGAAATAACAATAAGAAAATACTTTAAAATTAAAATTAAAACCACTGCCATGTTTGTTTCAGTTTTTTTACCCTCGATCAGATGTTTTTGAACAAGTCCTAGCTATTTCCACTGAGTACAAGACAGATGTCAAACATACAAAGTGCATGCATTTGGTCCAACCTAATAAAGAGCCCCCTATTTCCACTCAGCAACCTGAACATAAGTGATGAACGAAGCTGCCATTTAATGAGGACCTACAAAAAAACAGATAATATGGTCCAAACAATATGAGCAAAGCATCAACATGAATCTTCCTCTTCATTCATTCGGGGGGGCTGTAGCCATTGCAAACAAGGTTGGGATTTCTCATTCATCCCTAATTACCTTTGGGAAAATGATGGTGAGCTCGACTCTTCCTGGTTTAGTTTAGTTTAGTTCAGAGATACAGTGGGGAAACAGGCCCTTCGGCCCACCAGGTCTGTCCTGGCCAGCGATCCCCACACATTAACACGACCCTACACACACTAGGGACAATTTTGCATTTATACCAAGCCAATTAACGTACAAACCTGCACGTCCTTGTCGTGTGGGAGGAAACTGAAGATCTTGGAGAAAACCCACGCAGGTCATGGGAAGAACGTATAAACTCCGTACAGACAGCACCCGTGATCAGGATTGAACCCAGGTCTCTGCTGCTGTAAGGCAGTAGCTCTACCTCCAAGCCACCGTGCCTCTGTACATTTGGGTAGGGTGCACCAGGATTTTGAATTGGCAACAGTAAAACAATGGGTCTATTTCTGAAGATAGAGACACAAAAAGATGAAGTAACTCAGCGGGTCAGTCAGCATCTCTGGAGAAAAGGAATAGGTGACGTTTCGGGTTGGAGCCCTTCTGTGACAGGAGTGGAACGGGCAGATGGTGGTGTCCTCTTATCATGCTTTGTGATAAAGGTAACCAGGTTGAGAGGTGCTGTCGGAGCTGCCTTGGCAAGTAACTGCGGTGCATTCTTAAATGGAACAAACCGCAGCCATTGTGAATGAGTGTTTGGGGTGGGGGGCATCGAGCTTCTTGGATAGTGTTGGAGCCCCATTCACCCAGGCAGGTGTAGGATATTCCATTACAGTCCTGACATTGCTTTGTAAGTGGCTGAAAGTCTATGGTGCGTCAGGAAAGGAGTGATCCACTCTTGGATACACACCCTTTGACCTGTTCGTGTAGCCACTGTGACTGAATCAGTTGAGTTTCTGTTCTAAACGAAAGGGCACAAAGTGCTGGAGAAACTCCAGGGCGGCACGGTGGCACAGCGATAGAGTTGCTGCCTTACAGCATCGGAGACTGGGTTTGATCCTGACTATGGGTGTTGTCTGTTTCCTCCCACACTCCAAAGATGTACAGGTTTGTAGGCTAATTGGCTTGGTAAATGTAAAAATTGTCCCTAGTGTGTGGAGGATAGTGTTAACACTGTATGCGGAGATCGCTGGTCAGCGTGGACCCGGTGGGCCGAAGGGCCTGTTGCCGCGCTGCATCTATAAACTAAACTAAACTAAAACTCAGTAGGTCAGGCAGCATCTCTGGAGAGCAGGTGACGTTTCAGGTCAGGACCCTTCTTCAGTCTGATTTATTCCAGTACTTTGTGTCCTTTTGTGTAAAACTGCATGTGCAGTTCCTTGTTTCTAGTAAGAGTTTCTGATCTAAGATGTTTATGATAGAGGATTAAGGAATGATAATACCAGCTAAACGCTAGTCTGGGTGAACATTTGTTCTTTGTCTTGCATACTTGTAACCAATGTTGTTGCATGCCATGTTAGTCCTTACTTGATGTAGTTTAGGTCTTGCTGCCGACTGGAATTGTCTGCTTTTTTTTCTGAAGATTCTTAAGTGGAAGTTAACATTGTCAAGATTCAAGATTCAAGAGACATTCATTGTCATATGCACCAACTGGTACAGTGAAATTTGTGGTCACCATACAGCCATACGAATAAAAAAGAACACAGCACACAACAGACTTTAACATAAACATCCTCACACAGCGGAATCAAAGTTTCCCACTGTGGGGGAGGGCACCAAAGTTCAGTCATCCTCCTCTTTGTTGTTCACCCGTGGACGGGGCCTCTGAGCTCCCCCCGCAGTCGCCGCTACGGGCGGCCCAATGTTCAGGCCCTCTCGCCGGGATGATGGAACTCCGACGTCGGAACGAAAGAACATTCTCAGCGGCTTGGACTTCCGAATCGGCCACTTCTTACCAGAGACCGCAGCTCCCGACGTCCACAGGCCGAGCTGGGCAGAGATTCACGCTGGTGGCCCTCGGCAAGGGGATCCCAGGACTCTGCGATGTTAAAGTCAGCGCCGCCCGCGGCTGAGCTCCGCAAACCACAGCTCCACGATGTTGAAGCAGCAGGCCCAACACTCCGGAGCTTCAAACGGCGATCCCAGGTAAGGCTTCACCCGCTCCGCGATGGCAAATCAGGGCTGTGCTGCTGCTGAAGCTCTGGCCGGTCTCCGGCAGGAAAGGCCGCGCCAATCCAGATGGTAGGCCACGAGGGGGGAGCGAAGATGCGACTCGAAGAATAGTTGCATTCTCGCCAGTAAGTGTCTGGGAAACTGTTTCCCCCTTACTCTACCCACCTCCCCCACATAAAAATACTAAGAAATACTAAAAAGCATACTTTTTAAACAGACTAAATATAAATAAAAGAAGGAAAAACAAACAGACTGTAGGCAGAGGCTGCCATCATGCGGCGCCCCTAGTGGCCACCGCATGATGGTAGCCATTGTGCAACCATTAGTGAACATATGCACACCTGACTTAATAATGGTGGATAGACACAAAATGCTGGAGCAACTCAGCGGGACAGGCAGCATCTCTGGAGAGAAGGAATGGGTGACGTTTTGGGTTGAGACCCTTCTTCAGACTAATTAATAATGGTGGAGTCATTAAAGAGATTAGTGTCCTCCCATCTTGGGACAGTCCAATAACATAAGGCTGTACATAATAACATAACGATTCCTTATCTATTCTGATTAGAATCCCGTGAATCATTAGACCTACCTGACAATACCATTGATAAAAAGGTAAATGGCATAAATAAATCCTTTACAATACCACAGAAAAACGCAAATAAATTCTGAACAGTCATTAATGGTTAACCTACAGGTGTGCGCGTCGGCATGTTACACTTGTGTATGGTGCCAGCAAATTACACCTATGTGCGCCAGCATCTTACGCACATGCGTGCAGGTATCTTATGCACATGCGTGTAGGTATCTTGCACACATGCATGCAGGTATCTTACACACATGCATGCAGGTAGCTTAAATACATGTGTGCAGGTATCTTACACATGTGTGTGCATGTATCCCTGCCGGCTAGGAACGTCAAGGGTGTGCGTTAGATTGGGAACACTGTCTAATCAGAGGACAGTGACGCGGGACTTGCGCGGGATAGGGCCGGGACACAGTTGGCTTGGCAGCAGCCATTTTATATCAGTTAGGCTGATGTATAATGTTTGGAGTTAGATAGTAAATTACTGTTTAATTACTTTCTCCGTTGTTGTTATTGCTCCAGGCAATACATAACCAATTCAACATTTATCCTTCCCAGAAAATACTAAAAGGAGTTTGGGTGCTTCCACCCTTCTCTCCCGACTGAGATTTCAATATCGTGGATAGTGGGCACACCAGGACTCACAACCCAGCACTGTGTTACCAAGTTGGTAAGCTACTGGAGTAACCAATGGACTCATCGACAGCTTCATAGCTGAGCCTAAATCTATTCTCAACATAATACACAGTACGGGTGTCAGGGGTTATCGGGAGAAGGCAGGAGAATGGGGTTAGGTTGGAGAGATAAATCAGCCATAATTAACTGGTGGAATAGACTTGATGGGCCGAATGGCTTAATTCTGTTCCTATCACTCATGACCTTACGACTTTTAGCTGGAGGCAATTAAAACAATAGGAAACACATCTGGCTATGTCCTATTTCTTTAATCCAAGTACGCTCAGACCAACTGAGACACCTCAATGGGCTTGACTGGAATCAACAAATTCAAGATGCAGTAACAAAGAACTGCAGATGCTGCTTTCTACCAAAGATAGAGACATAGTGCTGGAGTAACTCAATGGGTCAGGCAGCATCTTTGGAGAAAAAGGACACATAACGTTTCGGATCTGACATTTCAGACTGAAGAAGGGTTCCGACCCGAATCAGCGCCCATCCTTTTTCTCCAGAGATGCGGCCTGGCCCGTGGAATTACTCCAGCATTTTGTGTCTATCAGCTAATTCAAGTTGGGTTGGAATTGAAATTGGAAAACTTCTCCGTTTTTTAATAAAAAAGAGTATTCGCTTGTATGGCACATCCGTATGCTCTAAAGTGCTTTATTTTCCTAAATGTGATTCCTCTTGTAATGTTTGAAATACATAATCGGCGATTTGCCCACCTTCTGTAATCAGTTTTTGGGCTGGCCAGAATATACATTGACCGGTATACAGAGCTCTTTCAATAGTGCCATAATATCTCGCCCATCCACTGAAAAGTACAAATCAAACTTCAGGTTAATATTTTAACATATTGTCACAAATGTGTATTGATTGGGGATGATCAGCCATGATCACATTGAATGGCGGTGCTGGCTCGAAGAGACGAATGGCCTACTCCTGCACCTATTGTTTATTGTCTATTTCTATAAATAAAACACCTCCACTAATACAATTCAGATTTGTGCTAAATTGTCAGCGTGGTAGAGCGTTTATCAATTGAGCATATTAGTTCAAATTAAGTAGCTTTTGCCTAACAGCGCCAGAGACCTGGGTTCGATCCCGACTACGGGTGCTGTCTGTACGCAGTTTGTACGTTCTCCCCGTGACCCGAGATCTTCGGTTTCCTCCCACACTCCAAAGACGTACAGGTTTGTAGGTTAATTGGCTTGGTGTAAATGTAAATTGTCCCTAGTGTGTGGAGGGTAGTGTTAAAGAGTGGGGATTGTTGGTCGGTGTGGACTCAGTGGGTTGAAGAGCTTGTTTCCGTGCTGTATCTCCAAACGAAACTAAACTGAGGCTTCCAGTGTAACATGATTCCTAAATGCTGCAGTGGATATTGAAAAAACCCACAAAATCACAGCTCAACACCACAAAATCCTGTTTAAATGACGGACCATCTCAGCCCCACCTACAACCTCACTTTCGGGAAGAAAGGACTGTATAAAATATGAAGGACGGCATTTGGTTTTGTAAGTTTACTGTTAATAATAGATAAGCAATAAAGAGTATTCAGAAAAATTATACCTGGCTATCAAAAGTATTTTGTACTTCAATTCTTTTTTTTTTTTCTTTTCCGGGAAGAGGAAGATGTAGTTGGAATTGCAACCTCTTGTAAAGTGCACATTGATACATCCCCAGAGGCCCGCGAACTCCAGCTGTAAAATAATGCGTGTGGTTTTATCACCTGAGTAACCACAGGGTCAATTTCCAGCTTGCCACCCAGCTGTAAGATTGGCAATGCATAGTGGCTGCCATTGACAGCGTTTTCATTGCTCTAGACTTCAATGAGTTGAAAATGAGCCCAGGACAAAAGGGGTCAACGTGCTTTGCAGATTTGTCACCCGGGCAGTGAAGGTGAAAATTACCCGCCTGTGAGCACAAAATCCTTCAAGGAGAAAGCAATTGGAAATCACATACAAGGCCACAGAGAAAGAGGAGAATGGATGAAGGAAGAAACCGGTGACAGATGATCCATTGAAAAACATCATCCCCAGTTGCCTCAAGGACAATTGTTTAAACTGGCAGACACAAGGAACTGCAGATGCTGGTTTATACAAAAAGATACACAAAGTGCTGGAGTAACTCAGAGGGTCAAGTAGTGTCTCTGGAGAGGTGATGTTTTGGGCAGGGTGACAAATCTGCAAAGCACATTGACCCCTTTTGTCCTGGGCTCATTTTCAACTCATTGAAGTCTAGAGCAATGAACACTTCTTCAGTCTGAAGAAGGCTCCAGACCCCAAACATCACCTACCCATGTTTTCCAGAGATACTGCCTGACCCTCAGAGTTACTCCAGCACATTGCCTCTTTTTTTATTTAAGATGACAGTTTGGCGTTCATGTATTGATTGAGGTGTTGCATTGTTTGATGATAACAGGCACTGTTATGGTATTTGAATTCAGCTTTTTTCTAAGTACAAGAGTGAGTCAATTTCTTTTTTCCAACCTCTACCTGTATCCATGTTTTAATTCCTCCTTCTTCAGTGTTGCAAATCCTTGACTTGGGACGAAGCAGTCCAACCAAGCCCACTTGGGACAAAGCAGTCCAACCAAGCCCATTTGGTTCAATGCCAATTAGGCATGAATTTCCCAAATGCGCCCAGAACACAAAGGAAAATGAATACTTGGACTAGAACTAAGGAGGATTGAGCGTGGGGGGGGGAAGGGGGGGTTAAAGGAGGACCCGGGGTGGGGGGACCATCCAGCGTAGTGGCTGGGGGGGAGCAAAGGAGGACCCGGCGTGGGATACTTTGTAACTCTGTACGCGCCCTTTATGTGGCGACTCTTTGCATACCTTGGGTTTGCAAAACACACAATTTCATTTTGATTTGTCACATGTGACAATAAAGTGTTCATTCATTCATTCTTTCATTCATTCATTCATTCATTCATTCATTCATTCATTCATTCTTTCATTCTTTCATTCTTTCATTCACTCTTGACTCTTGAAACTCATTCAGATTGCCAATCTTTTGCACTAAAGCCTTGTTTTTTGCTCGGTCTTCCAGGATGTATGTGTAATTTATGTGTAATTTATGTTGTGTGTTGTCTGAGTCCAGGTGCCTGTGATACTGTGAAGCAAGATTTTCATGGTGCCTTAACCTTACTGTATGTACTCTTGCACATAACGTTCGACTCAACTTGACTTATCATAAGTTGTTAACAGATTCGAGCAAGATTACGCATTTGATTTCAGTACATTGGCTAACATAACTTCTACAATGTGATTCATCTTCAATGGTTTTAAATTACCAAGTACATTTTAGTTTAGATTAGAGATACAGCATGGAAACAAGCCTTTCAGGCCATTCAGTGACCATGTGGGATTTCTCCGGGTGCTCTGGTTTCCTCCCACACTCCAAAGATGTACAGGCTTGTAAATTAACTGGCCTCGGTAACATTATAAATTGTCTGTAGTGTGTGTATAGGATAGTGTTAGCATGTTGCGATCGCTGGTCGGCGCAGACTCAGTGAGCCAAAGGTCATGTTTCCACTCTGTATCTCTCAACTAAACAAACTAAACTAAACACTAGTTCTATGTTATCCCACTCTCTCGTCCACTCCCTACACATTAGGGGCAGTTTACCGAGGTCAATTAACCTACAAACCCACTTGCCTTTGGGATGTGGAAGAAACCCACACGGTCAATGGGAGAAACTCCATACAGACAGCACCCAAAGTCAGGATCGATCCCAGGTCTCTGGCACTGTGAGGCACTGTGCTGCTTGTTTTGATGTAATTAAGTCTGCAATTGTTCTAATAGAAGAGTGAAGGTGAAGGTGTGGGACTGAGGTTGACTTTGACTGGAAAAGGATTGTCACCAGATATCAAATATAGATAATCAAAATTTCCAAAGAATGAAGTACATGGAATTGTCAAACCAACAATTAAATCTAAAACCATCTTTACTGGCTCGATCGAGCTAGGCATGTGGAGAAAGCTGCAAGTAACATTTATGGAATTAGGTAGGATGAATTAAAATGATACGTTTTGGATAACACTTGGTTTCATCTGGAAACATGTATTGCCAACACTAGTTTACTGGCATGTTCATTTCTAACTGGCCTTCGCGTAAAGCATTAACCTTCAATTAGGCTATAAATAAGCACAACTGCCAAGGCCTGCCAGATAAGCCCAACACTGATTGATGGTCGTTGCCATCAAGAATATGAACATTGGATCAATGGGTCAAAATAAGCTGCAGATATACTGAAACACTGCCTGTTTCCAGACAAAGATAAAACCAATAGTCAGCTTCAGTTCACAACTTCATGTAATAGGAGCAGAATGGGGCCATTCGGCCCATCAAGACGACTCCGCCATTCAATCATGGCTGATTTGTCTTTCCCTCTCAATGCCATTCTACTGCCTTCTCCCCATAACCGATGACACCCTTACTAATGAAGAATCTATCAATCTCCGCCTTAAAAATATACATTGACTTGGTCTCCACAGCTGTCTGTGGCAATTAATTCCACAAGATTCACCACCCTCTGACTAAAGAAATTCCTTCTCATCTACTTTCTAAAGGTACGTCCTTTTATTCAGAGGCCTCTGGTCCTAGAATTGTGGAAGCATCATCTCCACATCCACTCTATCCAGGTCTTTCACTATTTGGTATGTTTAAATGAGGTCCTCCCTCATCCTTCTAAACTCCAGTGACCACAGGCATAGTGCCGTCAAATTCTCATCACATGTTAACCCAATCATTCATGGGATCATTCTCGTAATCCTCCTCTGGATCCTCTCCAACGCCAGCACATCCTTCCTTAGATGTGGGGGCCAAAACTGCTCACAATAATCCAAAGAAGCTGCCTGTGAATAATTTGCCACAAAGAGAAGTGAATCTGTACACAACTGGCATTGATTATGTAACTCTGTGTCACTCCTTATTTCAGAGCTGTCATACAATTAACCATCCGGTGAGGATGCAGTTGAAAGAGGGGGGAATGATTCAAGCTAAGGCCTATTGAAGGTCACAGAAACTCAGTTTTATTTGAAAAAAAGTTCATTAAAGGAGAGAAAAGTAACCCTCAGTGAGTCAGAAAAGTTGACTCAGTGAGTCAGGCAGCATCAATAGGGCGTTGAGGTAGAGTTGCTGCCTTACAGTTCTTTCAGTGCCAGAGTTGCGGGTTCGATCCCGGCTACGGGTGCGGCCTTTACGAGTTTGTTCGTTCTCCCTGTGACCACGTGGGTTTTCTCCGAGATCTTCGGTTTCCTCCAACACTCCAAAGACGTACAGGCTTGTAAGTTATTTGGCTTGGTATGATTGTAAATCGTCCCTAGTGTGTGTGGATAGTGCAGGGATCGCTGGTCGGCGCAGACCCGGTGGGCCGAAAGGCCTGTTTTCGTGCTGTATCTCTAAATTAAATTAAACTAAATCTGTGGAAGGAAATGAACAGACAAAGTTTCGGGTTAGGACCCCTCTTCAAAATGAGTCAATGACACAGAGTATGTTTGACTTCTATCAATGGAATGAGAAGTAAGTCAAACTTTGTTGTTCATTTCCCCTCCACAGATGCTGCCTGACCTGCTGAGTCATGCCTGAAGTTTGTTTTTTGATCACGATTTCAATATCTGCAGCCTCTTCTGTCATTAAAGGAACTATACAGGGGTTGTCTAAGGAAATAAGATGAAGTGGTATTTAAGCTTGAAAACAGGCCCTTCAGCTAAACTTGTCTATGTTGGCCAGGTTCAGGAACAGCTTCTTCCACTCTGTTATCAGACTACTGGTGGACACGGTGGCACAGCGGTAGGGTTGCTGCCTTACAGCGAATGCAGCACCGGAGGCCCGGGTTCGATCCCGACTACGGCTGCTGTCTGTACGGAGTTTGTACGTTCTCCCCGTGACTTGCGTGGGTTTTCTCCGAGATGCTCGTTTTCCTCCCACACTCCAAAGACATACAGGTTTGTAGGTTAATTGGCTTGGTAAATATTAAAATTGTCCATAGTGGGTGTAGGATAGTGTTAATGTGCGGGGATCGCTGGTCGGTGCGGACCCGATGGGCCGAAGGACCTGTTTCCGTGCTGTATCTCTAAACTAAACTAAACTACTGAACGTTCCTCTCATAAATTAGGGGGTTGTAGCCCTGATCTCCCAACCTACCTCATTGCAGCTGCATGCATTTTTTTGTCACATGCACTTTCTCTGTAGCTGTAACACTATATACTGCATTCTGGTATTTTCTCTCTGCACTACCCGTTATACTTTCGTGGGGCTTGTATGGTAATATATAATTGGATAGCATGCAAACATAATTGTTCACACATGGTACACATGACAATAATAAACCAGTACCAATACCATTTGTGTTAATTAAACAGTCACATCACCAGAAATTAACTTTTAACTAACACATACGGTTGAACTTAACAAATATCTATTTCCAGACAGTCTTTCATTTGTAGATATTTCTTTGGTTAGATTTCTTGGCATTGAAATTACATAGAGTAAGACTCCCAGATGAGCAATTAACAGGTTTTTAAACACATTTTTTGCTTCTTTATTTGAGTAGCTGCATTAGACTGTAACGCATAAATGAAACTAAAAATATACACATTCAGAAAAAGCAAGGAATTCAGAGACATGTGTCAAAGGTTCATATGTCATCGAGTTATAGAGTCATAGAGTGACACAGTGTGGAAACAGGCCCTTCGGCCCAACTTGCCCACATGTCCCAGTTGGTGTTTGGCCCGTATCCATCCAAACCTGTTCTATCCATGTACCTGTCTAACTGTTTCTTAAATGTTGGGATAGTCCCTGCCTCAACTACCTCCTCTGGCAGCTTGTCCCATCCACCCACCACCCTTTGTGTGAAAATGTTACCCCTCAGAGTCCTATTAGATCTTTTCCCCTTCATCTTAAACCTATGTTCTCTGGTCCTCAATTCCCCTACTCTGGGCAAGAGACTCCCCAATCTATTCCTCTCAACTCCTGTTGCCCAATCTAAGATCAAGCAATTTATAGTAGGATGAGAAAAAAGCCTTGATCTGTTCTACCCTGGTTCCCTTATGCATCTCCCTGATCTACCTAGACTATGTGCATCTACCTGATCTATTGCTTTTGTGATTTTATACACCTTGATAAGATGGGGATCATTGAGGAAGGAGCAGATAGAGAGGGAATGGAGAACACCTTGTGTGCAGGTGGGAGTGGATTAAGTTCTCAGATTGATACATGGAAGGGTGTGGGAGGTGTAGATCATGAGCTAGTGGGTGTGTTGATGAAACAACCTGGGCTGCATGTCATTTGTTCAATTCACTTGCTCTGTGTGTGAGCTTGTCAGGCACAACCTGACCCTCCTGAAATGTTCACCCTACCACTGCACAGGGGTGGTCTCACCAGGGCTTTATTAAGCTGGAACATAACATGTAAACCAGTCCTTCGCTTGCATACGCACGTATCCCACTTGCATTCTGATTATTTTCTGCCCTTATCCATGACATTTCAATGATTAATTAGCTTCCACTGCTTGTAGCTTTTCATCATTCTTTTTCTACACTTTAAGGTCCCAAGTCATGAGCTCATACTTGCTTAAGTTCAAATCCATTTACCACAATTTTGACCTGTCAAAGTTTCCACCTACACCAGTTACATTGCCGTAGCTTTCCATTATTAGCAAATCTAGTTACATGGCTTTCTGCTCATTAATACAATGACCAGTTGCTGCTTGAACACATGTTCTTGCTTGACACCACTAGTCTCATCAATTTCCCCAGCCATTGGGGTTTTGTGAGGCACTTTATCAAATACCATGCAGCATGTTTCCTCGTCCACTGCTTTCATAACTGCCTCAACGAAAATTAATCATGTGCACCTACATTGCCTCTCCTTTACTAATCTCTCTTGATTCTCCCCACTTAACCCAAAACGTTCAAAGCATTCTTTCTTTAATTCAAAACCCGCATAATTTCCCAAGTATGAAAATACATGTTCGGAATGGGTGTAGTTACTCAGTGTCTTGAGCCTGGTCTGCCATTCAATTAAATCATGGCTGATTGTAACCTCAATACATTCCTGCCTATTTGTGGTAACTCTTCACTCATCAAGTATTTATCTAACTCTGCCTTAAAAATATTCAAATACTTGGTTTCCACCACTCTTTGAGGAACAGAATTCCAAAGACTAATTTGGGAGGAAAAATTGTACCGCATCCTTGACTTAAGTGGGCAATCCCTTATCTTTAAACAGTGGCCCATATTTCAAAAGTTCAAAGATTCAATGATTCCTTTATTATCATATGTACCAAAGTACAGTGAAATTCTTTTTTTGCAAACAGATCAGAAGATTATTGCCAAAACATGTACAATTCATACATAGAAACAGCCCGCTGAGTCAAAATGCAATGGTCGCCAGGTTTACTTTCACGATTTACTCACACGAGGATGTATCCTCTCAAGAGTTGGATGATCAGCCATGATCATATCGAATGGCGGTGCAGGCTCGAAGGGCCGAATGGCCTACTCCTGCACCTATTTTCTATGTTTCTATGTTTCCAAGACTTTTTAAACACTTATGTTTTAATCGTCCCTTCTCACTCTTCTTAACGGTACAAATCTAGTCTGGCCAACTTCTCCACATAACATGACCCTCACACACAAGTCCAGTAAACCTTCTCTGAACTGCTTCCAGTGTAACACCATCCTTTCTTAAGTAAGAATACCAACACTCTACCTTGTTCTCTGGATGTGGTCTCACCCAATGACTTACAAAATAAAAGTATAACTTTTCTACTTTTATATTCAAAAATCAGCTACATGCGTAGACATTCTGAATTTCAAGAGGAGACAAGATAATGTGAATACATTGCTCTCAAAGGGTTTGATCTAAATGTTCCACAATTGAAGAATAAGACAGAGAAAGATTTATAAACGTCATGCCAAAATTTGCAACATTTCAATGTACTCAAGGGCATTTATCAGGGATTGGAAATCACTTACATGTTCTCTTTACATTCTCTACACATGCACTACACAAGCAATTAAGGGCAAGGAATGATTCATGGAATTGCAGTGAAGATGTGTGATATCAGTTATTAATATTGGCCTGGACATTGCAGTGAGCAGCAAAAGACAACGTTTTGTTTTGAGCCTTGTGTACAGTTTCAATAGACTTGTGCTTCGCTGGCAACAGAGGCTACAACTCCTCTGTGTTTGCTCAAAATTAGCATCCTCTACTGGGGATCTTTGAGCTGTCAAAACAACAAGGACATTTTTCAACTAATCTCATGATAAATCCTCAATGTGATGCCCAGACTTTAAATAGGAAGCAAAAGGCATGCCTGTGGTACCCATGAATACTGAATCCAGTTCTCTAAGGGAAGAATGTTGAGAATCTGGACCGAACACATAAGTTGTCAATTTGATAAAACCACCATGGAGATACTTCCATCTAATCTATTTCTTACAAAATTATACTGAACTATTAACAGAACGACATTTAAATCAACAAATGGTAAACTATTGAAAGTTATACTATCATCAACAGGTGATTTTTAGTTCACCTAGTATCCATGACTCAAAGTCAGAAGCAAAAATGATATAATAATGATGATTTGAACCAAAAGGTAGTCATTGAATTCAATCTGCTAAAGCAGCAGGTTGCTTAATGTTAAACCAAACTGTTAATGTGCAAAAGTATTGGAAACATTTCTTACTTCACATGGCCCCCTCCATCACTACAAAAGTGCACTGTTTTGATAATGGTGAGATGACTATTTGCCTTCAATCCCACCAAGAGTTGCAAAAAAACAGGTCAGCCTTACCAATAAAATAATGGTTCTTCAGGACAGAGAATGTAGAGTAGAGCAGTACAGCACAACAACAGGCCTTTCGGCCCACTATATCAATGTCAAGCATGATGTCAAGAGCAATGCTTATCAGGCTGCAAATAATCCTCATCCCTCCATATGCCTACTCCAAATGCCACTTTCGTATCTGCCTCAGCCATCATCCCCAGCAGCATGTTCCAAAACTCACCATCCTTTGTGTAAAACAATCCGTCTTACGCATCTCCTTTCAACTTTGCCCCCTTCAAGCTGTGCCCGCTAGTATATTTTTTTGGAAAAGAAGTTCTGATTGTCTACACTATCTGTGCCTGTCATCATTTTAGATAGTACTATCAGGTCTCACCGCAACCTCTGGCATTCCAGAGAAAACAATCCAAGTCTGTCTAACCTCTCCCTGCAAATACCTCCTAATCCAGGCATCATTCTGGTAAACCTCTGCACCCCTTTTCAAAGCCTCCATATCCTTAGTGCAATGGGGCAACCAGAAAAGCATGCAATACTCCAGATGCATTCTAACCTAATTCCTATAAATCATAACTTCCTGACTCTTATGCTTATTACCCCATCCAATGAAGGCAAGCATACCATAGACCTTCTTTATCACTTTATTCACTTGCATTAACATTTTTAGAGGGTTTAGGGATGAATCCCAAGATCCATCTGTGCATGGATACTATTAAGGGCTGTGCCATTAATTGTATATTTTTCATTTACACTCGGCCTCCCAAAGTGCATCACCTCACACTTGCTTGGATTACATTCCTTCTGCCATTTCTCTGCCCCTTTCTGGAGCTGATCTATAATCTCACTGTATACATTGACAGCCTTCCTTTACAGTCCATGATCCCAACCATCTTGATGTCATCTGCAAACTCAGTAACCTTTACGTCCAAGTTATATATCGGCATCTCAAACAGCAGTGTGGAAGCAGGCCCTCGGGGCCATCATGTTTTTGGTTTGGATTGGATTCAATTTATTGTCATTGTCTCAATTAAGAGACAATGAAATGCTATTTTCCTTACAGTCATACAAATTTTTTAAAAAGCACAAAACACAGAAGTCCACGACACAAACATCCCCACAGCGGCTCCAAAGTTCCCCACTGTGAGGGAAGGAACCAAAGTCCAGTCAGCCTCCTCGCTGATGTTCCCAGATGTTCACCCATGGTCGGGGCCTCCCGAGCACCCCGTAGTTGCCGCTACGGGTGGCCCGATGTTCAGGCCCTCTCGCCAGGAACGATGGAACCCCGACGTCGAACGGGAGAACATCCTCAGCGGCCCGGACCTCTAAATCGGACACCTCCCACCGGAGTCCGCGGCACCCGAAGTCCACAGGCCGAGCTGGGCGGAGATTCACGCTGGCGACCCCCGAAAAGGGTCGCAGGACTCCGCGATGTTGGTCAGCGCCGCCCGCGTTGGGAGCTCCGCGAACCACAGCTCCGCGATGTCGATGTAGCAGGCCCAACACTCCGGAACTCCAAACGGTGATCCCAGGTGAGGCATCGCCTGCTCCACGATGTTTCCAACGATACGCCGCCGCTGCTGGAGCTCTGGTAGGTCCCGGCAGGAAAGGCTGCGCCAATCCAGTAAGTAGGCCGCGGGGGGGGGGAGGAGGCGAGGTCGCGACTCGAATAATAGTTGCATCCTCTCCAGGAAGCGACTGAAGGACGGATACCCCCTTACCATACCCTCTTCCCCCCCACATTAAAAAAAACACACAAAAAAACATACTTTAAACATAACAAAAAATAAAAAAGCTACCAGACTGAAGGCGGAGGCAGCCAGTAACAGCCCCACCGGATGTCCTGAAGTCCATGCCAACCAGCGATCCCCACACACTAGCACCATAACACACTTGAGACAATTTACAATTTTTATCTAAGCCAATCAACCTATAAATGTGTACGCCTTTAGAGTGTGGGAGGAAACCGGAGCACATGGGGAAAACCAACGTGGTCACAGGGAGAACGTACAAACTCCATACAGACAGCACCCATAGTCAGGATCGAACCTGGGTCTCTGGTGCTGTAACGCAGTGACTCTACTGCTGCGCCACCCTGCAGAGATCCCTGCGGCACTCCACTGGTCACAGATCTCCAGCCTGGATATTGTCCTTCAAATTGTAAATCCCTGCTTCCTATCAGTAAAACAGTTCTGAATCCATAACAAGTCACTGTTAATCCCATGCATCCTAATCTTCTGGACCAGCCTACAATGGGGAACTTAACAAATACCTTTAATAAAACCCATGTACTGTAGAGGTTAAGGGCATTGATTGTCTCCAGTTGTATATAAAAGTATGATTCCATAGACGTTGGCTGTGATTCTGACATTCCATCATAAATTCTAACTTGATCCAAATTTCCCGATCCTGACAAATGCTTTACATAGTTTAGAAAAATGGTCAAAATATATTTTCTTTCTTCAGCAACTCATTAGCTTTCTAACTGCCTCTCTGTTAAACTGATGGTACATCAGAAACATAGAAACATAGAAAATAGGTGCAGGCCCTTCGAGCCAGCACCGCCATTCATTGTGATCACGGCTGATCGTCCCCTAGGTGGTAGGTTGTTGTAGACATTGTCATAGACATTGTTGTCGGGGGGTCCGGTTTTCTGGCGACCTGGTACAACTATGACAGTCGCCGAAAAAACACCTAAGTGGGACAGGCCCATTACAGCACTTGCAGCACTGGAGACTCGGGTTCGATTCTGATGACGGGTGCTGTCTGTATGGAGTTTGTACGTTCTCCCCATGACCGCGTGGAGCAGCTTTAACTACACGTCAGTGGGTGTTCTTTACATCATTACACATTTTGCCACATAGATTCATAGTCATGGAGTGATACAGTGTGGAAACAGGCCCTTCGGCCCAACTTGCCCACACCCAACATGTCCAAGTTACAGTAGTCCCACCTGCAAGCATTTGGTCCATATCCCTCCAAACCTGTCCTGTCCTGTCCATGTACCTGTCTAACTGTTTCTTAAATGTTAAATAGTCCCTGCCTCAACTACCTCCTCTGGCAGGAACGCTTGTTCCATACATTCACCATTCTTTGTGTGAAATAATGTTACCCCTCTGGTTCCTATTAAATATTTTCTCCTGCAACTTAAACCTTTGTCCTCTGGTCCTCGATCTACTCAACCTCTGACCAGAGCTCAGACCCTCTAGCCCTGGCAACATCCTTGTAAATCTTCTCCATATCCTTTCCAGCTTGACAACATCATTCTTATAACACGGTGCCCAGAGCTGACCACAATATTCTAAATGTGACCTTACCAACGTCTTATACAACCGCAACATGACCTCCCAACTTCTATACTCAACAATATATTACAGTATATATTAGGACAATTACAAAATAAATTGTAATGAAGGGCTAGTGATGGTTTTTGTGCAAATTTTTTTTTTAACTAGATTTTAAAAAACGTGCCAATTCTGTTAACATATATAGCAGAGGAAATTTTAGAAAATTAGAAAAGTACACTAATGATTACCTGCAGATTGCTATATAATAACTTAGGCGTGTTTTCAAACCATGTATACTACGAAGAACCTTGTGCTTCCAAATTACTGTGAAAAGTCAGGCATATAATGGTACCAATTACTTTGACAGCAGCAAAATAGTGTGCAGCACAATACAATCTCTGTTTTCATAGATCATATATCATGTCTGTTCTTATGTACAAGCTAATCCAAATATGATATAATTTAATAAAGAATGATAAAGGTGTAAGGTTACTTATATTTGAAACAATTTTACATATTGTGTCAAACCTGTGACCGCCACTACCAAAGATAGACTCAAAATGTTGGAGTAACTCAGCGGGACAGGCAGCATCTCTGGAGAGAAGGAATGGGTAACTTTGTAGATCGAGACCCTTCTTCAGACTGATGTCAGGGGAGAGGGAGATAATAGAAATAGACAACAGGCAATAGACAATTGGTGCAGGATAGGCCATTCGGCCCTTCGATCCAGCACTGCTATTCACTGTGATCATGGCTGATCATCAACAATCAGTACCCCATTCCTGCCTTCTCCCCATGTCCCTTGACTCCGCTATCTTTAAGAGCCCTATCTAGCGCTCTCTTGAAAGCAACCAGAGAATTGGCCTCCAATGCCTTCTGAGGCAGAGAATGCCACAGAATCACAACTCGCTAGGTGAAATAATCTTTCCTCATCTTTGTCCTAAATGGCCTACCACTTATTCTTAAACTGTGGCCCCTTGTTCTGGACTCCCCCAACATCAGGAACATGTTTTTTGCCTCTAGCGTGTCCAAACCCTTAACAATCTTATATGTTTCAATAAGATTCCCTCTCATCCTTCTAAATTACAGAGTATACGAGCCCAGTCACTCCATTCTTTCATCATATGACAGCCCCGCCATCCCGGGAATTAACCTTGTGCACCTACGCTGTAATCCCTCAATAGTAAGAATGTCCTTCCTCAAATTTGGAGACCAAAACTGCACACAATACTCCAGGTGTGGTCTCACTAGGGCCCTGTACAACTGCACTGCCTGTACACATAGATAAGGAAGTGTAAGGGCAGTAGGTTCATGGGAAACATCTCCACCTACCTGCAGGTGCCCCTCCTAGTTGCACAGCATCCTGACCTGGCCGAGTCGTTTATTATCACCGGGTTGAAATCCAGGAATTTGCCCAAGGGACTGCGACGTTTCAGGAGGACAGATCCCAACTTCTCACAAACATTTTGGGGTGGGCAGTAATTGTCGGCCTTGCCCTGATCCCAAATGCAAATTAAAAACAACGTGCTGGCGACCAATTCACACCTCGTTGTATCTACTGTGGAGTTTAGGTGCCTGTATAACAGCAACATCAAATCAGCACCTACTCCTGTGAATGGTTTGCCTCTAAACTCAGCTCTGAAATCGACTTATCATGACATCAATGTTATAAAACCGTCATGTCGTCTGCACTGAAAGCAATTACTGGCCTTACAGATTCACCATTCAATCAATACCTATATATCTCCCAAAAAAGTTTTTCAAAAAATTGGACTCAGACATTACAAATTTTATATGGGATTATAAATCCCATAGAATACAAAGTGCACACCTTAATAAACGAAAAGAGTTGGGGGGTCTAGCGCTCCCTAACTTTATGTATTATAATTGGGCAGTAAATATTAAAAATATGATTCACCTGCTGGACAATTCTGCCCAGCAGGCGGACTGGATTGTAATGGAAAAAGGGAACTGCACCCCGAGTAATATAGGAGCGATTATTCTCTCTCCAATAAATTTGAATAATAAAAATTATAATAAAAATCCAATTATATATAGCACAATTAGAACATGGAAACAAATAAAACAGAATCTAAAATTAAGAAACCTATCTCTCTCAATACCAATAGTCAATAACCCATCGTTTAAACCATCAATCATAGACAAATCATTTATACAATGGGAAAGAATGGGAATCAAAACGCTCGAAGATCTGTATGAATTGGGAAAATTACTATCATTTCAACAACTACAACTGAAATATAATTTGAAAAATAACCAATATTTTAAATATCTACAAATTCGTGATTATCTGAAAAAATACACAAAAGACTTTCATAATATGCCTTCCGACTTACTAGATGAAGCAATGAAGACAAAGGCGGAATCAGCTAATCTAATATCGTACTTATATAATATCATTTTAAACATAGAAATACCCACAACAGATGGAATTAGAAGAGACTGGGAACAAGAATTAGCTATAAAAATTTCAAAAGAGAGCTGGGATAACCACTTACTACAGGTGCATAAATGTTCGATCAACGTACGACATACGCTCATCCAATTCAAAACATTACATAGACTATATTATTCAAAAACTAAATTAAATAAAATCTTTCCTAATGTTTCACCAATCTGTGATAAATGTCTGTGTCAAGAAGCTACCATAGCGCATTCTTTTGTTTTTTGTACAAAAATCCAAAAATTCTGGTATGAAATATTTGATATTTTTTCAAAATTAATTAAAATAAAACTGGTACCAAAACCAGAATGGATCATTTTTGGAATATCGGAAGGTATCCCTGAATTAAACGTGTATCAGAAGAATTTATTCAATTACGGGCTAATAATGGGAAAAAAGCTCATACTTAAATTCTGGAAAAATGCGCCCACACCAACAATAAAAATGTGGACATCAAATATGTTTGAAACATTACATCTGGAAGAGATGAGATTCCTCTTAGCAGGTAAAGCAGACCAATTCCAAAAGACGTGGTCTACGTTTCTGGACCTATTACAAGCATGAGGTGCAATAGTAATTTTAAAAATAAATAAATAAATAAATGGTATCAGGACCTGGTAATGGGAGGTAAAACAACAAAAACAGACTTGGTTGGTAGTCCCCTTTCTGCGGAGTATAATGTCATAATAGAGCGATTGTTCCTACTTTCTTTTTCTTTCTTTTCTAGGGTCTACTTTCTTACTTTACTTCCTTCTCTAACTTCTTTTCTAAGGGGCTTTCTTTTCCCAACACTCTCTTGCACTTCACGACTCTTGCGCACTTTCTTTACTTTCCTTACTTCTATCTTTTTCTTAAAGCTCAAAAAAATGAAGCGGTACAAAAAATGTATTAAGATATATGTGTTGTGTATTACTGTAATTTACCGTACTTATAAAAATAATTTAAAAAAAAGAAAAAGATTCACCATGGAGGATTAAAAACATAGACATCAGAAAACGATTTAAAGACTATACCTTCATTTTAGGATTTGAATGGAAACATAAAACTGTAAGGGAAAAGTCATCTTTCCTATATCCTTGATCTACTCTTTAATGGTCTGCTTTTTCCTTACTGAGTGCAGTGGTTCTTGGTTCTTGATTTCTTGGTCCTCCAAAATATTCCAAATGGAATTTAAACTGGAGGTGGTGGAGGGGGGACTTAAGCCAGAAAGGGTTTTTGGGAAGAAACAGCTACCTTTAATTAAGTTGCATCTGATTGGGTAACTATGGTAGGGTGGAGATTATTCCATGCTTTAATTGTGTGGGGGAAGAACGAATTGCTGTACACATCTGTCTTGGCAGCTGGAATCACAAATTGTACACACTATTACAAGAGACCCTGCAAAAGGTCACCATGATTTTTGCAGAAGTGTCAACCAAACCTGTGAGCTTCACAATATTAAAGGTCAAAGCCAGTCAGCGCATGAAAACATTATTATCTCCAATTTAGTTCAGTTTAGTTTATTGCCACGTGTACCGAGGTACAGTGAAACGTTTTTGTGGCGTGCTATCCAGTCAGCAGAAAGACAATGCATGATTACAATTGAGCCATTTATAGTGTGTAGATACATGATAAGGGAATAACGTTTAGTGCAAGGTAAAGCCAGCAAAGTCCAATCGAGGATAGTCTGAGGCTCACCATTGAGATAGATTGTAGTTCAGGACTGCTCTCCGGTTGTGGTAGGATGATTCAGTTGTCTGATTATAGCTGGGAAGAACCTGTCCCTGAATCTGAAGGTGTGTGTTTTCACACTTCTATAACTTTTGCCTGATGGGAGAGGAGAGAAGAAGCAGTGGCCAAGGTCGACTCGTCTTTGATTATGCTGCTGGCCTTGACGAGGCAGCGTGAGTTACAAATGGAGTCAATGGAAGGGAGGTCGGTTTGTGTGATGGTCTGTGCTGCGTCCACAATCACTTTTAATCCCGTCATCTAAATCATTGATGTATATTGTAAAGAGCTGCGGTCCCAGCACCGAGCATTGCGGTACCCCACTAGTCACTCCCTGCCATTCTGAAAGGGACCCGTTTATCCCTACTCTTTGTTTCCTGTCTGCCAACCACTTCTCTATCCATGTCAGCACTCTACCCCAAATACCATGTGCTCTAATTTTGCCCACTAATCTCCTATGTGGGACCTTATCAAATGCTTTCTGAAAGTCCTGGTACACTACATCCACTGGCTCTCCCTTGTCCATTTTCCTAGTTACATCCTCAAAAAATTCCAGAAGATTAGTTAAGCATGATTTCCCTTTCGTAAATCCATGCTGACTCGGACTGATCCTGTTACTGCTATCCAAATGTGCGGCTATTTCTTTTTTCTTTTTCTTTTTTTCTTTTTTTATTAGAAGCATTGTACATACATCTTAATCATGATATGCAACATAATACATTTTGTGTACAACTTCTCTTTTTTTAAATGTTTTTTAAACTTTAACCTGTAATAGAAAAAGAGAAAAGAATAAGAAGAGAAGAATGAGGATAGTAGTGAAGTGTAGTCCGCTGTAGTTGCTGTTAAATGAATGATGATGGTTAAGTAGACTGCGTGCTTGAGAATGTGAAAAAAAGGAAAGTAAAAAGAAAAGAAAACATGCCCCAAAGAGAAGAGGGCCTTAAGAAGGGAAAGGAAATAAGTAAAAAATCCAAAGAAGGTAGAGCTAAACAAAAAAGAAAGGGAATGTGCCTAATTCATAACGATTCACACCCATCACCTAGTTCTAAAACAATAACTTTCTAGGGTTATGCTGCACCATATTATACTTGTAACAAATCAATAAAAGGTGACCATATTTTAAAGAATTGTTCTTGTTTTCCTGCTAGAACGAGTCTCATTTCTTCGAGATGTAATATTTCCGACATATTTGTGATCCACATTTTAAACGTTAGGATAGGAGCGTTTTTCCAGAATTTAAGTATGTTTTTTTGCCGTCATCAAACCATAGTTTAGGAAACATCTTTGAAATATAGTTAGTTCAGAACAGGCTTCCATTGGTCCGAAAATAATCAATTCTGTATTTGGGTCCAGTCTTAATTTAAATATTTTTGAAAAGCTTTCAAAAATTTCCTTCCAAAATTTCTGAAGTTTTGCACAGGAAACAAATGAGTGTGCTATTGTTGCCTATTTAGTTAGGCACTTATCACATATGTGAGAGACATTTGGAAAGATTTTATTTAGTTTTGTTTTTGAGTAATATAATCTGTGTACAATTTTAAATTTAAAACGTTAATCGAACATTTGTGTACATATGACACATAATCTTCCCATCTGTCCTTGGGAATTTCTATAGCCTATTCTTGTTCCCATTCTTTTCTTATACCTTCTGTCGAAGGTATATCTATATTTAAAATAGTATTATAAAAATATGATGTTGAATGGTCCAATTCTACCTGTCCATTCATGCCTTGCTCTACGGGGTCCAACTTCAAATTTTGATAATCTTGTGAGTGTTTTTTCAAATAATCTCGGGTTTGTAAGTATCTAAAATATTGGTTGTTTTCCAAATTGTATTTAAGCTGTAAGTCATGGAATGGTAACAATTTTTCCCTCTTCATACAAATCTTCCCAATTCTTAATTCCTAATCGTTCCCAGCGGGTAAACGTTTTGTCAATAGTCGATGGCTTAAACGCCGGGTTGTTAGCTATCGGTGAGAGAGGCGAAAGATTTCTTAATTTAAGAGAGGATTTTATTTGTCTCCAAATTCGTATTGTGCTGTGAATCATCGAGTTTCTCTTATATATTGTGTTCTTCAGTTTTATTGGGGAGAAAAGGATCGCTCCTATGTTAAAAGGAGTGTAATCCTCCTTCTCCATTATTGTCCATTCTGCCTGTTGTGTTGAACTGTCCAACCAGTACATTATATTTTCAATGTTCACTGCCCAATGGTAGTACATAAAATTGGGAAGTGTGAGCCCACCATATTCTTTAGGTTTACATAAATGTCTACTTTGAATTCTATGGGATTTATAGTCCCAAATGAAATTTGTAATGTTTGAGTCAATTAAAAAAAAAAAAGTTTTTAGGTATGTATGTAGGTATTGATTGGAATAAATACAGTATTTGTGGAAGAAAAATCATTTTAATGGCATTTATTCTGCCTATAAGGACATCGGTAGTGTTTTCCAAAATTGGATCGACGTTTGTAATTTAGTAAGTAAGGGCAGGTAATTTGCGTTAAATAGAGATTTATATTTTCTGGCAATTTGAATACCCAAATATTTAAATCTTTCTGTAGTAATTCTAAAGGGGTATTTTAAAAGATGTGTTGAGTCTTGAGGTTTTATCGTCATTATGTGCTGCTATTTCATATTTTATAATTGACTCCAGCACCTTCCCCACCACCTATGTCAGGCTAACTGGTCTATAATTCCCTGTTTTCCCTCTCCGCCTTTCCAACAGGAACTGAAACAATTGCAGTATGCGAGCATCATCCAACCTATCCCTATTCTTCACATGTGTATGGGTATACCTTTTAATGGGAATTGGTATCTAATTCATAATCCATTCACATACAGACATAGAAACATAGAAACATAGAAAATAGGTGCAGGAGTAGGCCATTCGGCCTTTCGAGCCTGCACCGCCATTTAATATGATCATGGCTGATCATCCAACTCAGAAACTGGATAATGGCGGTGAAACATTTAGAAACATAGAACATAGAAGCATAGTAATATAAGTGCAGGAGTAGGCCATTCTGCCCTTTGAGCCAGCACCATCATTCAATATGATCATAGCTGATCATCTAAAATCCATACCCCGTTCCTGCTTTCCCTTGATTCCTTTAGCCCTTAGAGCTAAATCTAACTCTCTCTTGAAAACTTTCTTTACGTACGTTCTCTTTTATCAAATGGTATCCATGAAGCCGGTTTTATCTCTACTCATAGTCATAGAGTCATAGAGTGATACAGTGTGGAAACAGGACCATCAGCCCAACATGCCCACACCAGCCAACATGTTCCAGCTACACTAGTCCCACCTGCCTGCGTTTGGCCCATAACCTTCTAAACATGTCCTATACATGTACCTGCCTAATTGTTCTTTCAACGTTGCAATAGTCCCTGCGTCAACCACCTGCTCTGGCAGCTTGTTTCATACACCCACCACCTTTTGTGTAAATAAGTTACCCCTCAGATTCCTATTAAATCTTTTATGCTTCACCTTAAACCTATTTACCAGCAGACGTTGATAAATCGAAGGTAGACACAAAATGCTGGAGTAACTCAGCGGGTGAGGCAGTATCTATGGAGAGAAGGAATTGGCAATGTTTCGGGTTGAGACCCTTCTAAGGGTCTGAAGAAGGGCCTCGACCCGAAACGTCGCCAATTCCTTCTCTTCATAGATACTGCTTCACCCACTGAGTTACTCCAACATTTTGTGTCTCCCTGCACTTCATGTCCAGTCAGGTCTGGCTCTCTTGGATGGCTCCTCTAGGTAACCAAAGTGCTGCTCCCTGTGTGTGGAACCCATCTTTATAGAGCAACATGTAAAGTGATCCCCATCACACATCTCATCTCTAACAGAAATATAGGGAGCAACATCGGTCTGAAGAAGGGTCTCAACCCAAAATGTCACCTATTCCTTCTCTCCAGAGATGCTGCCTGACCCACTGAATTACTCCAGCATTTTGTGTCTATCTTCGGTTTCAACCAGCTTCTGCAGTTCCTCCCTCGCAATAGCGGTCCTCTATATAGCGGATTTTGGTTATAGCGTGCCATTGAACTGGGCCTCCACTTCTGCCAGTTACCATTTTTTTAACCAACAATAATTTAAATCAAATATTTACAAGAATAATATGTACAATACAAGCCAATACATTGAGCAGGCACCGCGTGGCATGAGTTTCTGTTCACGGGAGTGGAGAGAGCGAGCGGCATGAAGGTGGCGTGAGTACTGGGCCCGTTCCCGGCGCAACGCGCGTGGGGCTCACGACTCTGTCGTGCCCTGGACTGTCAATTCCCACTTGTTTAACCCCCCTTCCCCCCCCCCCTCCCCATGCCATGTTTCCTCACTCCAGCCTTGGGTTAAACTTTACCCCTCACTCGGTTTAGCAGACAATCGGTAGTAACGGACACCATCTCACACCCCATGGTCCATTATAGCATGGGTTTACTGTACTCAACTTAGCTTACACCAAAGTGAAGCCAAATTAAATTTACTTCAAGAAAGACTATGTTGTGCAACTGATCTTTACAAATGACATTGCTGTAGCAACTATCAGTGTGTATTATTTTCCTTATGAATTATGGCCATCAAATGAACGAGCAGATATCAGGTAGTCAAAGCAAAGAACATAGTGAAGATAGACGCAAAAAGCTGGAGTAACTCAGCGGGTCAGACAGCATCTCTGGAGAGAAGGAATAGGTGACGTTTCAGGTAGAGACCCTTCTTCAGACTGAGAGTCAGGGGAAAGGGAAACGAGAGATATAGACGGTGATATAGAGAGATATAGAACAAATGAATGAAAGATATGCTAAAAAGTAACGATGATGAAGGAAAGGCAATTATTAGCTGTGTGTTCGGTGAGAACAAGTACTGACAATGACTCAACAAGATGACTTTGAAGCTGGGTGGGGGTGGGATGTAGAGTGGGTGGGGGAGGGATGTAGAGAGAGGGAATGCAGGGGTGGCTTGAAGTTAGAGAAAACAGTAAATACCACCGGGCTGTAAGCTGCAGAGGCAAAATATAAGATGCTGTTCCTCCAATTTGCATTTAGCCTCACTCTGACAATGGAGGAGGCCTTGGGCAGAAAGGTCAGTGTGGGAATGGGAAGGGGAATAAAAGTGCTTGGCAACCGGGAGATCAGGTAGGTCTAAGCGGACTGAGCAAAGGTGTCCCTCACTGCTGATCATGTAAAGCTAAAGATGTTAACCCACCACTGATAGGTAAACCACGCTGACTTGATTGTGTACAGGAAAATCACAAAAGCACAGCCTCTCCTCCGTCTTGATTAGTTTCCCATTCAAACTAGAGTTGAATAAGTATGCTAACCCAGAATGGAATGAGGGATGTGGTTTGCTGGACAAGTTGAGCAAAGAGAAATTGCAAAAATGCACAAGTGGGCGAAGGAACAGATGCTTTCATTTCTGTCTCTTGCATGCAAGGTCACTGAAGCATGTCTGCTGGAAAATTGTCCTTGAACAGTTTGTGTTCTTGGAAACCCCCGCACTCTCCCACTGAGAAAGCATGACCGTCCCCTTGGATTTTGTAGTTGAAAGTCAGGACATGAGAACATTGCTGCCTCCTGTTGTCACACCTTCACCCCATCCCACCCCACCACGTGGTGCAGGTCACAGTGAGTACCAGCAGCTTTCATCAAGAACACATCAGCCCAGTGTCGATACTTCCCAATGCATCCTTGTGGCTTGCAGCTAAGTTGGTATGACAGATACATAGCTGCACCATAGCAATTTGTTTCTCCTGTGAGTACTTGAAAAATGCCTTGCTTGTAAAAATTGAGGGCAGAGCATAAGGTCCGAAGTTGGTTTTAATTTAGTTTAGAGATACAGCGCGGAAACAGGCCCTTCGGCCCACCGAGTACGCAACGACCAGCGATCCCCGCACATTAACACTATCCTACACACACTGGAGATACTTTACATTTATGCCGAGCCAATTTACCTACAAACCTGTACATCTTTGGAGTGTGGGAGGAAATTTGAAGATCTTGGAGAAAACCCACGCAGGTCACAGCGAGAATGTACTTACTCCATACAGACGGCACCTGTAGTCCGGCACCCATTGGTATTTCAGGAAAGTAAAGCAGCCCAATGGCTGATTGGCAAACCTGTCCACCATTATCGATCACAAAGGTACTTCCGTAGAGTAAACCCTTCGGGAATTCAGTACGATGCAGAGTGGACAGCATTAGGATTTCTGTATAATACATCTTAAACCACCACACAGAGTCTCTCTCAGATGAAGTCTTCTGACTAGGATCAGATCACAGGAATTTCAAGGGTTTTAAATTTCAAATTCCATCCACAAACACACAGTTTTATCGGCAAACTAATTTCCGGATATGGAGACGCAAGAAAATACAGATGCTGGAATTTTGTTTGGGGCATAAGAGTGTTGGAGGAACTCAGCAGGTTGGTCAGCATTTACGGAGGGAATGAGTCTGAAGAAGGGTACTCACCCTGAAGAAAGGCTGTACATTCCCCCCCCCCAGATGCTGCCTGACCCATTGAGTTCATCCACCACTTTGCTTTTTTTTTTAAATCAAATTTTATGACATCTGCATCCAGCACTCCAAGTGCGGCCTAACCAACCAAAATATTAAAAAGCTGCACTATGACTTCCTGAGTCTTATACTCTCCAACTTTTATACTCAATAACCCAACTTTTGAAGGCAAGCTTACGTTACACCTTCTATGCCACGCTACAACACTTGGGTTGCCATTTTCAGGGACTTGCACACTTTCCTCTTGTATTGAACCTCCCAAAATGCAACACTTGTCTGAATTATACTGCGTCTGCCATTTCCTGGCCCGAGTTTCCCACTGAGTATCATTTGGTAAACTTTCTTCAATATCCACAATTTCACTAATCCACCAATGTTGCTCATCAGACCAACAACTTTTTTGTCCCACTCATCTATATAAATTACAAGCCACAGAGGTTCAAGCATTAAATCCTTGTCAGAAAACCATCCTTCCACCATTAGCTTCTACCTACTGTGAGAAAACTAATTTTGAATCCAATCTATCACTTACTGTGGATCCCATATTATTTAAGGGCCTGTCCCACTTTCACGACCGAATTCACGACCTCTGCCGAGTTTGCCCTTGACTCATACTCACAGCATGGTCGTCACGAGGTCATAGGAGATCGTAGGAGGTCGTAGGTAGGTCGTAGGTAGGTCGTAGGTAGGTCATGATGCTAGTCGTAGGTACTCGTGGCATCAAGTAGGTCGGGACGTTTTTCTAGTCTGATGAAAAATGTCCACGAGTAAAAAAGGTCGTGAATTAGGTCGTGAAAGTGGGACAGGCCCTTTAATCTTCTACATCAATCTACCAAGGGGGACTGTGTCACTGCTTTACTAAAGTCCATGTAGACAACATCTACTGCCATGCTCCCATCAATTATCTTCATCACCTCCTCAAAAACAGTCAGGTTTGTGGGATTAGACATCCCCTATTCATAGCCATGTTGTCTCTTCCTAAGCCCATGACTTTCCAAATACAAGGAAATACAAAAGTTCTCCAATAATGTTCCTACTATTGATGTAAAGTTCTCTGGCCTATAATCTGCTACGTTATCCCAATTGCCCTCCTCAAACAAAGGAACAGCATTGGCTGGACACAAAAAGCTGGAGTAACTCAGCGGGACAGGCAGCACCTCTGGAGAGAAGGAATGGGTGACGTTTCGGGTCGAGACCCTTCTTCAGACAACAACATTGGCTGTTCTGAACTCATCTTGGACTTTGCCTCTGGCCAAAGAGATCTTTGTCACAGCCCCAGCAATCTCCCTCCTTGCTTCCTTCAATATCTGGGGCCAAGTCCCATCAGGACCTGAGCACCTATCCACCATAATGCTCTTTCATGAAACCCAACACATCGTCCTTCCCCTCCTTAATATCAACAGGCCCTAGAATATCAACATACCCCTCCCTGATCTCACCATTATCCATGTCCTTCCCCTTGGTGACCATCAACACAAAATACTGATTTAGTACATTGCCCACTTCAATGGCTCCAGGCATAAATCCCTTCCTTTGTCCTTGAGTGGATTTACCCTTTTCCTGGCTACCGTTTTGTATATGTATAAAATGCTTTGGGATTTTCCTTAATCCTACTTACCAAGGACATTTATTGGTCCCTTACAGCCCTCTAGCTTCCTTGTTTAAATTCTTTCCTGCATCCTGTATATTTCTCAAGGGCCTTGTATGGTATCAGCTTCCTAAACCATACAAATGCTTCTTTTTTTCTTTTTGATGAAGACTATAATGTTTTTTATCATCCACGCTTCATGAACCTTGCCAACCCAAACCTTCACCTTCACAGGTCCATGCTGGACCGCCATGAGTTCAGGCCTACATTTAATCAGAATAGACATGTTGGCCAAATGGCCTCCTTTGCACTGCAACATTTTTTGATCCGATGATCCCATGATCCTAAAGAATCATAAAACTGAGTCCTAAGATATCTCAGCAAACGAAAGGCATTTGGACCAAAATTCTGCCCACGTTGTGACAACCCTCTCTCTCACCCAGGAACATTTGCTACAAATCAACGTGCATTTCAAGGGCTGTTAACTTATTCTGTAAACTCAAGACACACATGCAAAAAGACCCTGTGACATCAAACTTGTTACATACGTATACTCTATTCACGGCTCCTCCAACTCCTGAATATTTGGATGGTCAATCCACAAGGACTTCATCAGGTTTCTGCATTGAATCCAAGTTCAAAATGTTGGTATTTTGCCTTGTCAAACTTGACTTTCAGTCCACAATAACTAATGGCTTTTAGAGTGGTTGTCAATCCATGAATCCAGTTCTGAATTAATTCCGGAGTTTTCATATTGTTCACCATTTGAAATGGACAAACTAAGGTCAAGCCGAGGACTTACAGATGCTATAGTAATTTTACATTACATTGGATCGTCAAAGCCATATTTTATAATACTCCATTACTCTTTGTTGTATACTCCAGGCGTTGATTACAAATGCTTGGAGAATTAGTCAATATAACAAGCCCAGTCCCACCAGTTGTTAAAATTCCTCCCTCAACTTCACTTCAGACAGTACATTCCAGATTTCAACCACAAAGATTTGTACTGGTGAAAAAACTCATACACAGACACCCCTGTCAACTCCTCACCTTAAGAAAAATGCAGCGGAACTATATTTCAATTCCATTTAAAATTCAATAAGTGGTGTTATTTAATTTGAGCTTTCTCTCCAGTGCTTCTTAAAAAGGAAATTTCACTGGAGATCTTCAATACCTCTGTCTTGGGGAAAAGTCTCTCGCTATGTATTCCATCATCAGCATGTATATTTCGATCAGGTCCCCTTCAATGACCTCTGCAAGGAAGACAAATCCAGCCTCTCTTATCCCTCCTCATTTCTGAAATATTCTACCTTAGTGAATCTCATCTGCATTCTCTCCAGTAAAACCTTTCCTGTTGTGTGGTGATCAGAACTGTACACAATCTTCCAGTTATGGTCTGGCCAATGTGTTATAATTATAGACCAAGAGCCCCTGGCATATTCCAAGCCTCAGATAATGAAGACAAACATCCCTTACATCTACTTCACCTGGCTGTTAGTTTCAGGCATCTTCAGGCTGGTTCACCAGGCTCCCTTAGTTCCTCAATACCACCAAGTAGTCTACCATTCAACGTGTATGTTGTAACCTTATTAGATCCCTCAAAAGGTAGCACCTTCATTTTTTCAGGCTAAAATTCTATCTGCCATTGCTCTATTCAACTTACCACCAAGTGACTCGAGATAAGTTGATAAGAGATCAATGTAACTTCAGTTTCAGTTTCAGTTTTAGCTTATTGTCACGTGTACCGAGGTACACTGAAAAGCTTTTGTTGCGTGCTAACCAGCCAGCAGAAAGACAAAACGTGATTACAACTGAGCCATTCACAGTGTAGATATACATGATAAGGGAATAACGTTTAGTGCAAGGTAAAGTTTAGCCAAGTAAAGTGCGATCAAAGATAGTCCGAGAGTCACCAATGAGGTGGATAGTAGTTCAGCACTGCTCTCTGGTTGCGGTAGGATGATTCAGCTGATAACAGTTGGGAAGAAAGTCCCTGAATGCGCAGGTGTGCATTTTCACACTTCCATACCTGTTGCCTGATGGGAGAGGGGAGAAGAAGGAGTGGCCAGGGTGCGACTCATCCTTGATTATGCTGCTAGCCTTGCCCAGGCAGCGTGAGGTATAAATGGAGTTAATGGGAGGGAGGTTGGTTGAACTTAAATGTCGATCTGTGATCTATAACCAGCATATGCTCTGCCCAGAATATTGTCATCTGCAACAGAATAATGGCGAGTCCGAAGCAGAGCTCTCTATTAAATAAAGTACAGCAGAAGTATTTTTCAACGTCATTCATTGCATCATCATTTTTTAAAAATTGTTTAGTGTTAGTTAATGCAAACTTTTACCACAGTGCTTCAGAAAAGAAAGTTTCACAAGAGAATCAGTGTTCCATAATTGCATAGTTATCCAAAAGAAATGAATATACAGAAAGAAAACGTTTTGGATTCTGTTATGGGATTCTGTGGCTCTTTTAGATGCCATTGATAAATTTCCTAAGATGTAAGCGATTAATATTGCCACCAAAACCAGGAAGCAATTCAAATTAAACCACAAAATTAATCCAAAAACAATCTGGTGCTATAACCTCCAGTGATTTGTGAAAAAGTGATTTGTGAAAGGCAAAACATACGTCCAGTTGCAGCAAGCGATTCAGATGGTAAATAGTATGCTGGCTTTAGATGCAAGTGGGTTGGAGCATTGAAGTTAAGAAGTCTTGCTGTAACTATATAGAGCTTTAGTGAGACCAATCCTGGAGTTTAGTGTAGAAAGTCAAGTCAAGTCAAGTGAGTTTATTGTCATGTGTCCCTGGTAGGACAATGAAATTCTTGCTTTGCTTGAGCACAACAGAACATAGTAGGCATTTACTACAAGGCATTCTATAAATATATACACAATGGTCAATATACTGATAAAGTGCAAATAACAGTATTGGCTAGTAAAGTTCAGTGTTATGTCCGAGCCAGGTTTAATAGCCTGATGGCTGTGGGGAAGTAGCTGTTCCTGAACCTGGTCGTTGCAGTCTTCAGGCTCCTGTACCTTCTACCTGAAGGTAGTAGGGAGATGAGTGTGTGGCCAGGATGGTGTGGGTCCTTGATGATGCTGCCAGCCTTTTTGAGGCAGCGACTGTGGTAGATCCCCTCGATGGAAGGGAGGTCAGAGCCGATGATGGACTGGGCAGTGTTTACTACTTTTGTAGTCTTTTCCTCTCCAGGGCGCTCAAGTTGCCGAACCAAGCCACGATGCAACCGGTCAGCATGCTCTCTACTGTGCACCTGTAGAAGTTAGAGAGAGTCCTCCTACTGCAGATGCTGGTTTAAACTGAAGATAGACACAAAATGCTGACAGCATTTCTGGATTGAAGGAATGGATGACGTTTCTGGATGCTGCCTGTCCCACTGAGTTACTCCAGCATTTTGTGTCTATCTGGAGTTTTGTGCATTGGATATTAGTATCAAAAGAAGGACAAACATGTCTTGGAATTTATACATTATAGATTCTTTGGATGAGGCAAAATAATATTATATACAGTTGACAACTATTGAAGAATTATTCTACTTAATATTGGAGGTAAAAAAAATGTGTCTTGGTTCCCTTTCCCCTGATCTTCAGTCTGAAAAAGGGTCTCCACCAGAAACGTCACCCATTCCTTCTCTCCAGAGATGCTGCCTGCCCCGCTGAGTTACTCCAGCGTTTTGTGTCTATCTTCGGTAAAATCACAAACCACTGTTGAGTTTTGATGAGGGATTAAAATGCAACACAGTTTGCCATTTCTACCAAATGTTTCATGATTGTGGTGACAAATCTCTTCAGCTGTGGATTAATATGGCAATACTGCTACCAGCCAAGCACGTTGACAGCCAGGAAAGGCAAGGGTTACCTCTACCCCGTGACATTTACCCATCAAGGAAGAATGAACAAAATTGGAAAACACAGGGCAAAGTGAAGAACAAAACAAATGCATAGAAATTGAATGATAAGGCTGGCATTTCTTCACTGTTATTCGACTGAACGTGAAGTTAACCCAGAGTAAATCCTGTTTGCAAACTTTTCCAGGTCAAATCCCACCAATCATGAATTCTGCCAACCACTTCACGTTTTAGGCTGACCTTCGACATTGATAGAATTTCCATGTCGGAAGAACACGTATTATTTTTCATGCAACGCTTGAAAATTACAGGAAATTGGGCAACATTGCCTTGGGGGGGAAGTCGCCTGTAATTGGGCACTCTGGGGCAATATGGTCCCAATCTTGAAGAGCTAACCTGGGAGGTAGGTTAACACTTCAACCCTTCACCGCACTAGGAACCTTCCCCCAAATTGCTGTCGCCACTCCCCACCAACATGCAGCCAGCCTTCAACCCCATGACTCAAGGTTCCCCTCTCCTTTGACTGCAGAAACTACCATTCTGATTCGCTTTCCCAATTTGATGCCTGTTCCCCTAACCCTCACTGCAATTACAGTGTGATCACTTTAGTTCAGTTCAGAGATACGGCGTTGAAACAGGCCCTTCGGCCCACCGATAACATGCGGACCAGCAATCCCCGCACACTAACACTATCCAACTCATTAGGGACAATGTTACCTGGAGAAGACCCATACAGGTCATGGGAAGAATGTACAAACTCCGTACAGACAACACCCGTAGTCAGAATCAAACCCAGGTTTCTGGCGTTGTAAGGCAGCAACTCTGCCACTGGAGTAACTCAGGCAGCATCTCTGGAGAGAAGGAATGGTGACGTTTTGGGTCGAGACCCTTCTTCAGACTGATGTCAGGGGAGTGGGCGGTACAGAGATAAAATGTAGTCGGATACAGACTGGTGGGTATTGAGTATATGTGGGTATTGAGTATATGTGGGTATTGAGTATGTGTGGGTATTGAGTATATGTGGATATTGAGTATATGTGGGTATTGAGTATGTGTGGGTATTGAGTATATGTGGGTATTGAGTATATGTGGGTATTGAGTATATGTGGGTATTGAGTATATGTGGGTATTGAGTATATGTGGGTATTGAGTATATGTGGGTATTGAGTATGTGTGGGTATTGAGTATGTGTGGGTATTGAGTATATGTGGGTATTGAGTATATGTGGGTATTGAGTATATGTGGGTATTGAGTATATGTGGGTATTGAGTATGTGTGGGTATTGAGTATATGTGGGTATTGAGTATATGTGGGTATTGAGTATGTGTGGGTATTGAGTATATGTGGGAATTGAGTATATGTGGGTATTGAGTATATGTGGGTATTGAGTATGAGTGGGTATTGAGTATGTGTGGGTATTGAGTATATGTGTGTATGTGTATAAATACACATTGAACTTTTTTCTCCCGTTATGTACTATGCTGTGACGCACCAAGTAAGAATTTCATTGTCCGATCTGGGACATATGACAATAAAACACTCTTGACTCTTGAGATAAAACTCTACTGCTGCACAACTGTGCCACTTATCAGCATATTCACCACATTTCAGGTCATCCTTGAAGTTTCTGGGGAAAATTTTGTTAAGGGTAATCAATGTACTGCCAACAAATGTAAAAGCTAGGAGACGACATTCATGAACACAGTGCCGGGAATACTGTTTTATATCACCGACCATAGGAATAGCTGACATCCTATGGAAATTTGTTGGAAAAACAAAACAAAGTTGTACCTGCACAGCACATTATTCATGTTAAGTAATAACAGTTACACAATTATGCTAATTTGATACCTTCACCAGGAAACCTGCCCTTGTACAGGAGGTTACTGAAGAATTTCATTAATCACCGAACTGACCTGACAATCCAAAGGCCAAGTCTATTCTTTTCCGCGTCAGTCTGAACTCTGATTAACAAAACCCAAGGAACTAGGGATTCCTACTTGAATTTCAGGATGATGGATTGTCACTGTGCAAAACTGTAATTTCCAATGGACGCACAGCCTTGAGATATTCCTGGCTTGGAAATCCACTTTAATTTCACACTTTTACCATGATATTTCCCACGCCAGATGCGCAACCATACAAAATTCTACTCGATATCTTCTCGGCTCAAAAATTGGGAAATTGCTCCCATCCCACCTCAACAGATCTTTAACTCCCCCTCCCATTACAACACTGACCTTTCAGTCCTGGGCCTCCTCCATTGTCAGAGTGGGACCCAGCGCAAATTGTGGGAACAACACCTCATATTTTGCTTGGGCAGCTTACACCCCAGCGACATGAACATTGACTTCTCTAACTTCAAGTAACCTTTGCCTTCCCTCTCTCTGCACACCACCCCCTTCCCAGTTCTCCGACTAGTCTGACTTTCCTTGTTTACATTCTATCTCTGTTTGCTTTGTTGTCACCTTCTCCCAGCAAACAATGATTTATTCTACATTTTCCTTGATCTCCATCCCCTTCGTCTCATTTCCACACCTTACACTTCCTTATCTCTGTATCTCCCTCTCCCCTGATTCAGTCTGAACGAGGGTCTCGATCCGAAATGTTAACAATTGTCACCCATCCAGAGATGCTGCCTGTCCCGCTGAGTTACTCCAGCATTTGTGTCTATCTTAGATCCAAGATGTTACTATTTTAACCAGGAGTGGACCACTTCAGCCATGCAGGCACCTTCTGCCGTGTGGGAACTTGGTTCACGGCAATATCATTGCACCTTGCAGGGAAATCTGCATAAACGCCTTGGCTTAACCATGCGTACTCTAGTTGACCAATGTTTTTATTTAAGCCGGAAAGTCTAATTTCCAACTTGCGAACTGTTCGGTTAATGACTAGTTTAGTTTAGAGATAGCGTGGAAACAGGCCCTTCGGCCCACCGAGTCCATACTGACCAGCGATCCCCACGCATTAACACTATCCTACACACACTAGAGACAATTTACACATACGCCAAGCCAATTAATCTGCACACCTGTACTTCTTTGGAGTGTGGGAGGAAACCTAAGATCTCGGAGAAAGCCCACGCGGTCACGGGGCGAACATACAAACTCCGTACAGACAGCACCCGTAGTCGGGTTCGAACCTGGGTCTCTGGCGCTGTAAGGCAGCAACTCTTCCGCTGCGCCACTGTGGCCTTCCAGTTCTCAGGAACAAAGATGCCTGCCTGGGAGGACTAATAATCATCTTGTCACAGTTGACCAAACTATGCAAACCAAAGGTAAAACAATAATAATTACAAATTAAATAATAGAGATGTTGCCTGTCCCAATAAATTGCTTCAGTACTTTGTGTTTATTTTTAACCCAGCATCTGCAGTTCCTTGTTTCTACATAATTTAGCATTAAATTTTGATGTTAAAAATTTCCTATAAAATTCATACATGCAATGCTTTTGGTACATTGGCCTTTATCAGTCAGACTATTGAGTATATAAGTTAGGAGGTTGTGTTGTAGTTATATAAGATGTTGGTGAGGCCTCACTTAGAGTATTGTGTTCAGTTCTGGGCACCATGTTATAGGAAAGATGTTGTCAAGCTCGAAAGGGCACAGAGAAGATTTACGAGACTGTTGCCAGGAATCGAGGATCAGTAGGCTGGGACTCATTTCTTTGGAGCGAGGAGAATGAGGGGTGATCTTAAAGAGGTGTATAAAATCATGGGAAGAATAGATCGGGTAGATGCACAGACGCTCTTGTTCAGAGTTGGGGAATCGAGGACCAGAGGACATAGGTTCAAGGTGAGGGGGAAATGATTTAATAGGAATCTGACGGGTAACTTTTTCACATGAAGGGTGATGGGTGTATGGAACAAGATGCCAGAGGAGGTAGTTAAAACTGGGCCTATCCCAATGTTTAAGAAACAGTTAGACAGGTACATGGATAGGTGTTGTATGGGGGGGGGTGTGGGGTGGTGGGGTGGTGTGGTGTGGGGGGTGGTGTGGTGTGGGGGGGGGTGAGGAGGTGTGGGGGGGTGGGATGGTGTGTGGGGTGGGCTGGGGTGGTGCGCGGGGTGGTGCGGGGTGGGGGAGAGAGGTGTGTGGGGAGGAGGGGGAGGGGGGAAGGGGAGGTGGGGGTGGAGGGTCTCCACTCAGCGGCCACCGGCTGCGGCACCACACAGCACCTCCCGACTCCACACAGCGGCTTTCCCGACTCCACACTTGCGGACTCAATCAGCGCGACTCAGACCCGCCTCCGCGGTTTTATTCTCCAGTGGGAGCCGGGAGGGGCGTTATCTTCATGGTGACTGACAGGCACGGAAACCAATCTGCTGATCTCACAATTTTTTAAACCTTCATAACTTTTGTATAATTCCACCGATCAGAACAAAACTTGGTGCGCTTGGAGACAGGTGAGTAAGGTGGTGAGTAAGGTGGTAAGATCCTAGTGATAAATGGTACCATTTTTGCACAAATTTAAAAAAAAAGCAAACCAGAAGTGGGACAGACAGACAGACAGACAGACAGACACAGACAGACAGACAGACAGACAGACAGACGGACAGACGGACAGATGGACAGACGGACAGACGGACAGACGGCCAGACGGACAGACGGATGGATAGATGGGACAAACGCAATCAGGCGGAACTAGTGTAGCTGGGATATGTTGGCCGGTGTGGGCAAGTTGGGTCGAAGGGCCTGTTTCCGCCCTGTATAATTCTATGACTGTTAAAATCAACAGACTTCCTATAAAATTCATATATGCAAGAGTTAAAAAAACAAATCCTCTGTCATTTAGCAAAATAAATCAAACAAACTATTTTTCACTGTGCTGAACGTAAATGTCTTGTGCCGACAAATGTTAATGCCTGATCACGTGTGTTGCTGTGATCAGTCAGAAGATATTATTCATTGGGATAGACTTACGTAATTCAGAAAAATGACTGTTTGTAAATTAATTATATTTCATCAATGTGTAAACATGGCTGTGTTGTAGTTCCACATTAAAACAATCCATCTCTGGCACATACGAGACCCTTTCAACTTTCCAAACAGAATTAATTTTGCATAATTTTTGTTTGGTAATGTGGCTACAATCTTGCCTGTATTCTTACTTCAAGAAATGAAATAGATAAAGACTGATTTTGCTCACCCTCCATACTTGCTATAGAATGGCACCTTTCTCACATTTATCTTTGGATATCCAAAATAATGAAGTTTTATCATTTTAACTCCCCTTCTTATACTGACCTTTCTGTCCTGGACATCTCCCACTGTCACAGTGAAGTCCCACGCAGAGTGGAGGAACAACACCTTATATTTTGCTTGGGAAGTTTACAACCTAGTGTATCGAATGTTGATTTCTTTAATTTCTCATAAATTCTGCAATCCCTCCCCTCCTCTCATCCCCCCTCCTCCTCCCCCCTCCCCCCCCTCCATCCTCCCCCCAGGTCATCCTACCAGTTTGGCTGTATGCAACCATTGTATCCCTCATGTTATCAGACCTTCCCCAGCCAACAATGGGCCATTGTGGGCCCCACCCTTCCTGAGGTCATCTGTTGCTGGCCCCGAGTTGTTCTCGCCTTTTCTCGCTTCCAGTTTATCCTCTCGCCCCCCACCCTCCCCACCTCTACTTTCAGTCTGAAGAAAGGTTCCAACCCGAAGCATCCCCTATCCTTTTTCTCCAATGATGCTGCCTGACTCGCTGAGTTATTTCCTTCGCTCCATAGATGCTGCTGCACCTGCTGAGTTTCTCCAGCATTTTTGTGTACCTTCGCTGAGTTAAGGGCCTGTCCCACTGCGATGACCTAATTCGCGAGTTTAGAAGTGTTTGCCCTCGACTCATACTTGCAGCATGATTGACACGAGGTCCTAGGAGGTCTTTGTAACTCTCCTTCATGCTCGAAAGTAGTCCCCACGTACTCGAGGCCTCAGCTAGGTCGCGGCGTTTTTTTCAACATGCTGAAAAATGCCTGCAAGTGAAAAAGGTCGCCATGGAAAAAATCGATATTTTTTTACTCATAGGTTTAGTCGAGGTAGGCCATAGTAGGTCATAATGCTATCGTAGGTAATCAAAGGCAATTGAAGGTAATCAAAGGTAGTCGAAGGTAAAAGCCCATTGAGAAAGAAAAGGTGGGTAAACCGACCGGTAATGTTAAATGCCCGCTAAACTTTATTAAAAGTTGTCTGGCTTCTTAAAAGTGTCTCCACTCTTACTCCCCCCCCTTCTCCCCCCCCTTCTCCCCCCTCTCTCCCCTTCTCTCCAACCCCCCCCCTCCCCGCTCTCTAAAGGACTTACCGTAACTGTGCCAGCCGTCTTTTACCTTCCTGTTCATCGCAGGTGTGAATTTCAGACAGCGCTCCCCTGCTTTCCCTGCCCCCCCCCCCCCGTGTGGTGTGTGTGTGTGTGTGTGTGTGTGTGTAGACGGTCGATCCAGCTCGCGATTTCATCGCTGACGGTCGATCCAGCTGGAGGTTTTCCAGGCGAGTGCCCTCGAGCTTGAAGGTAGAAGACAGTCGCTGAAAAGTCACGTTAGTGGGACAGGCCCTTAACTCCAACATTTGTGTTTATCTTCGGTATAAACCAGCATCCAAAGTTTTTTCCTACACACAGTGAAGTGCCTTCCTGGATCTGCTCAGAGAGATTGTGCATAACGTAATCTGATCCCATGGTCAGGCCAGAATAAGCCCCCACCCACAAAGCTCCTGGGAAAACCTTCAGATGATGGCCAAGAAATGCCCCCCCCCCCCCCAGCATTTTTAACTTCTGCCAAAGCTGTCATTATTTCAACAAGTTGCACTGTGCCAAAGCTGAGAATTCGTAAAGTATTAAGCATGAAAAATAAGTTTTTATAAGTGATTTTTAAAAATTCTATAAATATTTGTTAAATTGTCATAAAACATATTGGGACATTCTCAAATAATAACATAACTACAAACACAAATAATTAAAGGATTATACATTCCAAAAAAGGAATAACAGACTCATATTTTTTGTAGGAGCAGGAAGGAACTGCAGAATTCAGACTCTGAAAAAGGGACTTGACCCGAAACATCACCCATTCCTCTCCAGAGATGCTGCCTGTCCCGCTGAGTTAAGGGCCTGTCGCACTTACGTGATTTTTTTCGGCGACTTGCCGGCACCCGTCATAGTCGCAGAAAATGTTCAACATGTTGAAAATCCAGCAGCGACCAGAAAAAGGTACGACTCTTTGGGCGACTGCTCACGACCATACAGGCTTCACCCCGTGACCTGGATTTTCAACATGTTGAAAATTTTCGGAGACCTGCTGCGACTATGACGGGTGCCAGCAAGTCACCGAAAAAAATTGCGTAAAGCCCCTGTCCCACTGCGGCGAACTAATTGGCGAGTTTAGAAGTGTTTCCCCTCGACTCATACTCGCAGCATGGTCGACACGAGGTCCTAGGGGGTCTTTGTAACTCTCCTTCATGCTCAAGAGTAGTCCCCACGTAATCGAGGCCTCAGCTAGGTCGCAGCATATTTTTCAACATGCTGAAAAATGCCCGCGAGTAAAAATTGGTCGTCATGGAAAAATCGATATTTTTCTTACTCGTAGGTTTAGTCGAAGTAGGTCGTAGTAGGTCGGCATGTTATTCATAGGTAATCGAGGGTAGTCAAAGATAATGACACTTTTTCAAACTCTCCTAAACTCTTCTAAACTCGCCAATTAGGTCGCCACAGTGGGACAGGCCCTTAACTCCAGCTTTTTTAGTCTATCTTCGGTTTAAACCAGCCTATGCAATTCCTTCGGACAATATCCATGTTCCTTTTGAACTCTTTCTTAAATGTTGGGATAGTCTCTGTCTCAACTACCTCCCCTGGCAGCTTGTTCCATGCACCCACCACTCATTGTGTGAACATAACATCATTCTAAAGATTCATTCCAAAGATGGAGGAGATGTGATGAACTGGTCAGTAAGGATTTCCAACCTTCTTGACCGTTGCTTCCACCTAATCTACACCATTTTCATTTATTTATCAATTTTCCCTCATCATTCCTGTCTCATACGTGACATTTATTCTTCTCTGAAGGGACTGAAGAAATAAACAAGAATTTAAGCATGATTTTTATGAAGAAAATGACCATCAATTATCGTCCACAAATTCTGCAGCAGAAGAAAATAAAAGATTGTTGTAATCTCTCCATTTATCAGGCCAATGAAAGTGTTAATCCTGGCTAAAACAGAGCAGCCATGGCATCAAAATTTAGTAAGGGCTTATGTACCATTAGGCCATTTAGGTCAAGCCTAATGTGTTCCATAGAAATAAGACAAGGTGCTGAATGGTGCCAGCAAGTCTGGGGTCCAGATCAGTGTTGCAGAGAATGAATGGGACATTTGCAGAGTTCATACAATGAGGTGGAAATGTATAGAGTTGATAGGATCAATGCAAACTGACTGTACATAGTATAAATAATGCTGCGAGATGAAATGTTGAGCCTTGGAGGAACTGTTTGAATCCCAAGGCACATATTGCACTATTAATTTGTGTTGGCTTCCTTCTGGAAGCTTCTTCCAAATACAATGTATTCAAGATTGTATTATTGGGTTGGGGAACTGTCAATTATGTACTGTTATAATTAAAATGTTTAATTGGATTGTCAAGAGACTACCCCCATGTGGTTCGGCCCCTCAAGGTTCAGGGACCTATAAAAGGCAGCCCCCACGAGGTCCTTTGTCGATCTTCTGGAAGATCGCTTGGGCTGCGTGACCTTTTGTAGTGTCTCTGCTTTCACGAGGCTAGAGGGCTTGGCCAGGCAGATACAAGGATTGAACCCGCGGTGGTTAGGTATTGTATAGGGGAATTTGTTGTGTTTTCCAAAAATTAAGTTTAGTTGCTCAAGTTCTTGAATCTGTATTTTATTGACTGAACTATACTGGGGTGGGGTGCGGGTGGGGGGGGGGGGGGAGCATAGAAAGAGCTATTTACAAAATAAGCTAAAAGATTGCAAAAGGAATGTTCTTTGGGTAGCTTTTAAAACCGGCTCAGCAGCACCCCTTTCAACGGCGCATCACTTAAGGATGCCTTTGGAACTATAATTACAAAATACCCTGCAATTTGGTATGCCAGAGTTATCAGCTCCAAATATAAAGCTGGATGCAACCTCGAATATACTTATTCAAATGGTTAGATGAGGCTGAAATGCCTGACAACAGATTCAAAGGCAGACAGCAGATTTTGAAACCTTGCTCACAGGATTCTACATCTTGTAAATAAACTACTATACGGGGGAAGTAGTTATTCCTGAAAGGAAGAACCATGAAAATCTTAAATGTTCAACCTGAACCTTTTGTTCTTCATTGCTGGGAGATGTGTTCAGTGTCACACTGTCATTCTAATGAGCATCATGGAAAAATGACTTCACGACACGTTGGGTATTAACATGATAGAAGACTACTGTGACGACATATATTTTAGTTGTGTTACCATGAATTTCAAGAGGAAATGTTTACCCTGGATAACTTGTTACCTTTGTACACTAAGTAGGTGAGAGAAATCCCATTCAACTAATTGATCCTTACAAACAGTTTACCTGCGTACATTATGGAGCAGTATATTGCAAGATCAGGCCCTTCAACCCTCAATGTCTAGATCGACCATGATGCCAACTTAAAGGAATCTCTTCAACCAGCATGGGCTCAATGTCCATCCATTTTCTACACAGTCATGTGTCTGAAAAAAGCCTCTAAAATGCCACTAGTAGTGTAGTGTAGTTTAGAGATACAGAGCAGAAACAGGCCCTTCAACCCACCGAGTCTGCACCAACCAGCAATTCCCACAGACTAACACTGTCCGACACACACTAGGGACAATTTACATTTACACCAAGTCAATTAACCTACACACATGTATGTCGTTGGAGGAAAGTGAAGATCTCGGAGCAAACCCACGCAGGTCATGGGGAGAACGTGCAAACTCCATACAGACAAGCACCCGTAGTTGGGATCGAACCCGGGGGTCTGGCGCTGTAAGGCAGCAACTCTGCTGCTGTGCCACCGTGCCGCCCTGCTTTTACCACCACTCCTGGCCGTGCATCCAAGCACTCACTGCTCTCTGTGTAAAAGAAAACTTGAAGCGTAGATGGAATCATTGGTGGGAAGTTTGGAAGCTTCACCACGCATTGCCTCTAAACTTTCTCCCTCTGACCTTATGCCCTCTAGTATTTGACTATTTCACAATGGAGATAAGCTTCTGACTGCAGATCCTATCTATGTCTCTCCTCATTTTACAAACTTCTGTCAGATCTCCCCTCAGCCTCTGAGGCTCCAGAAAAAACAACCCAAATCCAAACTCTCCTCATAGCTTATCCCCATTCATCCAGGCAGCATCTTGGTGAAACTCTTATGCAACTTCTCCAAAGACCTGAGGGAACTTCTTAGACCATGAACTGATGTTTTGCTTCCTCTAGCGCTAGTGAATGTTAG
>CM075980.1:29629424-29773543 GCA_038087875.1 Malacoraja senta
TCGTTCCCCAAAACTTTGGTATTTTTACACCTATTAATGCATCAGTAAAATTTTAGCAGTTTCTTTTCTTTAAAAAATACTCTTTATTGATAATATATATAGTAAATACTACTATACGGTATTGTCTCTATTTTTATTGTACCATCTATTTTCTTACAATGTGCCAACATCACTCATGCATCCCCCTTGAACAATACGCCGGTGAAAGTTTGAGAGGCTGTTATGCTGTATCCGGCCCCTCGGAGAACAGTACCTTTAACGGTGGTCCTGCCCCAGAGCCTTTGATTCGGCTGTGTTAAACTTCACTGTGTCCCGATGCAAGTACTCCTGCATCCTGGAATGTGCGAGTCAGCAATATTCACTTGTGAACATCTTACACTGGTCAGATCCAAGTGCGTCTTTCACTGAGTTGATGATCTTCCGAGTTTGTTTCTGTGCCCCAGGACCAACCTATCGATCACAGATTCCTTGGGTGAACCATGACATTATATTCCATTCAAGACTTCATGACAAATGTAGAGATGGATAGTCATCTGATGGGTTTAGTTTAGTTTAGATTAGTTTCGTTTAGTTTAGAAACATAGAAAATAGGTGCAGGAGTAGGCCATTCGGCCCTTCGAGCCAGCACTGCCACTCAATATGATCATGTCTGATCACCCAAAATCAGTACCCCGTTCCTGCTTTCTCCCCACATCCCTTGATTCCGTTAGCCCTAAGAGCTAAATCTAACTCTCTCTTGAAAACATCCAGTGAATTGGCCTCCATTGCCTTCTGTGGCAGAGAACTCCACAGATTCACAACTTTGGGTGAAAACATTTTTCCTCATCTCAGCTAAATGGCCTGTATTCTTAAGCTGTGACCCCTGGTTCTGGACTACCCCAACATCGGGGAAAAAAATTCCTGCAACTAGCCTGTCCAATCCCTTAAGAGTTTTGTGTAAGAAGGAACTGCAGATGCTGGTTTAAACCGTAGATAGACACAAAAAGATGGATTAACTCAGCGGGACAGGCAGCATCTCTACAGTAGTCCCACATTGCCACATTTGGTCCATATCCCTCCAAACCTGTCCTATCCATATACCTGTCTAACTGTTTCTTAAATGTTGGGATAGTCCCTGCCTCAACTACCTCCTCTGGCAGCTTGTTCCATACAACCACCACCCTTTGTGTGAAAAAGTTACCCCTCAGATTCCTATTAAATCTTTTCTCCTTCACTTTAACAGTCCCCCTTCACCTTAAAAAGGGCCATATGCAGGGCCATTTTTTTACCCGGAGGGTGTTAGGTGTCTGGAACTTGCTGCCGTGGGTGGTGGTGGAGGCAGATATGATATGATAGTGAGTTTAAGAGGCTTTTAGATCGGCACATAGAAATACAGGGAATGGAGAATAGTAAGATTAAACGAGAACTTACCAGTTTGAAGTTTGATCTTTATTTTATGAGGAGTTACGATGAGGGATTACGTGAAGAGCCCGCCAGCCCGCATGCGCGTCAATCTTCAAAGCAGTGGTGTGAAATTACAGATAACAGTTGGTGAACTGAATATAGGAAGATTCGAGAAACTAGATCTACCAGCTGACCTTTATGAGATAGGGTTGGGAGCGGAGGGCACGTAATCCCTCATCGTAACTCCTCATAAAATAAAGATCAAACTTCAAACTGGTAAGTTCTCGTTTAATCTTACTATTTTACTTTGGAGTCACGTGACTGACTACGTGAAGATTTCAAAGCTCTGTGATTTCATGTCGTGAACACGAGTCCACACGTCACAACTGCATGTTGACCACAGATGAGTGAACATTAATAATGCATTCAGACATGACATAGATTTAAAACATGCTGATGCTAATAATAAGCAAATAAGCAAATTATTGGATGGACCTTAAAATAGAGTTGACAAACGAACCCGGCCTGGCAATCAGTTTGTTATAAAAGGTTTGGAAAGTCCGCTCATTTGACCATCCTGCTGTCGCTAGGATGTGGTCCAGCAGAACCTCCATGAACCTTGCTGCTGATGTTATCGCAGCCCTGGCGGAGTGAGTTTAAAAATGTCAGAGTTCACTCCTGCATAGGCCAATACAAATCTCAACCATCTGGAGATGGTCTGCACTGAAAACCTCTTGCGTGTTTTTTTGTGGCTAATGAATATTGCCAGCTCAGTGCCTGTAAGGTTCTTTGTAGCTTTAAAATATTGATGAATATGTGTGACAACACACAATCTATGTCCATTGGATGTCAGAATTCCAGCTTTAGACCCAACACCCCCGATCTGCTTAGTTTAATAACTAATTTACATAGAATGTTATTTGTTGGTAGAGATAACCATTCTGTTCAGCCGTAGCATATGCAACGACTGGACGCGTTGCGCTGAAGCAGCGCCATGAGCATAACTACCTTATGAGACCCAGGCCAAAGATAAGGATGTAGCTGGAGCCCCCCGGTGAAGTAGTGTTAACACAATGTCAATATCTCATACTTCCGTGTACCTGGGCCTGGGAGAATTTGTGTTAAAGATACCCTTTATAAATCTGGATATCAGAGGGTGAGACCCAACAGAGTGGGTCCCGCTCGCTGCAGCAAATATGATGAGAAGGCACGTTTGGCACAGTTAATGGCACTATAACTTAATTTATTGTCAAAGACCCATTTGAAAATGAACTCCAAGACGTCAGTTATCCGTGCCGTATTATATGTAACATTAACATTTAAACAAAACACTTCCAATCTCCTGATGAGGAAATGTACTGCTTTTCTGGTGCCATCCCTGCACTCTGCAGTGAGCACGTACATGGATTGGTTTAACAACCCAAGCCCCAGGAACTGTCTTCTCAGAGTCTGCAAGTTAATGAATTGATTTTATCATGCAGATGATGGTTTCCCAAGTCACGGGCTGAACCAGCAATGTTTGTGTTTAGAATAATAACCATATAAGGTTCTATAATCATTCCCAACATCAGAGGGAACCATGGCTGCATAGGCCTGTCAGGCAGTACGAAAATGCCTGAGGCGAGATCTTGCTGGATTTTTGCAAGACCCGACTGATGAGGCAAAATGGAGGAAAGACATAAAAGAACATTCCTCCCAAGTATAGCAAGAATGTATCTATCGCCACTGTTATGCCACATATTTTGCCACTGGTGAGTGAGCCTGGATGTAAACATATCGATATTCGGTGTTCTATTGAGCCACAATGTCATTAAATACTTTGTAATCCAACATCCATTCTGTGTTGTCATTTATTTTACGTGATGATACACCAGCGACAGGATACTTTGACTTGATTGCACCCATGTGATTAACATATGCCACCACCATAGTGTATCAACTTGGAGTTGAGCATGCAGACTATGCATATTCGCACAATAAACCTTTAACCCATAGAATACACCTAGTGTCTATAGGTAGTTGATACCATATAACTGAAGAACTGGTAACTCATGCAAATCCTATCCGCCTCCGTAACTAGAGATGGTATTCGTAAAATTTTCCATCTTTGAGCACTAGCATCAGTTTGTAATATAACTGAAGATTTATTGACCAAAAGTTACTGGAGCAATGCTGAATACTGTTCATCCACCATTGTGACTTTGATAGCTTCAGCTGGTAATGGCATAGGTCTGTTAATAATGACCTACATGGTACTTGAGAGGTTACTCCTTTGTATGTTGTAAGTTCTGATAATGGAAAGGCCCAGATTGCACAGCTGAAACACAGCCACTATATTGCCAATTACACTTGATGAATAGAAGGCTGCTTTATAACAACAAGGTTGTTACAGGCTTCTATTAATTCCAATCTCTTGCCTCAGGGCGGAGCCACAGACAAATTAATAGAGTTAAAGGTAAATCCCAATAATCAATAACTCTATTTGGTATCAACTTAAATTTAACTGGAAGGATGAGAAAACCCCAATTCCTCAAATATAGTTTGCGGCTGAAACAGTTAATTTTAGCAAAATACAGAGTTTTAGAATATCATCCAGTTAGGCCATAACACGTGTTTTTGAGCTCTGAGTAGCCCAAGCACCGGTTTTAGTAATTTGGTAAATAACCTGGGAGCTGAAGTTAGCCCATTTTGCAACGCTTTAACTGTTATCATTGCCCCATCCAGCTAAATTTCAAATATCTCCAGTGATCCCTGAAATCCTATGGAAATCAGTTGTTAGACAGTAATGAAGTTTCCTATGCTGAAATGTCCATACTGCACATGTGAGTAAAATCAAGGATGAACCGACATCCTCCATCTTTCACAATGATCAGGCCACGCCTGCCATAATTCCGAGCCTGCCTCGAAAGACAGCTCTGGCCATATTTCTGAGCCTGTCTCGAAAGGCAATCCTGGCCATAATACTGAGCCTGCCACGAAAGGCAACTCTGGCCATAATTCTGAGCCTGCCTCGAAAGACAGCTCTGGACATATTTCTGAGCCCGTCTCAAAAGGCAATCCTGGCCATAATACTGAGCCTGCCTCGGAAGACAATTCTGGCCACAATTCCAAGCCTGCTTGGAACCCTTGTATACTGTGCAGTATAAACTAATCTCATGTTAGCATTTTAATTTATAAACGGATGTGAATCTCATGTTATCTGTCATTTGTACAAAAAACAAGTGTAAATATTACCAACTTGTAAATGGTCCACATACCCCATGTTTCGGAAAGAACCAGACCCACCTACCTCCATGGTTACCGGTGGTCTTATGGTAAGCCTAAAGGCCCTGATGTGGGTTTTATTTCCTTCCTTGATTTGGAGAGTAGGACTGCTGGGGTGCGTGGATTCCATATTTTCCCTGGCCTGAAAAACCTTTGCCCAGCTTTCAAGCTGCCACGAGCTTCAGTGAACCGTTTACTGCCGATGGAGGCGTGGGGTGTGTTGTCGCCGAAACGATGAAGCTTTGCTCGTCGTTGGTACCTTGATTAGTCTGACAGCTTTTGCTTCCTCATCCAGGTCTTACCTGTTTGGATAGGTCTTCTCCGAAGAGAAGATTCGGCGGCTGGACATTGCTGGCCTTACACGAGCCTGCAAATTTGGAATTTAAGGCAGGTCTGATGGCATTCTTCTGAAAGCAGTTCATTTCGAAGTGTGCATTGCACATCAACGCCAGGCCAGTAATCTTTGAAATTTGTTGGAGTTTCATTTCCTGGATTTTCATGCCCCCTCCGATGTCACCCCAGATAGCACTGTTCACTGCCGGCACTTTCAGAAACAATTTACAGGTGCATGGTATCTTACAGCCGGCACCTGTTCCCGTGAGGTAGCTGCTGCTTGCAAAGCTTGTAACGTGAGGGGAACGCTGGCCCCTCCGGGTTTTCTCCCAATGGCTGGAAGCCATCTCTTCCTGCAGCAGCTCCTTCGTTTGCGAGGATATCGCAACCTTGATGCCATGACAGACATTTCTGGAACCTCACGCATGTACTCCAGTATGTTCCCGGGACATACTTCCTAGTTTGCAGTCAGTTACACACTGACCCCTCGCACTCCCCTCCACATAGAAGGAGATTTGTAAGCAGCCCTGAAACAGGTGCTGCCGCAGGCTCCCGAGGATACCTGCGCTGATATGGCCCCGTTCCATGGACCATATCAGGATGGAGCATCACATTTGTGGGATAAACGCCCGCGGGCGCTATCCATGCTCCATCTGGGTTAAACGTCCGAGGACATACCCATGTCGGAGGGGAACCCTCCTGGCCTGACTCGTCCTAGTCCACAGACCTAACCAACTTACTCTTGGCTTTACCCCCTTTCTGGGGAACCACAGAGGTCTGGAAGCCGCTGACCGCACTGTCAGCGACTCGGGTGACGAACCCGACGGCCGGCGGCTACCCGCACTTCCGTTGTCTCCGTAGCCGGTTCCCCGCAGTCCCGGTTTACACGTGGTCCGTGACCAAGATTCCCCACGGTCCATAACCGGTTTCCCCGCGGGCTGTCCGGACTTCGCCCCATACATATATCCAGCAGGAAACTCTGTAAAAGAGATCCCTGCAAGCAAAAAACGGAACCTGGAAATAATTTCAAAACTTACATGCAGGTTTAAACTTACCGCTGGAGGAGCAGCGCGCCTGCCAGCCAGTCGTTGCGCAATGCGTTAGACGACAATGACGCACATGCGGGCTGGCGGGCTCTTCACGTAGTCACTCACGTGACTCCGAAGTAAAATTATGGATCATGTGTTATAAAATGAAAAGATAAAAAAGTGTGAGATAGGGTGATAAAGGTAGTAGAGACATTAATTGTGAAACCAGAGGAAGGAAATGAAGGTGGTTTATCTTGGCATCACTTTCAGCACAGACATTGTGGGCCTGTGTTGTACTGTTCTATGTGGGAAGGAACTGCAGTTACTGGTTTAAACCGAAGATAGACACAAAATACTGGAGTAACTCAGCGGGACAGGCAGCATCTCTGGAGAGAAGGAATGGGTGACATTTCTGGTTGAGACCCTTCTTCAGACCAGGGAAAAGAGAAACAGGAGATATAGACAGTGATGTAGAGAGATATGGAACAAACAAATGAAAGATATGCAAAAAAGTAACGATGGTAAAAGAAAAAGGCCACTGTTAGCTGTTTGCTGGGTGAGAACGGGAACCTGGTGTGACGGGTGTAGAGGGACCTCCAATTTTCTCTGCACTTTTCTATGTTCTATGCTGTGCTTGGAGATTTGATGTTTTGTAAAGAGGCTCTGTGGATCATTTTACGCTAATGCCTATATCTCCCCTCTCACCTCCATCCAGGGAACCCAGCAGCCCTTCCAGGTGATATAGTAGTTCACTTGCACTTCCTCTAACCTCATCTACTGTAATTGATGCTCCTGATGTGGTCTCCTGTATATTGGCAAGACCAAGTGCCGACTAGGTGATCATTTCACAGAATACTTGCACTCAATCCACCAAGGTACATGATAGGATAAGTTTGGAGGGATATGGACCGATTGGGATTAGTGTAGCTGGGGCATGTTGGGCAGTGTGGGCAAGTTGTGCCGAATGGCCTGTTTCCACACTGTATCACTCTATGGCTCTGTGACTGAGGCCTGCTGGATCTCCAGGTTACTGACCATTTTAACTCCCCTTCACATTCCCACACTGACCTTTCTGTCCTGGGCCTCTTCCACTGCCAGAGTGAGGCCACACGCGAACTGGAGGAATAGCACCTCATATTCTGCTTGGCAGGCTTACAACCCAGCAGCATGAACAATGAATTCTCCAATTTTAGGTACCTAACTTTTCAACCTCCCTCTCTTTCCTGTGCCCCATCTGGATGTGCACCCATTTCACTCTTTCCCCTTCCCCTTCCACCTATATTTCCTTCCTCTGGTATGACATGTAATGCCTCTTCAATCCTTATCTCCTCATCTCACACTTTTTATCTTTTCATAGAAACATAGAAACATAGAAAATAGGTGCAGGAATAGGCCATTCGAGCCTGCACCGCCATTCGATATGATCATGGCTGATCATCCAACTCAGTATCCCATCCCTGCCTTCTCTCCATACCCCCTGATCCCTTTAGCCACATGGGCCACATCTAACTCCCTCTTAAATATAGCCAATGAACTGGCCTCAACTACCTTCTGTTTTCATCTCTGTCCAACCATCTGCCAATCAGCCCCCTTCCTTCCCCACCTGTATCCACCAATCACTTGGTTTGTCCTGCCCCCCCCCTCCCCCCAACAACAATCAGTCTGAAGAAGGCTCCAGACCCGAAACGTTGCCCATCCATGTTCTCCAGGGATGCTGCCTGACCCATTGAGTTACTCCAGCACCTGGTATCTTTGTTTGTAAATCTCCATGGTGGGCGGTACGGTGGCACAGCGGTAGAGTTGCTGCCTTACAGCGCCAGAAACCCAGATTCGATCCTGACTACGGGTGCTTGTCTGTACGGAGTTTTATGTTCTCCCCGTGACCTGCGTGGGGTTTCTCCGAAATCTCCGGTTTCCTCCCACACTCCCAAGACGTACAGGTTTGTAAGTTAATTGGCTTGGTATAATTGTAAAGTGTCTCTAGTGTGTGTAGGATGGTATTAATGTGTGGGGATCGCTGGTGGGCACAGACTCAGTGGGTCGAAGGGCCTGATTCCGTGCTGTATCTCTAAACTAAACTAAACTAATCCGCAGTCTGAAGAAGGGTCTCGATCCGAAACGTCACCCATTCCTCTATCCAGAGATGCTGCCTGTCGCACTGAGTTACTCCAGGATTTTGTGTCCATCTGCAGTTACTTGTGTCTATTATGATCCATTTTATCCATCATGGAATATTAAAATATTATCTTTCAATTCCCACACGGTGACAATGCATATATGTATTATTGTGCTGCTCATACTCCTCTTCCTCCTTGAGGAAAATAATGAAGCAGCAATGATATAGTGGAGCCTAGTGTTGGAATTTCGGTCACTGGAACAGTTTGGCATGACTCAATTTGCTTCCCAATGAAACAGGTCTTTTTACTTACAATCTTATCTTCCGATCTAGACACCTTGATCAGCTGTTGCGGTGCACTTGCACAATTTCAAGCCAGAGTCATACGAAACTCTTTTCTTTTTGGTTGCAATTTGAATAAACCAGCTTGGGTAATTACTTTGTAAGGTCAATAAACTGTGACTGTGTAAACCTAACTGCAGATGTAATACTAATGACTTTTAAGCTCCCCTCTTTCGGAAGTGGGCTCTTAATCTTGCTTTCCTGCTCCAAAAAACATAAACTAATCAATTCCCATGTAAAATAACTGAAAGGCTGGATGCACCTGGAATGTAAAAGGTTAAGTCATGGAATAAAGGTTTGATCTGGTAGCTTTGGTTAGATAGGAGTGACCTAATGCAAACATCAGCCACATGCAAAACCAATTTCCATTCACTGCTACTTAAAATATCATGGACAATTATCAAAGTCCATCTTTAGTTTTCTTCACTGAATTCCAGACATCCTTAAATATTCTTCTAAACTGCATGTGTCAAGTGCCCCAAAGGTGAATGAATAAATTAAAACAGACTGCAGCACGGTGGCGCAGCGGTAGAGTTGCTGGCTTACAGCGCTTGCGGCACCGGAGACCAGTGTTCAATCCCAACTACGGCTGCTGTCTGGGCGGAGTTTGTACGTTCTCCTCGTGACCGCGTGAGTTTTCTCCAAGATCTTCGATTTCCTCCCACATTCAAAAGATGTACAGGTTTGTGGGTCAATTGGCTTGGTATAAATGTAAATTGTCGCTTGTGTGTGTAGGATAGTGTTAGTGTGCGGGGTTCGCTGGTCGGGCCGAAGAGCCTGTTTCCGCGCTGTATCTCTGAACTAAACAAAAGGAAGATGAAGGATAACACATGCAAACAGCAAACACACACACACACACACACACACACACACACACACACACACACACACACACACACACACACACACACACACACACACACACACACACACACACACACACACACACACACACACACACACACACACACACACACACACACACACACACACACACACACACACACACACACACACACACACACACACACACACACACACTCGGGAGTCCAACTAAATACCATCTTTCCTATACTTTGTTCTTTTAATGTATTGATTAAAAAATATACACAGTGACTGGAGTAAACAGAAATATTATAGCTACTGAATATTTCAGTTGCTAGCTGCTAAAATAAAATCATCGATCACTACATTCAGCCTCAGTTTTGGTTATTTTAGCCAGGTAAATTACACCCAACGCATTGTAACAAATCAAGTTTGTAACAGGAGCAAATATGAATACTGTCGCTACTCAGTGTACTAAAGATTCCTCCCACTTGCTCAACTCACCAACTGAATGTTGAGCATTTTTCTGAGAAAGTTAACATCATTAAAATGGCTTTAGTTTAATTTTCTGAACGAAATTTATCAATTGGATTCAGAATGCCTCCAGTTCAGTTGAGTTTATTGTCATGTGTACCAAGGTACAGTGAAAATCTTTTGTTGCGTGCTAACCAGCCAGCAGAAAGACAATACATAATTCTTCTTCTTCTTCTTGCGTGTGGCGTGCACAGCCTAAAGTTGTAGATCAAGGGTAGACATCCAGGACAGCATCAGTTACTGGGTGGATGGGCTTTGATGCCACCAGGGAGAAGCCTCAGTGGGCAGTCATCCACCATGTGTGGGAGGGTTTGGTCTGGATGTCCGCAGCCGCAAGCAGGGCTGTCTGTCATCCCACACATGCACGTGATGGGCTGTTCTTGCATGGAGGGTGCGGATTCTGTTCAGGGTTAGCCATTGCTTGCGATGGAGGTCAAATCCCGGTGGCTTCACTGTAGGGTCTGTGATGACCTCTCCGTTGTTGGCGTTGGCACCTTTCCAGGCTCTGCGCCACTCAGTCTTGGAGTCAAAGTACATAATTCCAATCAAGCCATTCACAGTGAACAGATACATCATAAGGAAATAACGTTTGGTGCAAGGTAAAGCCAGTAAAGTCCAATCAAAGATAGTCTGAGTGACCCCGATGAGGTAGACAGTAGTTCAGCACTGCTCTCTGGTTGTAGTAGAATGGTTCAGTTGCCTTATAACAGCTGGGAAGAAACTGTCAACCTTGATAGTAATGGATATAGAATCATGCTGCAAGCTGGTACCTAATTTGGTAGGGTACGGACTTAGAGAAAGCAGAGCAAAGTTGTTATAGGATACTGGGCACCTGCCACACACAGTTAATAGGGAGTGCACTTCTGATATTGACACTGTTGATGCAAAGCACAGGGAGTTTCATCGAATTAACTTTCATCGCAGACCCGGTGATGATGCATATGTATGATTCCGCTATTCATATGGCACTTTGTTCCTGAGCAAAAGTAGTAAAGTAGCCGGTAACTCCTGGTGGAGATTGATTTTAAAAATTGTCTAAAATGAATACAGATGTTCCACGGTTCAGCACCGTGGCACAGCGGCAGAGTTGCTGCCTTCCAGCCCCAGAGACCCGGGTTCAATCCTGACTGCGGGTGCTGTGTGTACGGAGTTTGTCCAGTCTTCCCGTGACTGCGTGGGTTTTCTCCAGGTTCTCAGGTTTATCCCCAAAGCTGTACAGGGTTGGGCTTAATTGGCTTCTGTAGTTTAGTTTAGTTTAGAGAAGCAGCATGGAAACAGGCCCTCCCGCCCACCGGGTCCGCGCCGACCTGCGATCAGGGCAGATACAAGCACTTCACACACCGGAGATGGTAGCGTAGATGCAGGACGAGCACTTGGTGCTTTACCCTCTGTACTGCAGTGCCTCTCCAGAGCCATCCATTTCAGATGCGGCACAATGGAGCAGCGGTAGAGCTGATGCCTTAAGGGCCTGTCCCACTTTCACGACCTAATTCACGACCTTTTTTACTCGTGGACATTTTTCATCATGCTAGAAAAAACGCCCCGACCTACTTGATGCCACGAGTACCTACGACTAGCATCACAACCTCCTACGACCTATCTATGACCTCCTACGACCTCGTGACGACCATGCTGCGATTATGAGTCAAGGGCAAACTCGGCAGAGGTCGTAAATTAGGTCGTGAAAGTGGGACAGGCCAGAGACCCGGGCTCAATCCTGACTACGGGTGTCACGGGTTATGGGGAAAAGGCAGGAGAATGGGGTTGAAAGAGAAATATAGATCAGCCGTGATTGAATGGCGGAGGAGACTTGATGGCTCTAATTCTGCTTCTGGAACATATGAAATGCCAAAGAAGGAAAAACATTGCAGAGTTACATTTCACCCTTGATGTATTCATTATGAAGAATTGGCAGCACATCTGTGATGTTTTTGTTTTGTCTGCAAAACAACCTGGACTCATCTCATATCTAACCATTAACCTCCATCATGCCAGGTAACGTCAACACCAGCCTAAACAGCTGACGAGTTCAGACCTTAACACCGTGCAGCCTTCACTATTCCTGTGATTCTTATTTGAAGCACGTACACAGGAAACTGCAACAGCGATGAAGAAGATAAGGATATATCGATTTCATTCCAATTAGTGTCAACAATATATGTAGCTCCTGTACCCTTCTTCTCTTTATCATTATTACAATACTGTATGGATGTTTTACAATCTACGGTAGAGTATTTTACCATATGGGTGCTGTCTGTATGGAGTTTGTACCTTCTCCCCTTGACCTGCGTGGGTTTTCTCTGAAGAAGGGTCTCGACCCGAAACGTCGCCCATTCCTTCTCTCCAGAGATGCTACCTCACCCGCTGAGTTACTCCAGCATTTTGTGTCTACCTTGGGTTTTCTCCGAGATCTTCGGTTTCCTCCCACACTCCAAAGACGTACAGGCTTGTAGGTTGATTGGCTTGGTATAAGTGTAAATTGTCCCTCGTGTGTGTAGGATAGTGTCAGTGTGCAGGGATCGCTGGTCGGTGCAGACTTAGTGGGCCGAAGGGCCTGTTTCTGCGCTGCATCTCTAAAATAAATATAGTTTCAAAGATTCCACTTATTGGATTAACTTTCAGCTCCACATTTTGAAACAATGCCACATGTCATTTTGAAATTTAAAAAAAATAATAATTACAGTAAATTATGAAATTGACAATTGATTAGACATGTGATCACAGCCAGTGACATTAAATGTGCTACAAGGTAACCTCTTCAATCCATTGCACTGTTGGTGCAGAATGAATTTCTAGCTCCTTGTATAACATTTAATATCCAAAAACTTTTTAGTTTAGATTAGTTTAGTTTAGTTTATTGGCACATGTACCGAGGAACAGTGAAAAGGTTTTGTTGCGTCCTATCCAGTCAGCAGAAAGACAATACATGATTACATTGAACCATTTACAGTGTATAGATGCATGAGAAGGGATTAACGTTTAGTGCAAGGTAAGGCCAGCAAAGTCTGATCAAGGATAGTCCAAGGGTCATCAATGAAGTAGATAGCAGTTCAGCACTGCTCTCTGGTTGTGTTAGGATGATTCAGTTGCCTGATAACACACTGGGGATAAACTGACCATAAATCTGGTGGTTGTTTAAGAAGGAACTGCAGATGCTGGAACAATCGAAGGTAGACAAAAATGCTGGAGAAACTCAGCTGGGTGAGCAGCATCTATGGAGCGAAGGAATGGGTGACGTTTCAGGTCGAGACCCTTCTTCAGACTGATGAGGGGATGGGGGGTTCGGGAAGATGAAAGGAAGAGGCGGAGACAGTGGGCTTTGGGAGAGCTGGGGAGGGGAGGGGAAAGAGGGAGAAAGCAAGGACTACATGGAATTGGAGAAGTCAATGTTCATACCGCTGGGGTGTAAACTACCCAAGCGAAATATGAGGTGCTGCTCCTCCAATTTACGGTGGGACTCACTCTGGCCATGGAGGAGGCCCAGGACAGAAAGGTCGGATTCGGAATGGGAGGGCGAGTTGAAGTGCTGAGCCACCAGGAGATCAGGTTGGTTATTGCGAACTGAGTGGAGGTGTTGGGCGAAGCGATCGCTAAGCCTATGCTTGGTCTCACCGATGTAGAGCAGCTGACACCTAGAGCAGCGGATGCAATAGATGAGGTTGGAGGAGGTGCAGGCGGACCTCTGCTGCACCTGGAAAGACTGCTTGGGTCCTTGGATGGAGTCAAGGGGGGGGTGTAAAGCGACAAGTGTAGCATTTCCTGTGGTTGCAAGGGAAAGTACCAGGTGAGGGGTAGTTTGAGTGGGAAGGGAAGAATTGACCAGGGAGTTATGGAGGGGAGGGAGCGGTCTCCGCTGAAAGCCGACAGGGGAGGAGATGGGAAGATGTGGCAAGTGGTGGGATCACGTTGGAGGTGGCGAAAATGGCGGAGGATTATCTGTTGTATGTGACGGCTGGTAGGGTGGAAGGTGAGGACAAGGGGGACTCTGTCCTTGTTTCGAGTGGGGGGATGGGGAGTGAGAGCAGAGTCACGGGATTATAGTGTGCGTTTTCGAACTTCTATACCTTTTGCCTGATGGGAGAGGGGAGAAGAGGGAGAAGAAAACTTGTCAATGACCTTCTGTCAGGACTTGATTTACAGTATTACTGCAAAATGTGGAATGGACTGTTCCATGTAAAGCACTTTGGCTCACTCTGATCCAAACGTGGCCAAACCCAAGTTCACCCCATTATAAAAAAATGGATCTAAGTATACATTCCATCTTATCAGACGTCACCTTGGCAGAGAAATATTCTTACAGTCTGAGGCTGAATTATATACAGTATTTAACATTTTTGGAGTTGCTAAGTTATAATTTTATTAGATTTCATCATTTATATTTTATTTATATAAAACAGGGGATAGACACAAAAAGCTGGAGTTACTCAGCGGGTCAGACAGCATCTCTGGAGAAAAGGAATAGGTGACGTTTCAGGTTGAGACCCTTCTTCAGACCCTTCTTATATATAAAACAGGGTTTCTAAACAAGAAAATAAACTACAGCTAACATAAGCACGTGCAAATTATTTAGAAAATCAGATTTTTAAGTTACAAAATCACAGGGATAAAATTATGAATCTAATGTTACTGCAGAACCTAGAAGTTTGGCTTGGTTTAATAAATCATTCTCCCTTTCTCAGCTTCCCTCTGTAATCCTCATTTTTCTTCAGAAATACAACCAATTATCCCTTGAACCCTATGCACTTGGTCCGCTCGAAAGTGCAGAATTCCTTCCTTCCTTTACCTTTTTGGTTAAACTCTTAAATTGCCTCCTTATTCCTACTTGTTCAACATTTAGCTTGCATTTAACCTATCACCCTGGCAATAATTCGCCCGGATAAGCATTGCAATCCATTCATAATCATTTACATTCTAATGCGGTCATCTTGAACAAAGGGGGACCTGGTGCGGGGGTACTTTGTCAGCGCCATATGTGGTGACTATTTGTGTACCTTGGGTACCAAAGCAAAGAATTTCACTGTGACTTGTCACATGTGACAATAAACTATTCCATTCCATTCTATTTAATTCCATTTTACTGTCCAGCATTTGATTTGGTCAATGCATTCCAGGGGAAATTCCAGAGATTAAAAACAGAACATATTGCAAACACGCAGCGGGTCAGGCAGCATCTGTGGAAAGAACAACATTATTGCTTTGGGACACTGACCCTTTGTCAGTTCTGGACATGTGAGAAGGCCAGCATGTTTTACATTGCAGGGAAGAGGAAGAGAGCAAAGAACAAAGTCAATAACTGTGAGATGGTGAAGACCTTTCCAGTTCTGAGGAAGGTTTGTCACATTACTACTACTATTACTGCCTGCCATCATTTTGGGTCAGTTTCTAAATATGTTCTGATCTGCTCAGCATGTTCCGTGGCCTTGCAATTAGCATCACATCATACAAAGAGGATTAATCCAATTCTAATTGCAATATCAGATCATCCATTCTCACACTATCACAGGCATTCCCAATGGAACACACAGCGCCATCTCTCACATGCTCTGCAACCTAAAACGAGCTCATTTTCTCTCCTGCCCAATTCCGATGAAGTCAACGTTTTTCAAGTTGAGATGATGAACCTTAATCTGTAAATATTTTACATGTCTCTTTTTGTCAGGTGTTACCTGCTGAGTGGTAATCTACGGCAGGGTGGTGCAGCAGTAGATTTGCTGCCTTACAGCGTTTGCAGTGCCGGAGACCCGGGTTCGATCCCGACTATGGATGCCGTCTATACGGAGTTTGTACGTTCTCCCTGTGACCCACGTGGGTTTTCTCCGAGATCTTCGGTTTCCTCCCACACTCCAAAGACGTAAAGGTATGTAGGCAAATTGGCTTGGTAAACGTGAAAATTGTCCGTAGTGTGTGTAGGATAGTGTTAAAGTGCGGGGATCGCTGGTCGGCGCAGATCCGGTGGGTCATAGGCCTGTTTAAGCGCTTATGTTTCATACAGGTTTCTACCATCTGCAGATTTTTGTTTTTCTATAAAAATGCATCTTTGAATCCTTTCACAGGTGAAACGTCAGGACCATTCACACAGACCATTCTGCATGGTATAACGCAAGCATGAACTCATCTCTGCCTCTACAGTGCCAACTTTGTCAGGAAAGGGTGCAAGAAATAGGAGCCAAGGAATGAACTGAAAAGCTCCTCCACAAAAAGTTCAACCAAGTTCCATCTTAACAAATACTCTCAGTAACCTCATCGATCCCTCGTAAACTTTCCAGTTGAAATAATTGGTCCCTATTTAGTCTTTTGATTTGTTAATGAGCCTCGATTGAAAAAAGCAAGTCTTCTCTTTGCTGAAGTATTCAGATACGCTTTTGAGTCAACCTGGATGACAGAGGTGATTTAAAATCAAAAACCAAGAAACTGGGTTCTGAACATCTGAAATTAAAACAGAAAAAGCTGGAAACACTCCTAGGGGTCGCACGGTGGCGCAGTGGTAGAGTTGCTGCCTTACAGCGCTTGCAGCACCGGAGACCCGGGTTCAATCCCGACCACGGGTGTTGTCTGCACGGAGTTTGTACGTTCTCTCCGTGACTGCGTGGGTTTTCTCCGAGATCTTCGGTTTCCTCCCAAACTCCAAAGACGTACAGGTTTGTAGGCTATTTGGCTTGGTATAAGTGTAAATTGTCCCGAGTGTGTAGGATAGTGTTAGTGTGCGGGGAGTGCGGACTCGGTAGGCCAAAGGGCCTGTTTCTGCGTTGTATCTAAATAATAGACAATAGGTGCAGGAGTAGGCCATTCGGCCCTTCGAGCCAGCCCTTCAATGTGATCATGGCTGATCATCCCCAATCAGTACCCCGTTCCTGCCTTCTCCCCATATCCGCTGACTTCGCTAACTTTAAGAGCCCTATCTAGCTCTCTCTTGAAAATATCCAGAGAACCGGCCTAAACTAAACTAAACTCAGCAGGTCAGAAATATCTGCAGCAGGAGAAACAGATTCAACGTTTCAGATTGAAGATCATTCATCAGCACAAGGAAAATGAAGGAAAAAAATCAAGTTGCAGAGAGAGTGGAGGAGGGATGACAAGGCAAGGGAAGTATCCCTAGTAGGGTGAACCAAGGATCGTCTGGTGATGCCATTATTTCCATTGCCGCCTGGTGTTTTAAACATTATATTTATCGTGAATTTGCAAGATGAATAGAAAGTTTAAAACACCGGGCAGCATTGTATCGAAACTAAAGTCTTCTCAAGAATGGCCCATAAAAAATATTCATTATTTTAAGGTTCAATGGTTCTTTATCTGTCAGATATGCAACTGCACAATGAAATTCTTTTTGCACATATTACACATTCAGGTGCGGCCATTTTAGGCACCATTATTCGAAGTCCAAAGTCCGGTCAGTCCGTGCGCTGGGTGTATTGTAGCGGTTCCAGAGAACCGTCATCCCTCTCCTCTCCTCTCCTCGCCTCGTCCCCGTGGTATCTCCAGCAGTCAACGTTGGCGCTGGAGGCATTACTCCGGTTCACCCTCTTACCAGCCCTTGCTCCTTGCGTCCCATGCCTTCAGTTCCCTCCTGGTTATACCGTCCGTTGAGCTTTCTGGCGTGACCTGACGATCGCTGAGCCTTCAGGGGAGTTGTGGTAAACTGTCCAGTGCTTACAAGCAGCAAGTTGATTTATTTTGAACATAGTTAACGCACGGGTCGTGAATGTCAGAGTCACTTCAATACCTCCACCATACCTCACACAAAAGGGTGGTGGTTGTATGGAACAAGCTGCCAGAGGAGGTAGTTGAGGCTGGGACTACCCCAACATTTAAGAAACAGTTAGACAGGTACATGGATAGGACAGAAGATAGACACAAAAAGCTGGAGTAACTCAGTGGGACAGGCAGCATCTCTGGAGGGAAGGAATGGGCAATGTTTCGGGTCGAGACCCTTCTTCAGACAGGTTTGGAAGAATGTGGACCAAACGCAGGCAGGTGGGCAAGTTGGGCCGAAGGACCTGTTTCCACACTGGATCACCCTATGACTACATGAATCTATGACTCTATATCTTCTTTTCAACTCTGGCTTTAATAGTTAAAGTTGTAAATATATGTAATAATGCACTTCGCCATATTGCACAGAAACAATTGGATAAAGTTCATAAGCAAAACTCCTTCATGCACATTTGTTTCTGCGAACCCCGGGATAAGGCAGGCAATGAGGTTGCATCTGCCTTCACTCCGTCTGTGATAAAACGATGAAATCTCCCGGAACAAAATCTGAATGATTTAATTCTGTTTCGGAGTATTCAGTTTATTCACCAACAATCCTCCCGTATTTCTCTGCACCCGTCCTGTACAGTAACTCAGATATCAAAGCTATTGTTAAACAATTTAGACAGCGATTGACAAGAAATTGTACTTCACAAAAGAAGCTAATTATGTTTCACTCTTTAAGGGCCTGTCCCACTTGGGCGTCATTTGCGCGTCACACTGGTGGCACGTGAAGATTTTGTGAATCCCAAAATCCTGGGGCGCCGCACGTCACTTATGCGTGCATCGTGATGCGTAAATGATGTCGCGTAAAATGACGCACAAATGACACCCAAGTGGGACAGGCCCTTTACCTTTAATAGTAGTCCGAATGTTGCTCTGACTTTGGAGAAAATACCTTAGACCTGCATTCAGATTTGGTGCAAGTTATTTGCCCAGTGTGGCGTCATTATTATTCACCCAGAGCTTTGCTCTTAATCTAATTGGCCAAGTCATTACATTTTACATAATTCGAACTCCAGCCCTTGAAATATAATTTGGTGGCTTTAGTCTGAACTTAGGCAATATTATCCATCCGTAATTAAGATTGGGCAGACTGTTGTGCACAGTCTTCACTGCCAGTTCTTGTCAATGAGTCAACAATTGGTCTGCTCCCCGCTGTAATTCTATTTGTTACTATTAATGACTCAGGAAAGCCTTCAGAAATACCTTTCAGATTGCAGGAAATCGCAACTGCAGACATCTGACGACGCAATCCTCTCATACCTAATCTAATGTACAAGCGAGCACCGTTTTAAAACAGTTTCACCTAGTATTGCATGTTGAAAGTGTTTTACTTTTGAAGCATGCAGAGTAATAGCAGCATACTCAGTCTCAATTATTAATTGTCCACAATAATTCCGTCTGAAAATGATTAAATGCTTGTAGTGGGTCTTCAAGGCACCAGACAATGAATAGTGCATATTGCCTTCCCAATCTCCCTGTAACCCAGCATCTGGTGTAGTTTTAATGTAAAGGCTTAGCAAACATTTCCATCAGCCAATGCATGAGGCAGCGCTCGTATGGCAAGCAAGGGCTAATGGAGCTGTGGAAATGGCTTTTCAACTCCCTGATTTTAGATGTTAAATGGAACTTTTTCCTTTGAGTCAAAAGACTGTATGAAGCCTTGCCACATTCCCATCCCATAAACTAGCAGGGCAACATACGGCTCCACCAAGCTTTCTTACTTCTGATTCCATTTCACGCACAGTAGTATTTTAAACGATTGATCCATAGAGAAATTGCAATGCAAACTGAAGGCTGAGCAATGAAGATTAAAGTTATAATACCAAGGAATTGCAGATTTGTCAAGATTTGAAACGTTGCTGATCTAGTCGACCACGAGCGAAGGCCCAGTGGGTTGTCAGCAACCACGTGCCAGACTCTCCGCCAAGAAAGAGAAACATAGAAAATAGGTGCAGGAGTCGGCCATTCGGCCCTTCGAGCCAGCACCGCCATTCAATATGATCATGCCTGATCATCCAAAATCTGTACCCCATTCCTGCTTTCTCCCCATATCCCTTGATTCCGTTAGCCCTCGGAGCTATAACTAACTCTCTCTTGAGAACATACAGTGAATTGGCCTCCATTGCTTTCTGTGACAGAGAATTCTTCAGATTCCCAACTCTCTGGGTGAAAACGTTTTTCCTCATCTCAGTCCTAAATGGCCTACCCCTTATTCTTAAACTGTGACCCCTGGTTCTGGTCTCCCCCAACATGGGGAACATTGTTCCTGCATCTAGCCTGTCCAATCCATGAAGAATTTTATATGTTTCTATAAGAGTAATGATCCAGTGGGTCCGCCACCTGCAGGGGAAGCTCACAAGCTGCCACGCTCAGTCCCGAAGACTTGGGAGCAGAGGAGGGAGCTGGTGGTGACAATGGACGTGAAGAGTGGGCCGGCAGGGGAGGGGCTGGGGTATTGCGTCCAGCGCCTTCAAGTTCGGCTGTAGGAGGAGCCCCCAGGACACCGGCGCGACCTAGCTGAGTCCTCGAGTACGCGGAGACCACTCTCGAACATGAAGGAGAGTTACGAAGACCTACGACCTCGTGTCGACCATGCTGCGAGTATGAGTCGAGGGCAAACTCGCCAGAACTCGCGGATTAGGTCACCCAAGTGGGACAGGCCCTTAAGTATCAATAAAGAACCATTGAATTGATCATTGAATTGATTGATTCTCCAGAGAAGGTGCCTGACCCACTCAGTTACCCCAGCATTTTGTGTCTTTCTTTAAGATTAAACTATAATTGGTTATATTTACTAATCACGTTATATATATATTTTTTAAACGCACTTCCCCCGGCCTCAGAATGCCGTGTTCACTCTGGATACAACAACATATTTTGTATGCTGTGATGCAAAATGTATGTTTTATTATTTTTAACAGCTTATATATGATAGGGGCAAAAAAATATGTGGATGATTAGATGCAAGCTCAGCAGTCAATATTATTGCAAGTACACACAAATGCACGCATGACTGGAACAAATTGGGAGTCTGGCTTATGACTGATGATCAATAGAGTGAAATAAACTGCAGCAGTGTGTCTGAGTGTAGGAAAATCCTGGCTGTACATCTGTATTTTCTCAAACAATAATGATAATGAGAGGTGCTTAAATGATTACAGCAGTCAGAGTGATTGTGAAGTTGTTACTGTGTGCCATTCCTTCCACTGGAGTTGCAGACTCCATGAAGAAAAGAGACTTTGAGGTGTAGAGAAGCGGAGAAAGGATTTTGTGGGGAAAATGCCCGCTTTGCGGCCGCAAGACCTGTAAGCTCGGCGGACCATGGTACTGGGAGGGAGCCGGTGAAGGCAACAGATGTGGGTGGAGGAGGGTGAACCGAGGTGTTGCCTCCAGCGCCTTCGAGGTCGGCTGCAGGAGGAGCCCCCGGGACTCAAAGACGGCCGAGTGAGGAGAGGGACGTCAGTTCGCGGGCCGATCTGGTCAAAGGCGACGGAGGAAGGCCCTGCATGAGTCTGAGGCTTATCCGGATCAGGAACTGCTCCAGTTAACTGGGTGAGCAAGCGGACTTCGGACTTTGGAACTGCCGCCAAAACATGGTGGCGCCCGTCTATGTAAATATGTGTAAATATGAAAAAAGAATTTCACTGCAGTTGCACATGTTACACATAAAGCGCCATTGAAAATCAGTGCTTAGGACCACGGGTTTTGAATGAGTGGACACCATGGTACAGTGAAAACAGTTAATAACAGCACGAGTCTACAATTTGAGGTGTTAGAGATCATGGATGGGGGTGAGCCTGAGTGGAATCATCTTTTAGGTGAGAGTGTCCAGTGATGCTTTTTCAAATCAGCTTACGTGAGATGATTTTTATAATCATTTTCAACATGTTGACATAACTGAAAATTATTGCCCAATGCTAAATGCCCCCAGAGAAAGTAGTGGTAAGCAAACTTCGTGAAGGTGCAGTCTTTTTGGTACAATTACTGCTACAATCGACCTGGGTAGGGAATTCCAGCACTTAATAATAATAATAATAATAATAATAATACATTTTATTTATGGGCGCCTTTCAGGACTCTCAAGGACACCTTACAGATTAAAACAAGCAAATTACAAACATATAAACAAAATGAAACAAAAAGGAAGTCGTAGGAACATCAACAATACACAATTCAAAGAGAGAACAGCGGCAGCTAATCGCGCCAGTGTTCACTCTCACTTCCGGCAGCCATCTTGGAAACAGAACACTCAAAACACATCTTAACATGAACATCCACCACAGCGACTCCTACGCACTCCTCACTGTGGTGGAAGGCGAAATAAAGTTCAAGTCCTTCCCCTAGCTCTTCCTCGGTCGTGGGCCTAAACCCAGAGAAGATGAAGATATCCCGATACATTTCTAAGGGAGATTTCCAAGTAGCTTGCAGGGGATTTTTTTCGGTACCAGTATTAGATTTTAGAGATTTAGACTTTAGCGATACAGCACGGAAACAGGCCCTTTGACCCACCAAGTCCACGCCGACCAGCGTTCACTCTGTACATTAGCACTATCCTAAAATTAGTGTCAATTTATAATTTTTCTGAAGCCAATTAACCTACAAACCTGTAAGTCTTTGGATTGTGGGTGGAAACTGGAACACACGGAGAAAAAACATGCAGTCACAGGGAGAATGTATAAACTCCATACAGAGGTAGTCAGGTTCTAACCTGGGTCTCTGGCGCTGTAAGGCTGCAACTCTACCGCCCCATGTACCTGCAAGCTTGGTGACTGACTGTGGTTTGGAACTTGCATTTTGTGGATGGTGTACAATGCAGTCGTTGTGTCCAGTGGTGAAGAAACAATTACTGGGAATACGTTAGGGTTTCTACTTGGAATTACACTCGTTGATGCAAGAGGAAAATATTCTGTCACGCTCCTGATGTGCCTTGTCGATGATGGAAAGTCTTTGAAGTCTCCCAGACTCCTCATTCAGCACAGGATATCCAACTTTGACCTTTCCTCATAGACTTTACTTTAGACTTCAGAGCTAGAGTGTGGAAACAGGCCCTTCGTCCACTGAATCGGCACCGACCAGCAATCACCTTGTACACGAGCACTATCCTACACACACCAGGGACAATTTACACACTTTTTTACAGAAAAAAAACAATTAACCTACAAATCTGCACATCTTTGGATGTGGAAGGAAACCGGAACACTCGGCGAAAACCCACATGGTCACAGGGAGAACGTACAAACACCATTCAGACAGCACCCATAGTCAGGATCGAACCCGGGTCTCTGCCGCTGTAAAGCAGCAACTCTACCGCTGCGCCACCGTGACGCCCCATGTGCCTGCAAGCTTGTCCTTCTTAGTGACTGACTGTGGATTGGACATTGAATTTTGTTGAAATTATCCAATGTAGTTGTTGTGTCCAGTGGTAAAGAAATAATCAAGGGAATCATGTAGCATTGGCTGTTGGAATCACACTCATCTGTACACGTGGGGAATATTCTGTCACGCTCCTGACTTATGCCTTGTCAAAGATGGAAAGACTTTGAAGTCTCCCAGATGCCTCATTCAATACAGGATATCAAACAGACCATTCCTCATAGCCTCAGTACATATGTGGTTGGTCCAATTGTCCCATATTGGTCCAATATTGTCTTGGTCTTGCTGCATGTGTATTATTTGCAGAGCTGTGGATGGAGATAGATGTGCAATCATCCGTGAACACCCTCAAAGCCCTGTCCCACGGTACGAGTTCATTCCAAGAGTTCTCCCGAGTTTGCCCTGATTCGAACTCGGAGATTTACGGTAATGGCCACTCGTCGGTACTCGGGGCTCTCGTGGACATTTTTCAACATGTTGAAAAATCTTCACGAGTCTTCCCGTGCTTACCTGCCTTTAGCGAGTCTTCCCGAGTACCTGCCGTTAGCATTACGAGCCGCTAAGAGACGTCCCCGAGCTCCGATGTACCCGCTACGTTCATTCTCCATGCTTACCACGAGTTTGATTTTTTTAAAACTCGGGAGAGCTCTTGGAATGAACTCGTACCGTGGGACAGGGCTTTCACTGATGGGGGCAATTGAAGATGGAATAGGGGATTAGGCCACTGCCTTGAGGAACTCTTGCTGCAATGTCTAAGGTTAGAATCATTCACCTCCAGCAACCACAACCATTATCCTTTGGACTGCTCCAACATCTTGCCCCATTGCCCACTGACTTCAGTTTCAACTGGACTTCTGGGAGCTTTTGACTCCACAGCCAAAAAGACACAACAGAGAATGTACTTCCTGCGGCAGCTGAGGAAACACAATCTGCCACAGGCAATGATGGTCCACTACTATACTGCCATTGTAGAGTCTGTCCTCACCTTCTCCATCATGGTCTGGTTTGGCTCAGCCACCAAGCACGACATCCGGAGGCTGCAGCGAACCGTCTGATCAGCTGAGAAGGTTGTTGGCTGCAACCTTCTCTCCATTGATGAACTGTACACTGCAAGGGCCAGGAAGCGAGCGGGTAAGATCATCTCTGATCCCTCTCACCCTGGCCACAAACTCTTTGAATCACTTCCCTCTGGAAGGCAACTCCGGACTGTCAAAGCTGCCACAGCCAGACATAAAAACAGCTTTTTTCCACGAGCCGTAGCTATACTCAAGAAACAAAGGCCAGTTGCCTCATTTTGCTCTGGTATTTTATTTCATTCACATGTTTAAACTATAATGTTTTGTTCTTAATGTTTTAATGTTTTATGTTTTATTCTTAATTGTTTACTGTATGTCATGTTGTTACTTGTGAGCGGAGCACCAAGGCAAATTCCTTGTATGTGTACATACTTGGCCAATAAACTTCTTCATTCATAAGATATTATCGGCCAAGTTACATAATATAATGTTTTCTGAGGGTCGGCATCTTGTCACCGTGGAGAAGTTTGCATGCGCTAAAGATACTGAGAGCTAAACCGACAGGGCCTGTGACCCTGACAGGTTTGCCCACAGCGTACAGGCTGAGATGGAGGTACTTGATAAGGCATGGCCCAAGAAGAAGATCTCAATAATGAAACAGGTAGAGGATAGTGGCTCACAAAATGCTGGAGTAACTCAACAGAGGTCAGGTAGCATCTCTGGAGAAAAGGAATAGGTGACTTCTCGGGTGGAGACCCTTCTCAGACTGAGGATGGGTCTCTACCGGAAACATCACATTTTCTTTTGCTCCAGAGATGCTACCTGACCCGCTGAGTTACTCCTGCATTTTGTGTCTATCTTTGGTGTAAACCAGCATCTTCAGATCCTTCTTCCACAGAGGATAGAGGCTGGCAATTGGATGGAGCTTCACAATGGGTGTGAAGGCAGAAGAAGGCTGAAGAAGGGAGATTCCCTACAGTGGGGGCATCCATGCCATTGAATACTGACCTATCTCTTTCAGGGACAGTGTGGTGGCTGTCCGTGCTCCAGCCCCACCCACGTTAGAGGATGTCATGCACAAGAATCCACCAGAAGGGACATTCCACCTGCTCATCTCTGCAATAAAGTCCATGGTTGCAGGATTGGCCTCTTCAATCATCTTAAGACCCACAGAAAGGACCCACCAGGTGGACAATCATACTCAACTCCAAGTGGTCACCGATGATGCATCATATAAAGTTATTTTAATGGAAGTTCTCTTGAAAATGAAGTTATGGACTGTTAAAACACTTCCGACATGTGGTATCCAAATAGATGCATTCTCCAAACGGTGGCGCAGCGGTATAGTTGTTACCGTACACCGCCGGAGAACCGGGTTCGATCCTGACGACGGGCGCTGTCAGTACGGAGTTTGTACCTTCTCACCGTTACCTGCGTGGGTTTTTCTCCGGGTGCTCCGCTTTCCTCCCACACTCCAAAGACATACAGGTTGGCAGGCTGATTAGCTTGGTAAAATTGTCAATGGTCCCTAGTGTGTGTAGGATAGTGCTAGTTGTCGGCACAGACTCAGTGGGCCGAAGGGCCTGTTTCTGCACTGTATCTCTAAACTAAACTAAACTAAACTAACTTGGAAATGTATAAGTGAAACTGATTCTCATGTAATCCATACACCAGGTTTTCCAAATGTAACATAGTAGGTAAAGGTAGTTAGCCGTTGTTTTCGTGCGCTCAAGGTCAGGCTAATGAACAAACAGCAGATGCCGGCTTTATTCAAACATTGCGTTTTCTGTGGTCTAAATAGGGTAGCGGAATGGATGTTGGGCGAAATTAGTAAGCTTACTGAAAGCTTTGCTTCAGTCTGTTGTAACAGCAAAAGAAAGATCACGTTACTATCCTCTGGTTTAGTGAGAAGTGTCACCTTCAGCAAGAACGCAATCAAAGGAGGTAGAGAAACGAGAGCCCCTGCCCACAAAAACCTCAACACTGCATGCATCTATAATAAATAACTCACTGAAATCCTTGGTAGCAATTACATTATTCATCAAATATTTATCCTTTACAGCAGTTAGCATTTTGTCCTTTTTCCAGCCCCCACAACCAAGTGCTTTTTAAGCTCAATGCGAAAAAGCAAAAGAAGAGATGCCATTGAGAAAAAAAAAAATCATTGCTCACTGCAAATTCAGAGGGAAAAAATCCCAAAATGTTTTTGCAGGAAGAAAACTTATACAAGGCTGCACTAATCATTTAAAGTGCCACAGATTTTCCTTGTTTTATTTTCAAAACATTGACTTCTTATTTCTTTTGGCATTTCTCCATAGGAAGCAATCAGTATTAAGCAAATTATAGGGAATCAAAAGAGAGACACTCATAGGCTTTCAGACAGACAAATGTTCCAAATTAAATTCTAAGGTTGGTGGTAAATCATTTTCCTCCCAGTTTCATTGTGCATTTCAAAAAGGCTTAGCTTTTATAGCCATCATTTTTGTTCTGTTTGTTTCAGGCAAATCCCCAGTAAAATCCACAAAGCCTTGTCAAGGGCATATTAGGTCTTTATCTTTACGGCTAAACGTCTTTACTATTCAAGGGTCGGCTGATCTCCCTCGTGGATGAATGCGCAAAGGAAATAGCATAAAACTTGCACAGAGGGTGAAGAGCAGGCGGGCAGGCAGCTGAATAGACTTCACCTGTTTTACTCGACTCAGAATCCAGTACTCATGCAAACATTCATGGCCACCATTGTGACCATGAAACATATACAAAGTCACATCACAGATAAACCTACATTGAAACATCACGGACAAAAAAATAGCTCTTCAATGCAGAAAGAAAACAATTAAATAATTCAGTGTTTACTGATTTACATTCTTCCTTTGAACTGTGTGATGGTTGAATGTAAGTAACCAGTTCAAATCTTTGAATGGCAACTTAGAGATTTGCTTTGTGTCGACGGATACATAAATACTTGAAATGAAATAAATCCCAGAAAATCATAGCTGCCGAACTATTTGCCTCATCTATAATTTAGCATGCAGTTGTAAAACTTATTTTTAGTCTTTATCATCTCTATCCCAGGAGCTTCTTGGCCACAACAAGCTTCCTTTACAAATCCAAGGCAGTGGTCAGCACAGGCTTCATTCAACATTGCCCTGTGATCAGCTGACAGGAGATGCACTTGTAGCAAAATCGGCAATGGCAGTTTTCCCTCTCCGGGGGGATCAGGAATCCCATTATCACGAGGTGCCCCATCCGGCTGCCAAACATAAGAGCTTTCCCATCAATGGCAGCACATCAGCTGAGGCGAGAGGCGGCTAGCTCTGAATAAAGCCCTGAACTAGCTGGGGAGGAAGCAGAGACTTTACCGCAGATGGTTCGATCAAGGAAGCAATATCACCCTGAATTTCAAGTGTAGGAAGGAACTGCACATGTTAAATTGAAGAGAGACACAAAATGTTGGAGTAACTCAGCGGGTCAGACAGCATCTATGGAGAAAATGAATGGGTGACGTTTCGGGTGTGAAGAAGCGTCTCTATGCTTGGAATTTCAAGTTCTGTTTGCCTGGCATGGAACCTTCTTTGACCAGAGTGTGACTTGCCGGATCTGTCTAACCCTTAAGAGATTTTTTTCCCCCATATCCTGTGATCTTTCTAATAGGAGGGTAACTGTTTGATAGTTTAATTTAGTCAAGTCAACTTTATTTGTCACATACACATACAAGATGTACAGTGAAATGAAAGTGGTAATGCCTGCGGGATTGTGCAAAACCACAGAACAACTGAACAGAACAGAACCAGTATTTATATATTTTTTTTAAAGACACAACAGTAAATTAATAAATTAGTCCCTGGTGAGATCAGAGTTTACAGTCCTGATGGCCTGTGGCAAGAAACTTTGCCTCATCCTCTCTGTTTTTGCAGCGTGACAGCGGAGGCGCTTGCCTGACCGTAGCAGCTGGAACAGTCCGTTGCTGGGGTGGTAGGGGTCCTTCATTATCTTGCTGGCTCTGGATCTGCACCTCCTGGTGTATAGGTCCTGCAAGGGGCAGAGTGTAGTTCCTATGGTGCGATCGGCCGCACGCACTACTCTCTACAGAGCCTTCCTCTCCTGGGCAGAGGTACATCATGTCGGCCCACAGAGTCCATGCTGACCAGCAATCCCCATACATTAGTTCTATCCTACAGACTAGGGACAATTTCCAGAAGCCAATTAACCTACAGTGTGGGAGGGAACCGGAGCGCCCGGAGAAAACCTACACAAGCTATATCAGAATGTACAAACTCCGTACAGACAGCACCCGTAGTCAGGATCGAACCCGGGTTTCCAGCGCTGCAAGGCAGCAACTCTACCGCTGCGCCACCGTGTCTCCTGTTTGTAACTGTTTGATAGTTACTAATACTCTTCTAGCTTGGTTATAATTTAAGAGCATTTTCTTCATTTTCTATAGAGAAGCAACAAGGAGACACAAGAGACCACTGATGATAGTCGCTGAAGTAAAAACAAACTGTCCTAAGACCTCGGAAGGTTGAGCAGCATCTGTGGAGGTGGATGGATGGCTGATGGATTTGGGTGAGATCCTGCATTAGGATTTAACTTAGATCATTGACCTATCCCTTTGCCTCCAGGATAAGCGCTCAACTAAGAAAACCAAGCCCAAAGACAAAGTATTATCTAACTATCTAACTAAATATACTAACTTACAATAAATGACTCCATGTGCAAAAAACCCCAGCTACCTACATATTAATCCTGGAGATGTAAGTATATCATTGGGGTTGTCAAGTGGGCACCGCATTTTATTGGTGGGATGGGAGATTGCAAACTTCACCCTGGGTGGTCCACCCTGTTTCGACTAATGCAATCGACCCGATGTGCACAAACAAAAAGATCAAATAGAGCAAGTTGACCTACAACTTTAGGCTGTGCACGCCATACGCAAGAAGAAGAAGAAGTTGGTGTTTCGTTGAGTTAGGCCCGCAACACCTCAGGAAGACTCAACAGTTAGTTCTGGCGTCCCAGAACAAGACATTTCTCCTCATTTGAGCTGCTCCAGAACAGAGGCATTTAATAATCGTTTAAACATTCTGTTTCCAGAATTTACTCAATAGACTTGACCTCCAGGAAGTATTGACAAGCAGGCTGGGATGATTTAAGCATTCATTTCTAATCCAACCTGCTCTCTATTTCCTGCCCCCATCCCTCATCCATCCACAGTATTGATCATTGAGAGCAAGAATGCTTTGAAAACCTTTCACTACCTGATGTACCTTCCTGCTGCAAGGAATTGAGGAAGGCATTAAATTATTCTTAGTCTGAAGAAGGGTCTCGACCTGAAACATCACCCATTCCTTCCCTCCAGAGATGCTGCCTGTCCCGCTGAGTTACTCCTGCATTTTGTGTCTATCTTCGGTGTAGGTGATGGATGCTCAATACCTTGGCAGGATATTGGCACGCTAAATAGCATCCCGTTTCAACGAAAAGAGTACCGCTATACAACATTGCATTTGCCAAGGATTCAGAGACTGAGCAATGGAAACAGAAACTATGGCAACCTCTCCAAGAGAAACCTGGGGAATCTTTTCAGGAAAATGCATTAAGTGGATGATAGTTGTATACCAATTGTGTGCAACATCGCAGCCACCGACACTGGTGTGTTCTCGATTGACAAGGGGATTGTCCTCTCATCTCTACTTGCTGTAGCATCGTCAATATGTAGAGCCTGATTACCACATGGTCTGAAAGAGCAGGTCAAGGGATGCCATGAATGTTGGCTCATTGTCAAACATGTCAAAGTCAAAGCCAAGCACATACAATCACACTTGGTGTAGCACCCATTACATACACACACATCCATTTTCATATCACTGAGCTGATTGAATCTGGAAACTATGTATATTTGGGCCAAGCTGCTAGATGAAGTGGCTGGGGCAGGATCAATAACAATGTTTAAAAGTTATTTGGATAGGTACTTGGATAGGAAAGGTTTAGAGGGATATGGGTCAAATGCAGGTAAATGAGACCAGCTCAGATAAGCACCTTGGTCGGAATGCCCAAATTGGGCTGAAGGTAGCAATGTTACAAAATTTTGAGATTTTAAAAATAAAGTCTGCAATTTATCCCATCAGATAAAGCATAAAAAGAAGTTTAATTTGACACTTAATTCACTTTCATATCTTCAGTATTAATTAAGTTATGGCCATTATCATACTCAGAAATTAGCATCTAGTTCCCTATTGCTTTTCCATTGACTTAACACAAAAGCTGTGATCGAGGACAGTTAAAAGCCCATAACTTTCTTAAAAATTATGATAACTGAAAGAAATTTTCAGTTATTATAGATTGAAGCATTCTGAAACAAATATGAAACAATCTTACTTCGAAGACATGAAAGTAAAGCATATAATTAGTTAGTTACCTAATTGTAGCTAGTTACAAAATTCAATTACTAGATCTAAACATCTATCAATTTCTTAAGAATAGATTAACATTTTTAAATAGCCTAAGTGTCCAAATAACATTCACACAATAATTCACAATATAACATAATTTTTAAATCTAATTTTCATGAATTTACAGGTCAAATGGAAGGAATTGAATGTTTAATACCTGTAAATTAATGGGGATTTAAATCATCTTGTGAGTGAGGATTTCTGGAACGCGATCTTTTGGAACGTTCATTTGCGGTGAATTTAACCCCGTATTGGCATGAAAAATACTGCCGTTAATTCGGGGAATAAAATCACCGTGTCGCATGAAAAAATGTGAATTAAAGGCCTCTTAAGAAGCACTTTTATACATTTAAAGAAACCACTTTCGTTTACCTGTCCCATGTGTGAAATCCGTCCCCGTTATCGGCGTTGACGCTTCAGGAGCTGATTTTAAAATTACTCTAGCGTTGACATTGACGATTTAATAAAAATAAAAAATAAACAAATCGCCACTAGGAACGATTTGTCAGCCAACGCTTGTACTCCAACAAAATATTAACCAGGACAAGGGAGGAGAAACCCGCGTTTTAACCCCTCCCCCCCTTAAAGGCGACAAAATCGCGCACACGGCCAGTGGCAGAATTACAGTGCGACTGAAGGTAAGTTTTGTAACATACCTACTGAAGGGCCTGTTTCCATGCTGTAAGACTTGATGAAATTTCCCCTCTAGTACCAATGTTGGGTACTGCAGTGAAATATCTCTGTAATAATAGAAAGGACACACGTATTGGAGTAACTCAACAAGTCTGGCAGCATCGCTGGAGAACTTTGTAATAGGCCATCTTCGCATCTTGACTGCAATGGCAACTTGAATTTCACTACACCAATTGGTGTATGTGACAATAAATGAACCTTTGAATCTTTGAACCTTTGAATAAAATAGGATTGAGCAGTCGAGAATTTAAGAAAGGAAAATTTGGTTTGCCTAATCTACTAGGGTCCTTACATGATGTTACGATTAGATAAGGGGGAAGCGGTGGATGTGGTGAGTTTGGGGGTCTTTGTAAAAAGCACATTTGTCAGCAAGCTTAGAGCATATCGAGTGGGGGTAACATATTGACATCAACAGAGAATGAACTCAGACAGAAAAGAAAGAGTGGACCTCTCTCAAACAGGCAGCGGAGTGCCACAGGGACTTGGGCTTGTGCCACAACTATTCATGAGCCACATTAATGATTTGCCAGAGGGGAAAAATATTGCATTTCCAAGTTTGTTTATGATGCACAACCAAATGGGGATGTATGTGGGATATAATGGGGGAGGGGAATGTAACTAGGGATGCAAGAAGGTTTTTCATGAGGGGATTTGATACAGGAATAAAAATGTCTTCTTAAAATTATGTCGGGGGGTAATGAGACCTCACTTGGAATATTGTGTACAATTTTCTCTTCTTTCCTAAACAAGAGGGAGTGCAATAAAGATTCATTGAAAGATTTGTGTTGTAGGGAGAGATTGAGGGCTGTATTCAAGTCAAGAGTGTTTTATTGTCATGTGTCCCAGTTAGAACAATGAAGTTCTTACTTGCTGCAGCACAACAGAATATGTGAACGTAGCACACTGTAAACAATATGATAAACGATAGAGAGAAACAAATTGTCAGTGTCACAGATGGCTTGGGAACAGATCTGCCCAAGACTGCAAGGAATTGCAGTGAGTTGTAGACGTAGCACAGTCCATCATGCAGACCAGACTACCAGACTCCTCAACCCTGACACCATCTACACTTCACACTGCCTCAGAAAAACAGTCAACAGAATCAAAGATCCGTCCCATCCCGGTTATTCCTTCCTCTCGCTGCTCCCACCGGGCAAAAGATTCGGAAACTTGAAAGGGCACACCACCAGACTCGGGAACAGTTTCATCCTTCAATTATCAGGCTTCTGAATGGTTCTTCCATTAGGTAGGGTACTGTTCAATTCACCTCTACCCCATGGTGGACATTGTACTTTGTCACTGGAAGTGTTGGGCTACAGTGCTGAGAACTATATTCTGCACTCTGTATATTCCCCTTTGCTCTACCTATTGCACTTGTGTTTGAGTTCATTGTATTTATGTATTGCGTTATCTGATCTGATTGAATAGCATGCAAAACAAAGCTTTCCGAAGCTTTTTGCCTTGGTACAGTGACGATATTAAACCTAAACCTAAAACTAATGTGGAAAAAGTGCAGAAAAATAGTGTTGAGGCATAAGATTAGCCATGAGCTTGATGAATAGCAGAACAGACTCGAAATACCAGGTGGCCTACTCCAGCTCTTATTCACTATGTTCTCATGTTCTCATTATAACCTGATTTCTTTCATCTACGTGTAGCGTGTAGGATCTGCAATCTTCGTTAATGACTCTAATAAAGATATGTACCGAGACGACACCAGGTTTTTCTTTGCATAAATAATTCAACGCAGAGGTAAATAAGAAGGAAAATAAAAAAGCAATCAACGATTCATGGAAATTAATTGATTCCAGGTTACCAATTTGTCTTCCTGGAATTTATTGCCATCTGAAAGCAGATGCATTCATTAACTAAAGAGGTTTGTTCAAATATTACACGCTGACTGTAAACACCCCTCTTGCAGCACTTGAGCTAATTACGTGCAGTTCCTTAGACTCAGTAAAGATTACATGCAGGAGGTTACATACATCACAGCCTCTCTTTACAATTGATAGAAATTCATCTTTAATTCAAGGCCTTTCACCAACCTCCTTCTGCCATGATCGACAATTGACATGTACTTATGTCTTATGCTAAAAATTAAAGAATACATTCTGTCTGCACTTTTGTGGATTTTTATACAACATAGGTGCAAACATGAAGCTTCCACTCAATAGCAAAATAGCAATACCACCCATGCAAACTGGAAGATAGAAGTCAGGAAAAAAAAGGTAATTCTATTTAATCAAGAATCAGTTAAGATAATGGAGCTGAGGTTTAGATTAAATTGTATTTAATGCTGTAAGAGTGATAACAAGAACACAACGATTGACTTCTCGTTAACCTTCAGAGTAATTGTGTTAAAGGCATTATTTCTTTGAATGCAATTATTTAAAGCATTTTCTTCTTGTGGAAAATGTTTAAACCATGTTTTTCTTCCACCGTCAGCAATTCTGCTGGGAACACATCGGGCTCTGTGAGTAATGGAGGCTTACGTAACCAAAATGGAAAATCTTATCCTGAACTATCTGAATCTGGAACGCTGATTTATACCGATGGGTGAATAGCCTGTGCTGATGAGTTCAAATGTAGTTCCATTCTCCAAAACCGGTTACTGCCATTGATCGCAGTTTGAGCAGAATTCTTGTTTACTCCTCAATCCTTTTCCTTCCACTCAGCATTTTAATATTAAATAAACTATTGAGTTTGCATAAAAATGCCACAGAATATACTATTTTCCCATCTGGCTGAATAGAAGACATGATTAGTAACACATTCTCGCTGGTGTTAATGCACAGACCAGGACAATACTGAATTACAGGTTTTAATCTAGTATCTTCTCTCTTAATGAAAACTGATTCAATTTGTAGATTTTAATTAATAAGAATGATTTTAATCCAACTCCTGGTGTTGGAACAATCAGCTACTTCTTTTGTTTAGTATAGTTTGGAGGTACTGTAACTTCGATCCTCCAAATCCGCACTGACCAGCGATCCCCACATATTAACACTATCCTACACACTGGGCATAATTTACAATTTTACCAAAGCCAATTAACCTACAAACTTGCACATCTTTGGAATCTGGGAGGAAACCAGAGCACCCGGGGGAAACCCACATGGTCACGGGGAGAACGTACAAACTCCGTACAGCCAGCACCCATAGTCGGGATTGAACCTGGGTCTCTGGCGCTGTAAGGCAACAGCTCTACCGCTGCACCACTGTACTGCCCACGCTGCCCATGTAAAATTCAATTTCATATCAATGTCTGCTAACTGCCAGGCTGGTTAAATTAAAATTGCCAACTGGCAAATTCTGACTGGCAGATTATCAGGACCACAGTATACACTGCATATTACAGGTCAGGATTCATATTGAACATTAACTTCTTTTGGAGCCGTTGGTTTAATTTATTGTCCATGTTTATTTAAGCCCATTCACCCCCAATAACATTCCTCCCACATTACCAACAAACATACCTCGCTGTACAACCCAAATGTTCACTGGAGAGCGTTTGTATCACAGAAGAAGAGGTGCTGGAGGTCTTAAAGTGCATAAAGGTAAATAAATCCCTGTGACCTGGTCAAGTGCATCCTAGGACATTGTGGGAAGCAAGGGAAGAAATTGCGGGATCCTTCTAAAGATATTTGTATCATTGATCGCCAAGCGTGAGGTGCTGGAAAACTGGATAGTGGCTAATATTTTGCATTCATTTAAGAAAGGCTGTGAGGAATGGATAGGACCTACAGGCAGGTGAGCCTAACATCAGTGGTGGGTAAGTTTATGAAGGAAATTATGAGAAACTGGCTCTGGAAGCAGTTGGAGATGCATAGATTTTTTTTAGTTTAGCTAAGAGATACAGCGTGGTAACTGGCCCACTGAGTCCGAGCCGACTAGCGATCCCCGCCCACTAACACTATCCTACACACTTGGGACAATTTACAATTTTACCAAGACAATTATCCTACAAACCCATATGTCTATGGAGTGTGATAGGAAACCGGAGCACCCGGAGCAAACCCACGCAGGTCACGAGGTGGACGTACAAACTTAATACAGACAGTACCTGTGGTCAGGATCGAACCCGGGTCTCTGGCGCTGTAAGGCAACAGCTCGACTGCTGCGTCACTATGCCGATTAGAACAATCAAGCCAAACGCAAAGTACAATAGGTAAAGCAAAGGAAAAGTTACAAAGAGTGCAGAATATAGTTCTTAGCATCAAGAGCGGAACTCGCTATCAAAACATGGAGGGGACGGGGGACAGAATTTTTTGGCGACCCACTGAATCCACACTGACCAGCCATCATCCATACACTAGTTCTATCCTACACACTGGGGCCAATTTACAGAAGCCAATGGCCCAACAAACCTGCGCGTCTTTGGAATGTGGAGGAAACCGGAGAAAAACCCACGCAGGTCACGGGGAGAACGTAAAAACTCTGTAGAGACAAGACCCGTAGTCAGGGTCGAACCCGGGTCTCTGCCGCTGTGAGACAGCAACTCTAGCGCTGCGCCACCGTGCACAACGTTTCCTTGATGCCTGAGCAGCAGGGATGAACCTTCCTTTCTGCTTTCGTTATTTTTCTCAAGATATTATCGTATCAGACTGCTCAAGATCCAAGGAAAGTTACAAAGACTTTGCCGAAACAATTTGAATGAAATAACAATAAGAAAATACTTTAAAATAAAAATTAAAACCACTGCCATGTTTGTTTCAGTTTTTTACCCTCGATCAGATGTTTTTGAACAAGTCCTAGCTATTTCCACTGAGTACAAGACAGATGTCAAACATACAAAGTGCATGCATTTGGTCCAACCTAATAAAGAGCCCCCTATTTCCACTCAGCAACCTGAACATAAGTGATGAAAGAAGCTGCCATTTAATGAGGACCTACAAAAGAACAGATAATATGGTCCAAACAATATGAGCAAAGCATCAACATGAATCTTCCTCTTCATTCATTCGGGGGGGCTGTAGCCATTGCAAACAAAGTTGGGATTTCTCGTTCATCCCTAATTACCTTTGGGAAAATGATGGTGAGCTCGACTCTTCCTGGTTTAGTTTAGTTTAGTTCAGAGATACAGTGGGGAAACAGGCCCTTCGGCCCACCAGGTCTGTCCCGGCCAGCGATCCCCACACATTAACACGACCCTACACACACTAGGGACAATTTTGCATTTATACCAAGCCAATTAACATACAAACCTGCACGTCCTTGTCGTGTGGGAGGAAACTTGGAGAAAACCTACGCAGGTCATGGGAAGAACGTATAAACTCCGTACAGACACACCCGTGGTCAGGATTGAACCCAGGTCTCTGGTGCTGTAAGGCAGTAGCTCTACCTCCAAGCCACCATGCCTCTGTACTTTTGGGTAGGGTGCACCAGGATTTTGAATTGGCAACAGTAAAACAATGGGTCTATTTCTGAAGATAGAGACACAAAAAGATGAAGTAACTCAGCGGGTCAGTCAGCATCTCTGGAGAAAAGGAATAGGTGACGTTTCGGGTTGGAGCCCTTCTGTGACAGGAGTGGAACGGGCAGATGGTGGAATCCTCTTATCATGCTTTGTGATAAAGGTAACCAGGTTGAGAGGTGCTGTCGGAGCTGCCTTGGCAAGTAACTGCGGTGCATTCTTAAATGGAACAAACCGCAGCCATTGTGTGAATGAGTGTTTGGGGTGGGGGGCATCGAGCTACTTGGATAGTGTTGGAGCCCCATTCACCCAGGCAGGTGTAGGATATTCCATTACAGTCCTGACATTGCTTTGTATGTGGCTGAAAGTCTATGGTGCGTCAGGAAAGGAGTGATCCACTCTTGGATACACACCCTTTGACCTGTTCGTGTAGCCACTGTGACTGAATCAGTTGAGTTTCTGTTCTAAACGAAAGGGCACAAAGTGCTGGAGAAACTCCAGGGCGGCACGGTGGCACAGCGATAGAGTTGCTGCCTTACAGCATCGGAGACTGGGTATGATCCTGACTATGGGTGTTGTCTGTTTCCTCCCACACTCCAAAGATGTACAGGTTTGTAGGCTAATTGGCTTGGTAAATGTAAAAATTGTCCCTAGTGTGTGGAGGATAGTGTTAACACTGTATGCGGAGATCGCTGGTCAGCGTGGACCCGGTGGGCCGAAGGGCCTGTTGCCGCGCTGCATCTCTAAACTAAACTAAACTAAAACTCAGTAGGTCAGGCAGCATCTCTGGAGAGCAGGTGACGTTTCAGGTCAGGACCCTTCTTCAGTCTGATTTATTCCAGTACTTTGTGTCCTTTTGTGTAAAACTGCATGTGCAGTTCCTTGTTTCTAGTAAGAGTTTCTGATCTAAGATGTATATGATAGAGGATTAAGGAATGATAATACCAGCTAAACGCTAGTCTGGGTGAACATTTGTTCTTTGGCTAGAGATAGTCCTTGTCTTGCATACTTGTAACCAATGTTGTTGCATGCCATGTTAGTCCTTACTTGATGTAGTTTAGGTCTTGCTGCCGACTGGAATTGTCTGCTTTTTTTTCTGAAGATTCTTAAGTGGAAGTTAACATAGTCAAGATTCAAGATTCAAGAGACATTTATTGTCACATGCACCAATTGGTACAGTGAAATTTGTGGTCACCATACAGCCATACGAATAAAAAAGAACACAGCACAGGATAGACTTTAACATAAACATCCTCACACAGCAGAATCAAAGTTTCCCACTGTGGGGGAGGGCACCAAAGTTCAGTCATCCTCCACTTTGTTGTTCAAAGAGCCCCCCCCCCCCCCCCGCAGTCGCCGCTACGGGCGGCCCAATGTTCAGGCCCTCTCGCCGGGATGATGGAACTCCGACGTCGGAACGAAAGAACATTCTCAGCGGCTTGGACTTCCGAATCGGCCACTTCTTACCGGAGACCGCAGCTCCCGACGTCCACAGGCCGAGCTGGGCAGAGATTCACGCTGGTGGCCCTCGGCAAGGGGATCCCAGGACTCTGCGATGTTAAAGTCAGCGCCGCCCGCGGCTGAGCTCCGCAAACCACAGCTCCACGATGTTGAAGCAGCAGGCCCAACACTCCGGAGCTTCAAACGGCGATCCCAGGTAAGGCATCACCTACTCCGCGATGGTAAATAAGGGCTGTGCTGCTGCTGAAGCTCTGGCCGGTCTCCGGCAGGAAAGGCCGCGCCAATCCAGATGGTAGGCCGCGAGGGGGGAGCGAAGATGCGACTCGAAGAATAGTTGCATTCTCGCCATGAAGTGTCTGGGAAACTGTTTCCCCCTTACTCTACCCACCTCCCCCACATAAAAATACTAAGAAATACTAAAAAGCATACTTTTTAAACAGACTAAATATAAATAAAAGAAGGAAAAACAAACAGACTGTAGGCAGAGGCTGCCATCATGCGGCGCCCCTAGTGGCCACCGCATGATGGTAGCCATTGTGCAACCATTAGTGAACATATGCACACCTGACTTAATAATGGTGGATAGACACAAAATGCTGGAGCAACTCAGCGGGACAGGCAGCATCTCTGGAGAGAAGGAATGGGTGACGTTTTGGGTTGAGACCCTTCTTCAGATTAATTAATAATGGTGGAGTCATTAAAGAGATTAGTGTCCTCCCATCTTGGGACAGTCCAATAACATAAGGCTGTACATAATAACATAACGATTCCTTATCTATTCTGATTAGAATCCCGTGAATCATTAGACCTACCTGACAATACCATTGATAAAAAGGTAAATGGCATAAATAAATCCTTTACAATACCACAGAAAAACGCAAATAAATTCTGAACAGTCATTAATGGTTAACCTACAGGTGTGCGCGTCGGCATGTTACACTTGTGTATGGTGCCAGCAAATTACACCAATGTGCGCCAGCATCTTACGCACATGCGTGCAGGTATCTTATGCACATGCGTGTAGGTATCTTGCACATATGCGTGCAGGTATCTTACACACATGCATGCAGGTAGCTTAAATACATGTGTGCAGGTATCTTACACATGTGTGTGCATGTATCCCTGCCGGCTAGGAACTTCAAGGGTGTGCGTTAGATTGGGAACACTGTCTAATCAGAGGACAGTGACGCGGGACTTGCGCGGGATAGGGCCGGGACACAGTTGGCTAGGCAGCAGCCATTTTATATCAGTTAGGCTGATGTATAATGTTTGGAGTTAGATAGTAAATTACTGTTTAATTACTTTCTCCGTTGTTGTTATTGCTCCAGGAAATACATAACCAATTCAACATTTATCCTTCCCAGAAAATACTAAAAGGAGTTTGGGTGCTTCCACCCTTCTCTCCTGAGTGAGATTTCAATATTGTGGATAGTGGGCACACCAGCACTCACAACCCAGCACTGTGTTACCAAGTTGGTAAGCTACAGGAGTAACCAATGGACACATCGACAGCTTCATAGCTGAGCCTAAATCTATTCTCAACATAATACACAGTACGAGTGTCAGGGGTTATCGGGAGAAGGCAGGAGAATGGGGTTAGGTTGGAGAGATAAATCAGCCATAATTAACTGGCGGAATAGACTTGATGGGCCGAATGGCTTAATTCTGTTCCTATCACTCATGACCTTATGACTTTTAGCTGGAGGCAATTAAAACAATAGGAAACACATCTGGCTATGTCCTATTTCTTTAATCCAAGTACGCTCAGATCAACTGTGCACCTCAATGGGCTTGACTGGAATCAACAAATTCAAGATGCAGTAACAAAGAACTGCAGATGCTGCTTTCTACCAAAGATAGAGACATAGTACTGGAGTAACTCAACGGGTCAGGCAGCATCTTTGGAGAAAAAGGACACGTAATGTTTCGGATCTGACATTTCAGACTGAAGAAGGGTTCCGACCCGAATCGGCGCCCATCCTTTTTCTCCAGAGATGCGGCCTGGCCCGTGGAATTACTCCAGCATTTTGTGTCTATCAGCTAATTCAAGTTGGGTTGGAATTGAAATTGGAAAACCTCTCCGTTTTTTAATAAAAAAGAGTGTTCGCTTGTATGGCACATCCGTATGCTCTAAAGTGCTTTATTTTCCTAAATGTGATTCCTCTTGTAATGTTTGAAATACATAATCGGCGATTTGCCCACCTTCTGTAATCAGTTTTTGGGCTGGCCAGAATATACATTGATCGGTATACAGAGCTTTTTCAATAGTGCCATAATATCTCGCCCATCCACTGAAAAGTACAAATCAAACTTCAGGTTAATATTTTAACATATTGTCACAAATGTGTACTGATTGGGGATGATCAGCCATGATCACAGTGCATGGCGGTGCTGGCTTGAAGAGACGAATGGCCTAATCCTGCACCTATTGTTTATTGTCTATTTCTATAAATAAAACACCTCCACTAATACAATTCAGATTTGTGCTAAATTGTCAGCGTGGTAGAGCGTTTATCAATTGAGCATATTAGTTCAAATTAAGTAGCTCTTGCCTAACAGCGCCAGAGACCCGGGTTCGATCCCGACTACGGGTGCTGTCTGTACGCAGTTTGTACGTTCTCCCTGTGACCCGAGATCTTCGGTTTCCTCCCACACTCCAAAGACGTACAGGTTTGTAGGTTAATTGGCTTGGTGTAAATGTAAATTGTCCCGAGTGTGTGGAGGTTAGTGTTAAAGAGTGGGGATCGTTGGTCGGTGTGGACTCAGTGGGTCGAAGAGCTTGTTTCCGCGCTGTATCTCCAAATGAAACTAAACTGAGGCTTCCAGTGTAACATGATTCCTAAATGCTGCAGTGGATATTGAAAAAACCCACAAAATCACAGCTCAACACCACAAAATCCTGTTTAAAATGACGGACCAGCTCAGCCCCACCTACACCCTCACTTTCGGGAAGAAAGGACTGTATAAAATATGAAGGACGGCATTTGGTTTTGTAAGTTTACTGTTAATAATAGATAAGCAATAAAGAGTATTCAGAAAAATTATACCTGGCTATCAAAAGTATTTTGTACTTCAATTCGTTTTTTTTTTTCTTTTCCGGGAAGAGGAAGATGTAGTTGGAATTGCAACCTCTTGTAAAGTGCACATTGATACATCCCCAGAGGCCCGCGAACTCCAGCTGTAAAATAATGCGTGTGGTTTTATCACCTGAGTAACCACAGGGTCAATTTCCAGCTTGCCACCCAGCTGTAAGATTGGCAATGCATAGTGGCTGCCATTGACAGCGTTTTCATTGCTCTAGACTTCAATGAGTTGAAAATGAGCCCAGGACAAAAGGGGTCAACGTGCTTTGCAGATTTGTCACCCGGGCAGTGAAGGTGAAAATTACCCGCTTGTGAGCACAAAATCCTTCAAGGAGAAAGCAATTGGAAATCACATACAAGGCCACAGAGAAAGAGGAGAATGGATGAAGGAAGAAACCGGAGACAGATGATCCATTGAAAAACATCATCCCCAGTTGCCTCAAGGACAATTGTTTAAACTGGCAGACACAAGGAACTGCAGATGCTGGTTTATACAAAAAGATACACAAAGTGCTGGAGTAACTCAAAGGGTCAAGTAGTGTCTCAGGAGAGGTGATGTTTTGGGCAGGGACACTTCTTCAGTCTGAGGAAGGCTCCAGACCCCAAACATCACCTACCCATGTTTTCCAGAGATACTGCCTGACCCTCAGAGTTACTCCAGCACATTGCGTCTTTTTTTATTTAAGATGACAGTTTGGCGTTCATGTATTGATTGAGGTGTTGCATTGTTTGATGATAACAGGCACTGTTATGGTATTTGAATTCAGCTTTTTTCTAGTACAAGAGTGAGTCAATTTTTTTTTCCAACCTCTACCTGTATCCATGTTTTAATTCCTCCTTCTTCAGTGTTGCAAATCCTTGACTTGGGACGAAGCAGTCCAACCAAGCCCACTTGGGACGAAGCAGTCCAACCAAGCCCATTTGGTTCAATGCCAATTAGGCATGAATTTCCCAAATGCGCCCAGAACACAAAGGAAAATGAATACTTGGACTAGAACGAAGGAGGATTGAGCGTGGGGGGGGGAAGGGGGGGTTAAAGGAGGACCCGGGGTGGGGGGGCCATCCAGCGGAGCAGCTGGGAGGGAGCAATGGAGGACCCGGCATGGGATACTTTGTAACTCTGTATGCGCCCTTTATGTGGCGACTCTTTGCATACCTTGGGTTTGCAAAACACACAATTTCATTGTGATTTGTCACATGTGACAATAAAGTGTTCATTCATTCATTCTTTCATTCATACATTCATTCACTCATTCATTCATTCATTCTTTCATTCTTTCATTCACTCTTGACTCTTGAAACTCATTCAGATTGCCAATCTTTTGCACTAAAGCCTTGTTTTTTGCTCGGTCTTCCAGGATGTATGTGTAATTTATGTGTAATTTATGTTGTGTGTTGTCTGAGTCCAGGTGCCTGTGATACTGTGAAGCAAGATTTTCATGGTGCCTTAACCTTACTGTACTCTTGCACATAACGTTCGACTCAACTCGACTTATCATCAGTTGTTAACAGATTCGAGCAAGATTACGCATTTGATTTCAGTACATTGGCTAACATAACTTCTACAATGTGATTCATCTTCAATGGTTTTAAATTACCAAGTAAATTTTAGTTTAGATTAGAGATACAGCATGGAAACAAGCCCTTCAGGCCATTCAGTGACCATGTGGGATTTCTCCGGGTGCTCTGGTTTCCTCCCACACTCCAAAGATGTACAGGCTTGTAAATTAACTGGCCTCGGTAACATTATAAATTGTCTCTAGTGTGTGTATAGGATAGTGTTAGCATGTTGCGATCGCTGGTCGGCGCGGACTCAGTGAGCCAAAGGTCACGTTTCCACTCTGTATCTCTCAACTAAACAAACTAAACTAAACACTAGTTCTATGTTATCCCACTCTCTCGTCCACTCCCTACACATTAGGGGCAGTTTACCGAGGTCAATTAACCTACAAACCCACTTGCCTTTGGGATGCGGAAGAAATCCACACGGTCAATGGGAGAAACTCCATACAGACAGCACCCAAAGTCAGGATCGATCCCAGGTCTCTGGCACTGTGAGGCACTGTGCTGCTTGTTTTGATGTAATTAAGTCTGCAATTGTTCTAATAGAAGAGTGAAGGTGAAGGTGTGGGACTGAGGTTGACTTTGACTGGAAAAGGATTGTCACCAGATATCAAATATAGATAATCAAAATTTCCAAAGAATGAAGTACATGGAATTGTCAAACCAACAATTAAATCTAAAACCATCTTTACTGGCTCGATCGAGCTAGGCATGTGGAGAAAGCTGCAAGTAACATTTATGGAATTAGGTAGGATGAATTAAAATGATACGTTTTGGATAACACTTGGTTTCATCTGGAAACATGTATTGCCAACACTAGTTTACTGGCATGTTCATTTCTAACTGGCCTTCGCGTAAAGCATTAACCTTCAATTAGGCTATAAATAAGCACAACTGCCAAGGCCTGCCAGATAAGCCCAACACTGATTGATGGTCGTTGCCATCAAGAATATGAACATTGGATCAATGGGTCAAAATAAGCTGCAGATATACTGAAACACTGCCTGTTTCCAGACAAAGATAAAACCAATAGTCAGCTTCAGTTCACAACTTCATGTAATAGGAGCAGAATGGGGCCATTCGGCCCATCAAGACGACTCCGCCATTCAATCATGGCTGATTTGTCTTTCCCTCTCAATGCCATTCTACTGCCTTCTCCCCATAACCGATGACACCCTTACTAATGAAGAATCTGTCAATCTCCGCCTTAAATATATACATTGACTTGGTCTCCACAGCTGTCTGTGGCAATTAATTCCACAAGATTCACCACCCTCTGACTAAAGAAATTCCTTCTCATCTACTTTCTAAAGGTACGTCCTTTTATTCGGAGGCCTCTGGTCCTAGACTTGTGGAAGCATCATCTCCACATCCACTCTATCCAGGTCTTTCACTATTTGGTATGTTTAAATGAGGTCCTCCCTCATCCTTCTAAACTCCAGTGACCACAGGCATAGTGCCGTCAAATTCTCATCACATGTTAACCCAATCATTCATGGGATCATTCTCGTAATCCTCCTCTGGATCCTCTCCAACGCCAGCACATCCTTCCTTAGATGTGGGGGCCAAAACTGCTCACAATAATCCAAAGAAGCTGCCTGTGAATAATTTGCCACAAAGAGAAGTGAATCTGTACACAACTGGCATTGATTATGTAACTCTGTGTCACTCCTTATTTCAGAGCTGTCATACAATTAACCATCCGCTGAGGATGCAGTTGAAAGAGGGGGGAATGATTCAAGCTAAGGCCTATTGAAGGTCACAGAAACTCAGCTTTATTTGAAAAAAAGTTCATTAAAGGAGAGAAAAGTAACCCGTTGGAGTTGACTCAGTGAGTCAGGCAGCATCAATAGGGCGTTGGGGTAGAGTTGCTGCCTTACAGTTCTTTCAGTGCCAGAGTTGCGGGTTCGATCCCGGCTACGGGTGCGGCCTTTACGAGTTTGTTCGTTCTCCCTGTGACCACGTGGGTTTTCTCCGAGATCTTCGGTTTCCTCCAACACTCCAAAGACGTACAGGCTTGTAAGTTATTTGGCTTGGTATGATTGTAAATCGTCCCTAGTGTGTGTGGATAGTGCAGGAATCGCTGGTCGGCGCAGACCCGGTGGGCCGAAAGGCCTGTTTTCGTGCTGTATCTCTAAACTAAATTAAACTAAATCTGTGGAAGGAAATGGACAGGCAAAGTTTCGGGTTAGGACCCCTCTTCAAAATGAGTCAGTGACACAGAGTATATTTGACTTCTATCAATGGAATGAGAAGTAAGTCAAACGTTGTTGTTCATTTCCCCTCCACAGATGCTGCCTGACCTGCTGAGTCATGCCTGAAGTTTGTTTTTTTATCACGATTTCAATATCTGCAGCCTCTTCTGTCATTAAAGGAACTATACAGGGGTTGTCTAAGGAAATAAGATGAAGTGGTATTTAAGCTTGAAAACAGGCCCTTCAGCTAAACTTGTCTATGTTGGCCAGGTTCAGGAACAGCTTCTTCCACTCTGTTATCAGACTACTGGTGGACACGGTGGCACAGCGGTAGGGTTGCTGCCTTACAGCGAATGCAGCGCCGGAGGCCCGGGTTCGATCCCGACTACGGCTGCTGTCTGTACGGAGTTTGTATGTTCTCCCCGTGACTTGCGTGGGTTTTCTCCAAGATCCTCGTTTTCCTCCCACACTCCAAAGACATACAGGTTTGTAGGTTAATTGGCTTGGTAAATATTAAAATTGTCCCTAGTGGGTGTAGGATAGTGTTAATGTGCGGGGATCGCTGGTCGGTGCGGACCCGATGGGCCGAAGGACCTGTTTCCGTGATGTATCTCTAAACTAAACTAAACTACTGAATGTTCCTCTCATAAATTAGGGGGTTGTAGCCCTGATCTCCCAACCTACCTCATTGCAGCTGCATGCATTTTTTTGTCACATGCACTTTCTCTGTAGCTGTAACACTATATACTGCATTCTGGTATTTTCTCTCTGCACTACCCGTTATACTTTCATGGGGCTTGTATGGTAATGTATAATTGGATAGCATGCAAACATAATTGTTCACACATGGTACACATGACAATAATAAACCAGTACCAATACCATTTGTGTTAATTAAACAGTCACATGACCAGAAATTAACTTTTAACTAACACATACGGTTGAACTTAACAAATATCTATTTCCAGACAGTCTTTCATTTGTAGATATTTCTTTGGTTAGATTTCTTGGCATTGAAATTAGATAGAGTAAGACTCCCAGATGAGCAATTAACAGGATTTTAAACACATTTTTAACTTCTTTATTTGAGTAGCTGCATTAGACTGTAAAGCATAAATGAAACTAAAAATATACACATTCAGAAGAAGCAAGGAATTCAGAGACATGTGTCAAAGGTTCATATGTCATCGAGTTATAGAGTCATAGAGTGACACAGTGTGGAAACAGGCCCTTCGGCCCAACTTGCCCACATGTCCCAGTTGGTGTTTGGCCCGTATCCATCCAAACCTGTTCTATCCATGTACCTGTCTAACAGTTTCTTAAATGTTGAGATAGTCCCTGCCTCAACTACCTCCTCTGGCAGCTTGTCCCATCCACCCACCACCATTTGTGTGAAAAAGTTACCCCTCAGATTCCTATTAGATCTTTTCCCCTTCATCTTAAACCTATGTTCTCTGGTCCTCAATTCCCCTACTCTGGGCAAGAGACTCCCCAATCTATTCCTCTCAACTCCTGTTGCCCAATCTAAGATCAAGCAATTTATAGTAGGATGAGAAAAAAGCCTTGATCTGTTCTATCCTGGTTCCCTTATGCATCTCCCTGATCTACCTAGACTATGTGCATCTACCTGATCTATTGCTTTCGTGATTTTATACACCTTGATAAGATGGGGATCATTGAGGAAGGAGCAGATAGAGAGGGAATGGAGAACACCTTGTGTGCAGGTGGGAGTGGATTAAGTTCTCAGATTGATACATGGAAGGGTGTGGGAGGTGTAGATCATGAGCTAGTGGGTGTGTTGATGAAACAACCTGGGCTGCATGTCATTTGTTCAATTCACTTGCTCTGTGTGTGAGCTTGTCAGGCACAACCTGACCCTCCTGAAATGTTCACCCTACCACTGCACAGGGGTGGTCTCACCAGGGCTTTATGAAGCTGGAACATAACATGTAAACCAGTCCTTCGCTTGCATACGCACGTATCCCACTTGCATTCTGATTATTTTCTGCCCTTATCCATGACATTTCAATGATTAATTAGCTTCCACTGCTTGTAGCTTTTCATCATTCTTTTTCTACACTTTAAGGTCCCAAGTCATGAGCTCATACTTGCTTAAGTTCAAATCCATTTACCACAATTTTGACCTGTCAAAGTTTCCACCTACACCAGTTACATTGCCGTAGCTTTCCATTATTAGCAAATCTAGTTACATGGCTTTCTGCTCATTAATACAATGACCAGTTGCTGCTTGAACACATGTTCTTGCTTGACACCACTAGTCTCATCAATTTCCCCAGCCATTGGGTTTTTGTGAGGCACTTTATCAAATACCATGCAGTATGTTTCCTCGTCCACTGCTTTCATAACTGCCTCAATGAAAATTAATCAGGTGCACCTACATTGCCTCTCCTTTACTAATCTCTCTTGATTCTCCCCACTTAACCCAAAACTTTCAAAGCATTCTTTCTTTAATTCAAAACCCGCATAATTTCCCAAGTATGAAAATACATGTTCGGAATGGGTGTAGTTACTCAGTGTCTTGAGCCTGCTCTGCCATTCAATTAAATCATGGCTGATTGTAACCTCAATACATTCCTGCCTATTTGTGGTAACTCTTCACTCATCAAGTATTTATCTAACTCTGCCTTAAAAATATTCAAATACTTGGTTTCCACCTCTCTTTGAGGAACAGAATTCCAAAGACTAATTTGGGAGGAAAAATTGTACCGCATCCTTGACTTAAGTGGGCAATCTCTTATCTTTAAACAGTGGCCCATATTTCAATAGTTCAAAGATTCAATGATTCCTTTATTATCATATGTACCAAAGTACAGTGAAATTCTTTTTTTGCAAACAGATCAGAAGATTATTGCCAAAACATGTACAATTCATACATAGAAACAGCCCGCTGAGTCAAAATGCAATGGTCGCCAGGTTTACTTTCACGATTTACTCACACGAGGATGTATCCTCTCAAGAGTTGGATGATCAGCCATGATCATATCGAATGGCGGTGCAGGCTCGAAGGGCCGAATGGCCTACTCCTGCACCTATTTTCTATTTTTCTATGTTTCCAAGACTTTTTAAACACGTATGTTTTAATCGTCCCTTCTCACTCTTCTTAACGATACAAATCTAGTCTGGCCAACTTCTCCACATAACATAACCCTCACACACAAGTCCAGTAAACCTTCTCTGAACTGCTTCCAGTGTAACACCATCCTTTCTTAAGTAAGAATACCAACACTCTACCTTGTTCTCTGGATGTGGTCTCACCCAATGACTTACAAAATAAAAGTATAACTTTTCTACTTTTATATTCAAGAATCAGCTACATGCGTAGACATTCTGAATTTCAAGAGGAGACAAGATAATGTGAATACATTGCTCTCAAAGGGTTTGATCTAAATGTTCCACAATTGAAGAATAAGACAGAGAAAGATTTATAAACGTTATGCCAAAATTTGCAACATTTCAATGTACTCAAGGGCATTTATCAGGGATTGGAAATCACGTACATGTTCTCTTTACATTCTCTACACATGCACCACACAAGCAATTAAGGGCAAGGAATGATTCATGGAATTGCAGTGAAGATGTGTGATATCAGTTATTAATATTGGCCTGGACATTGCAGTGAGCAGCAAAAGACAACGTTTTGTTTTGAGCCTTGTGTACAGTTTCAATAGACTTGTGCTTCGCTGGCAACAGAGGCTACAACTCCTCTGTGTTTGCTCAAAATTAGCATCCTCTACTGGGGATCTTTGAGCTGTCAAAACAACAAGGACATTTTTCAACTAATCTCATGATAAATCCTCAATGTGATGCCCAGACTTTAAATAGGAAGCAAAAGGCATGCCTGTGGTACCCCATGAATACTGAATCCAGTTCTCTATGGGAAGAATGTTGAGAATCTGGACCGAACACATAAGTTGTCAATTTGATAAAACCACCATGGAGATACTTCCATCTAATCTATTTCTTACAAAATTATACTGAACTATTAACAGAACGACATTTAAATCAACAAATGGTAAACTATTGAAAGTTATACTATCAACAGGTGATTTTTAGTTCACCTAGTATCCATGACAAAGTCAGAAGCAAAAATGATATAATAATGATGATTTGAACCAAAAGGTAGTCATTGAATTCAATCTGCTAAAGCAGCAGGTTGCTTAATGTTAAACCAAACTGTTAATGTGCAAAAGTATTGGAAACATTTCTTACTTCACATGGCCCCCTCCATCACTACAAAAGTGCACTGTTTTGATAATGGTGAGATGACTATTTGCCTTCAATCCTACCAAGAGTTGCAAAAAAACAGGTCAGCCTTACCAATAAAATAATGGTTCTTCAGGACAGAGAATGTAGAGTAGAGCAGTACAGCACAGGAACAGGCCTTTCGGCCCACTATATCAATGTCAAGCATGATGTCAAGAGCAATGCTTATCAGGCTGCAAATAGTCCTCATCCATCCATATGCCTACTCCAAATGTCACTTTCGTATCTGCCTCAGCCATCATCCCCAGCAACATGTTCCAAAACTCACCATCCTTTGTGTAAAACAATCCGTCTTACGCATCTCCTTTCAACTTTGCCCCCTTCAAGCTGTGCCCGCTAGTATTTTTTTTTGGAAAAGAAGTTCTGATTGTCTACACTATCTGTGCCTGTCATCATTTTAGATAGTACTATCAGGTCTCACCGCAACCTCTGGCATTCCCGAGAAAACAATCTAAGTCTGTCTAACCTCTCCCTGCAAATACCTCCTAATCCAGGCATCATTCTGGTAAACCTCTGCACCCTTTTTCAAAGCCTCCATATCCTTAGTGCAATGGGGCAACCAGAAAAGCATGCAATACTCCAGATGCATTCTAACTTAATTCCTATAAATCATAACTTCCTGACTCTTATGCTTATTACCCCATCCAATGAAGGCAAGCATACCATAGACCTTCTTTATCACTTTATTCACTTGCATTAACATTTTTAGAGGGTTTAAGGATGAATCCCAAGATCCATCTGTGCATGGATACTATTAAAGGCTGTGCCATTAATTGTATATTTTTCATTTACACTCGGCCTCCCAAAGTGCATCACCTCACACTTGCTTGGATTACATTCCTTCTGCCATTTCTCTGCCCCTTTCTGGAGCTGATCTATAATCTCACTGTATACATTGACAGCCTTCCTTTACAGTCCATGATCCCAACCATCTTGATGTCATCTGCAAACTCAGTAACCTTTACGTCCAAGTTATATATCGGCATCTCAAACAGCAGTGTGGAAGCAGGCCCTCGGGGCCATCAAGTTTTTGGATTGGATTGGATTCAATTTATTGTCATTGTCTCAATTAAGAGACAATGAAATGCTATTTTCCTTACAGTCATACAAATTTTTTTAAAAGCACAAAACACAGAACTCCACGACACAAACATCCCCACAGCGGCACCAAAGTTCCCCACTGTGAGGGAAGGAACCAAAGTCCAGTCAGCCTCCTCGCTGATGTTCCCAGATGTTCACCCGTGGTCGGGGCCTCCCGAGCACCCCGTAGTTGCCGCTACGGGTGGCCCGATGTTCAGGCCCTCTCGCCGGGAACGATGGAACCCCGACGTCGAACGGGAGAACATCCTCAGCGGCCCGGACCTTTAAATCGGACACCTCCCACCGGAGTCCACGGCTCCCGAAGTCCACAGGCCGAGCTGGGCGGAGATTCACACTGGCGATCCCCGACAAAGGGTCGCAGGACTCCGCGATGTTGGTCAGCGCCGCCCGCGTTGGGAGCTCCGCGAACCACAGCTCCGCGATGTCGATGCAGCAGGCCCAACACTCCGGAACTCCAAACGGCGATCCCGGGTGAGGCATCGCCCGCTCCGTGATGTTTCCAACGCTGCGCCGCCGCTGCTGGAGCCCTGGTCGGTCCCGGCAGGAAAGGCTGCGCCAATCCAGTAAGTAGGCCGCGGGGGGGGGGGGGGGAGGCGAGGACGCGACTCGAATAATAGTCGCATCTTCTCCAGGAAGCGACTGAAGGACGGTTTCCCCCTTACCATACCCTCTTCCCCCCCACATTAAAAAAAACACACAAAAAAACATACTTTAAACATAACAAAAAATAAAAAAGCTACCAGACTGAAGGCGGAGGCAGCCAGTAACAGCCCCACCGGATGTCCTGAAGTCCATGCCAACCAGTGATCCCCACACACTAGCACTATAACACACTTGAGACAATTTACAATTTTTATCTAAGCCAATCAACCTATAAATGTGTACGCCTTTAGAGTGTGGGAGGAAACCGGAGCACACGGGGAAAACCAACGTGGTCACAGGGAGAACGTACAAACTCCATACAGACAGCACCCGTAGTCAGGATCGAACCTGGGTCTCTGGTGCTGTAACGCAGCGACTCTACTGCTGCGCCACCCTGCAGAGATCCCTGCGGCACTCCACTGGTCACAGATCTCCAGCCTGGATATTGTCCTTCAAATTGTAAATCCCTGCTTCCTATCAGTAACACAGTTCTGAATCCATAACAAGTCACTGTTAATCCCATGCATCCTAATCTTCTGGACCAGCCTACAATGGGGAACTTAACAAATACCTTTAATAAAACCCATGTACTGTAGAGGTTAAGGGCATTGATTGTCTCCAGTTGAATATAAAAGTATGATTCCATAGACTGACATTCCATCATAAATTCTAACTTGATCCAAATTTCCCGATCCTGACAAATGCTTTACACAGTTTAGAAAAATGGTCAAAATATATTTTCTTTCTTCAGCAACTCATTAGCTTACTAACTGCCTCTCTGTTAAACTGATGGTACATCAGAAACATAGAAACATAGAAAATAGGTGCAGGACGAGGCTATTCGGCCCTTCGAGCCAGCACCGCCATTCATTGTGATCACGGCTGATCGTCCCCTATCAATAACCCGTGCCTGCCTTCTCCCCATATCCCTTGACTCCACTAGCCCCTAGAGCTCTATCTAACTCTCTCTTAAATCCATCCAGTGACATGGCCTCCACTGCCCTCTGTGGCAGGGAATTCCATAAATTCACAACTCTCTGGGTGAAAACTTTTTTTTTTCTCACCTCAGTCTTAAATGACCTCCCCTTTATTCTAAGACTGTGGCCCCTGGTTCTGGACTTGCCCAACATTGGGAACATTTTTCCTGCATCTAGCTTGTCCAGTCCTTTTATAATTTTATATGTTTCTATAAGATCACCCCTCATCCTTCTAAATTCCAGTCTACATTCTACCACTGCAGGGTGGTGTACAGTGAAATTCACCTACCCTTATGAAGTTATTAATGTAAAGCAAATATTCAGATGTGGATCAGCCAGCATCGATAATACCCTGTAGAAACAAGGAACTACAGATGCTAGTTATTGCACAAAGTGCTGGAGTAACTCAGCAGGTCAGGCAATATGTGTGGAACAGAATCCACAATCTCCAGAGATGCTGCCTGGCCCATTGAGTTACTCCAGCACTTTGTGTCCTTTAACAATAATGACCTAACTGCCAATACACTTAAATCAAGGCCACAAAGAGCAATCTCTAGCCCATGTGATTAAATTAATTTAAGGAATCAAATGCGTTTCCCAAAATGTAAGCACTGTAGATTTAAAGCCACTGGTCCCCATCGACGTTATATATGAAAGTGCATTCAATGCGTGTGCCCATCTTCAGCATTACCAACTGATGCATCACTGTATTGCAGGAACCAGCAACATAAGAATTACCACCAACAAACCCGCAGAGATTCAGAGGTATAAGTGATGAGAATATTAGTGCTATCTTTAAAAGATACAGTAATACCTCTCCAACAGACTACTGTCCCTGCCTCTTCCTTTCTTCTTCCCGCCCCCCCCCCACCCCCACATCAGTCTGAAGAAGGGTCTCGACCCGAAACGTCACCTATTCCTTCTCTCCATAGATGCTGCCTCACCCGCTGAATTTCTCCAGCATTTTTGTCTACCAGTAATACCCTTTGGTCAATTGATGAGAGTGGAATAAAGATATGTTTTTGTGCGTATTAAAACTTTCATCACTGATGGATGTTAAGATCATAGTTGTGTCTCATGCAACAGGGAAGGAAAACTGCAATCAATTAAAGCAAGGTAAAGTTACAAGGCCGTTTCTCCTTTCAGTAAATCAAGGGCAGTTATTGCATTGCAGGCAAAGTGCTTTAAGGGACACACTTCTGTTGCTACTGTTCAATACAAAAATAAAAAAAGGAACTTATCTGATTCATATGCCAATGAGACAGTATGCCACCAATTCATTTGGTACAATAGTTGATAGATATTGGGGCGTCATGTTGGTGCAGTGGTAGAGTTGCTGCCTTGTGCCCCTGTCCCACTTTGGCGATTTTTTAGGAAACTAGACTGTCGCCTTTATGGTTGTGAGTAGTCTCCTCAGTCGCCCAAAGAATCATAGCGTGTTTCTGGTCAACGCTGGATTTTGAAATGTTCAAAACTTTTCGGCGAAAGTCGGCGACAGTGGGCTTGTCGCCAATGAGCGTAGCTTGACTTCTCCTGACGTAGGTGCTGTCGTAGGTTGCCGCCAGGATGAAGTAGATTGTCGCCGATGTTGACTTCAGTGAATCCACTGGCGACTACCTACGTCAACCAACGTCAACCAGCGACAGGTACCGGCGACTGAATTGTCTTACCTTGTAGCTTGTTGTAGGTTGACGTAGGTTGTCGTAGGTGTGGTCATAGGTGGACATCCTAATGGGTCGCCGGTTGTCGGTAGCTTGCCGTAGCTTGACGTAGACTAGGTGGTAGGTTGTTGTAGACATTGTCATAGACATTGTTGTCGGGGGGTCTGGTTTTCTGTCGAGCTGCTACAACTATGACAGTCGCTGAAAAAATGCCTAAGTGGGACAGGCCCATTACAGCACTTGCAGCACTGGAGACTCGGGTTCGATTCTGATGACGGGTGCTGTCTGTATGGAGTTTGTACGTTCTCCCCATGACCGCGTGGAGCAGCTTTAACTACACGTCAGTGGGTGTTCTTTACATCATTACACATTTTTCCACATAGATTCATAGTCATGGAGTGATACAGTGTGGAAACAGGCCCTTCGGCCCAACTTGCCCACACCCAACATGTCCAAGTTACAGTAGTCCCACCTGCAAGCATTTGGTCCATATCCCTCCAAACCTGTTCTGTCCTGTCCATGTACCTGTCTAACTGTTTCTTAAATGTTAAATAGTCCCTGCCTCAACTACCTCCTCTGGCAGGAATGCTTGTTCCATACATTCACCATTCTTTGTGTGAAATAATGTTACCCCTCTGGTTCCTATTAAATATTTTCTCCTGCAACTTAAACCTTTGTCCTCTGGTCCTCGATCTACTCAACCTCTGACCAGAGCTCAGACCCTCTAGCCCTGGCAATATCCTTGTAAATCTGCTCCATATCCTTTCCAGCTTGACAACATCATTCTTATAACACGGTGCCCAGAGCTGACCACAATATTCTAAATGTGACCTTACCAACGTCTTATACAACCGCAACATGACCTCCCAACTTCTATACTCAACAATATATTACAGTATATATTAGGACAATTACAAAATAAATTGTAATGAAGGGCTAGTGATGGTTTTTGTGCAAATATTTTTTTAACTAGATTTTAAAAAACGTGCCAATACTGTTAACATAAATAGCAGAGGAAATTTTAGAAAATTAGAAAAGTACACTAAAGATTACCTGCAGATTGCTATATAATAACTTAGGCGTGTTTTCAAACCATGTATACTACGAAGAACCTTGTGCTTCCAAATTACTGTGAAAAGTCAGGCATATAATGGTACCAATTACATTGACAGCAGCAAAATAGTGTGCAGCACAATACAATCTCTGTTTTCATAGATCATATATCATGTCTGTTCTTATGTACAAGCTAATCCAAATATGATATAATTTAATAAAGAATGATAAAGGTGTAAGGTTATTCAGGGGAGAGGGAGATAATAGAAATAGACAACAGGCAATAGACAATTGGTGCAGGATAGGCCATTCGGCCCTTCGATCCAGCACTACTATTCACTGTGATCATGGCTGATCATCCACAATCAGTACCCCATTCCTGCCTTCTCCCCATGTCCCTTGACTCCGCTATCTTTAAGAGCCCTATCTAGCTCTCTCTTGAAAGCAACCAGAGAATTGGCCTCCAATGCCTTCTGAGGCAGAGAATGCCACAGATTCACAACTCTCTGGGTGAAATAATCTTTCCTCATCTTTGTCCTAAATGGCCTACCCCTTATTCTTAAACTGTGGTCCCTTGTTCTGGACTCCCCCAACATCAGGAACATGTTTTTTGCCTCTAGCGTGTCCAAACCCTTAACAATCTTATATGTTTCAATAAGATTCCCTCTCATCCTTCTAAATTACAGAGTATACAAGCCCAGTCACTCCATTCTTTCATCATATGACAGCCCCGCCATCCCGGGAATTAACCTCGTGCACCTACGCTGTAATCCCTCAATAGCAAGAATGTCCTTCCTCAAATTTGGAGACCAAAACTGCACACAATACTCCAGGTGTGGTCTCACTAGGGCCCTGTACAACTGCACTGCCTGTACACGTAGATAAGGAAGTGTAAGGGCAGTAGGTTCATGGGAAACATCTCCACCTACCTGCAGGTGCCCCTCCTAGTTGCACTGCATCCTGACCTGGCCGAGTCGTTTATTACCACCGGGTTCAAAATCCAGGAATTTGCCCAAGGGACTGCGACGTTTCAGGAGGACAGATCCCAACTTCTCACAAACATTTTGGGGTGGGCAGTAATTGTCGGCCTTGCCCTGATCCCAAATGCAAATTAAAAACAACGTGCTGGCGACCAATTCACACCTCGTTGTATCTACTGTGGAGTTTAGGTGCCTGTATAACAGCAACATCAAATCAGCACCTACTCCTGTGAATGGTTTGCCTCTAAACTCAGCTCTGAAATTGACTTATCATGACATCAATGTTATAAAACAGTCATGTCGTCTGCACTGAAAGCAATTACTGACCTTACAGATTCACCATGGAGGATTAAAAATATAGACACCAGAAAACGATTTAAAGACTATACCTTCATTTTAGGATTTGAATGGAAATATAAAACTGTAAGGGAAAAGTCATCTTTCCTATACCCTTGATCTACTCTTTAATGGTCTGCTCTTTCCTTACTGAGTGCAGTGGTTCTTGGTTCTTGGTTTCTTGGTCCTCCAAAATATTCCAAATGGAATTTAAACTGGAGGTGGTGGAGGGAGGACTTAAGCCAGAAAGGGTTTTTGGGAAGAAAGAGCTACCTTAAATTTAGTTGCATCTGATTGGGTAACTATGGTAGGGTGGGGATTATTCCATGCTTTAATTGTGTGGGGGGAGAACGAATTGCTGTACACATCTGTCTTGGTAGCTGGAATCACAAATTGTACACACTATTACAAGAGACCCTGCAAAAGGTCACCATGATTTTTGCAGAAGTGTCAACCAAACCTGTGAGCTTCACAATATTAAAGGTCAAAGCCAGTCAGCGCATGAAAACATTATTATCTCCAATTTAGTTCAGTTTAGTTTATTGCCACGTGTACCGAGGTACAGTGAAAAGTTTTTGTGGCGTGCTATCCAGTCAGCAGAAAGACAATGCATGATTACAATTGAGCCATTTTACAGTGTGTAGATACATGATAAGGGAATAACGTTTAGTGCAAGGTAAAGCCAGGAAAGTCCAATCGAGGATAGTCTGAGGCTCACCATTGAGATAGATTGTAGTTCAGGACTGCTCTCCGGTTGTGGTAGGATGATTCAGTTGTCTGATTATAGCTGGGAAGAACCTGTCCCTGAATCTGAAGGTGTGTGTTTTCACACTTCTATAACTTTTGCCTGATGGGAGAGGAGAGAAGAAGCAGTGGCCAAGGTCGACTCGTCTTTGATTATGCTGCTGGCCTTGACGAGGCAGCGTGAGTTACAAATGGAGTCAATGGAAGGGAGGTCGGTTTGTGTGATGCTCTGTGCTGCGTCCACAATCACTTTTAATCCCGTCATCTAAATCATTGATGTATATTGTAAAGAGCTGCGGTCCCAGCACCGAGCATTGCGGTACCCCACTAGTCACTCCCTGCCATTCTGAAAGGGACCCGTTTATCCCTACTCTTTGTTTCCTGTCTGCCAACCACTTCTCTATCCATGTCAGCACTCTACCCCAAATACCATGTGCTCTAATTTTGCCCACTAATCTCCTATGTGGGACCTTATCAAATGCTTTCTGAAAGTCCTGGTACACTACATCCACTGGCTCTCCCTTGTCCATTTTCCTAGTTACATCCTCAAAAAATTCCAGAAGATTAGTTAAGCATGATTTCCCTTTCGTAAATCCATGCTGACTCGGACTGATCCTGTTACTGCTATCCAAATGTGCGGCTATTTCTTTTTTCTTTTTCTTTTTTTCTTTTTTTCTTAGAAGCATTGTACATACATCTTAATCATGATATGCAACATAATACATTTTGTGTACAACTTCTCTTTTTTAAAATGTTTTTTAAACTTTAACCTGTAATAGAAAAAGAGAAAAGAATAAGAAGAGAAGAATGAGGATAGTAGTGAAGTGTAGTCCGCTGTAGTTGCCGTTAAATGAATGATGATGGTTAAGTGGACTGCGTGCTTGAGAATGTGAAAAAAAGGAAAGTAAAAAGAAAAGAAAACAGGCCCCAAAGAGAAGAGGGCCTTAAGAAGGGAAAGGAAATAAGTAAAAAATCCAAAGAAGGTAGAGCTAAACAAAAAAGAAAGGGTATGTGCCTAATTCATAACGATTCACACCCATCACCTAGTTCTAAAACAATAACTTTCTAAGGTTATGCTGCACCATATTATACTTGTAACAAATCAATAAAAGGTGACCATATTTTAAAGAATTGTTCTCGTTTTCCTGCTAGAACGAGTCTCATTTCTTCGAGATGTAATATTTCCGACATATTTGTGATCCACATTTTAAACGTTGGAATAGGAGCGTTTTTCCAGAATTTAAGTATGTTTTTTTGCCGTCATCAAACCATAGTTTAGGAAACATCTTTGAAATATAGTTAGTTCAGAACAGGCTTCCATTGCTCCGAAAATAATCAATTCTGTATTTGGGTCCAGTCTTAATTTAAATATTTTTGAAAAGCTTTCAAAAATGTCCTTCCAAAATTTCTGAAGTTTTGCACAGGAAACAAATGAGTGTGCTATTGTTGCCTATTAGGCACTTATCACAGATGGGAGAGACATTTGGAAAGATTTTATTTAGTTTTGTTTTTGAGTAATATAATCTGTGTACAATTTTAAATTTAAAACGTTAATCGAACATTTGTGTACATATGACACATAATCTTCCCATCTGTCCTTGGGAATTTCTATAGCCAATTCTTGTTCCCATTCTTTTCTTATACCTTCTGTCGAAGGTATATCTATATTTAAAATATTATAATAAAAATATAATGTTGAATGGTCCAATTCTACCTGTCCATTCATGCCTTGCTCTAGAGGGTCCAACTTCAAATTTTGATAATCTTGTGAGTGTTTTTTCAAATAATCTCGGGTTTGTAAGTATCTAAAATATTGGTTGTTTTCCAAATTGTATTTAAGCTGTAAGTCATGGAATGGTAAAAAATTTCCCTCTTCATACAAATCTTCCCAAGTCTTAATTCCTAATCGTTCCCAGCGGGTAAACGTTTTGTCAATAGTCGATGGCTTAAACGCCGGATTGTTAGCTATCGGTGAGAGAGGCGAAAGATTTCTTAATTTAAGACAGGATTTTATTTGTCTCCAAATTCGTATTGTGCTGTGAATCATCGGGTTTCTCTTATATATTGTGTTCTTCAGTTTTATTGGGGAGAAAAGGATCGCTCCTATGTTAAAAGGAGTGCAATCCTCCTTCTCCATTATTGTCCATTCTGCCTGTTGTGTTGAACTGTCCAACCAGTACATTATATTTTCAATGTTCACTGCCCAATGGTAGTACATAAAATTGGGAAGTGTGAGCCCACCGTATTCTTTAGGTTTACATAAATGTCTACTTTGAATTCTATGGGATTTATAGTCCCATATGAAATTTGTAATGTATGATTTAATTTTTAAAAAAAGTTTTTAGGTATGTATGTAGGTATTGATTGGAATAAATACAGTATTTGTGGAAGAAAAATCATTTTAATGGCATTTATTCTGCCTATTAAGGACATCGGTAGTGTTTTCCAAAATTGTATCGGCATTTGTAATTTAGTAAGTAAGGGCAGGTAATTTGTGTTAAATAGAGATTTATATTTTCTGGTAATTTGAATACCCAAATATTTAAATCTTTCTGTAGTAATTCTAAAGGGGTATTTTAAAAGATGTGTTGAGTCTTGAGGTTTTATCGTCATTATGTGCTGCTATTTCATATTTTATAATTGACTCCAGCACCTTCCCCACCACCTATGTCAGGCTAACTGGTCTATAATTCCCTGTTTTCCCTCTCCGCCTTTCCAACAGGAACTGAAACAATTACAGTATGTGAGCATCATCCAACCTATCCCTATTCTTCACATGTGTATGGGTATACCTTTTAATGGGAATTGGTATCTAATTCATAATCCTTTCACATACAGACATAGAAACATAGAAACATAGAAAATAGGTGCAGGAGTAGGCCATTCGGCCTTTCGAGCCTGCACCGCCATTTAATATGATCATGGCTGATCATCCAACTCAGAAACTGGATAATGGCGGTGAAACATTTAGAAACATAGAACATAGAAGCATAGTAATATAAGTGCAGGAGTAGGCCATTCTGCCCTTTGAGCCAGCACCATCATTCAATATGATCATAGCTGATCATCTAAAATCCATACCCCGTTCCTGCTTTCCCTTGATTCCTTTAGCCCTCAGAGCTAAATCTAACTCTCTCTTGAAAACATTCCTTGGTATCCATGAAGCCGGTTTTATCTCTACTCATAGTCATAGAGTCATAGAGTGATACAGTGTGGAAACAGGACCGTCAGCCCAACATGGGTGAAGCAGTATCTATGGAGAGAAGGAATTGGCGACGTTTCGGGTCGAGACCCTTCTTCAGACCCTTTCCCCTGATCTTCAGTCTGAAGAAGGGTCTCGACCCGAAACGTCGCCAATTCCTTCTCTCCATAGATACTGCTTCACCCACTGAGTTACTCCAACATTTTGTGTCTCCCTGCACTTCATGTCCAGTCAGGTCTGGCTCTCTTGGATGGCTCCTCTAGGTAACCAAAGTGCTGCTCCCTGTGTGTGGAACCCATCTTTATAGAGCAACATGTAAAGTGATCCCCATCACACATCTCATCTCTAACACAAATATAGGGAGCAACATCGGTCTGAAGAAGGGTCTCAACCCAAAATGTCACCTATTCCTTCTCTCCAGAGATGCTGCCTGACCCACTGAATTACTCCAGCATTTTGTGTCTATCTTCGGTTTCAACCAGCTTCTGCAGTTCCTCCCTCGCAATAGCGGTCCTCTATATAGCGGATTTTGGTTATAGCGAGCCATTGAACCGGGCCTCCACTTCTGCCAGTTACCATTTTTTTAACCAAGAATAATTTAAATCAAATATTTACAAGAATAATATGTACAATACAAGCCAATACATTGAGCGGGCACCGCGTGGCATGAGTTTCTGTTCACGGGAGTGGAGAGCGCGAGCGGCATGAAGGTGGCGTGAGTACTGGGCCTGTTCCCGGCGCAACGCGCGTGGGGCTCACGACTCTGTCGTGCCCTGGACTGTCAATTCCCACTTGTTTAACCCCCCTTCCCCCCCCCCCCTCCCCATGCCATGTTTCCTCACTCCAGCCTTGGGTTAAACTTTACCCCTCACTCGGTTTAGCAGACAATCGGTAGTAACGGACACCATCTCACATCCCATGGTCCATTATAGCATGGGTTTACTGTACTCAACTTAGCTTACACCAAAGTGAAGCCAAATTAAATTTCCTTCAAGAAAGACTATGTTGTGCAACTGATCTTTACAAATGACATTGCTGTAGCAACTATCAGTGTGTATTATTTTCCTTATGAATTATGGCCATCAAATGAACGAGCAGATATAAGGTAGTCAAAGCAAAGAACATAGTGAAGATAGACACAAAAAGCTGGAGTAACTCAGCGGGTCAGACAGCATCTCTGGAGAGAAGGAATAGGTGACGTTTCAGGTAGAGACCCTTCTTCAGACTGAGAGTCAGGGGAAAGGGAAACGAGAGATATAGACGGTGATATAGAGAGATATAGAACAAATGAATGAAAGATATGCTAAAAAGTAACGATGATGAAGGAAAGGCAATTGTTAGCTGTGTGTTCGGTGAGAACAAGTACTGACAATGACTCAACAAGATGACATTGAAGCTGGGTGGGGGTGGGATGTAGAGTGGGTGGGGGAGGGATGTAGAGAGAGGGAATGCAGGGGTGCCTTGAAGTTAGAGAAATCAGTAAATACCACCGGGCTGTAAGCTGCAGAGGCAAAATATAAGATGCTGTTCCTCCAATTTGCATTTAGCCTCACTCTGACAATGGAGGAGGCCTTGGGCAGAAAGGTCAGTGTGGGAATGGGAAGGGGAATAAAAGTGCTTGGCAACCGGGAGATCAGGTAGGTCTAAGCGGACTGAGCAAAGGTGTCCCTCACTGCTGAGCATGTAAAGCTAAAGATGTTAACCCACCACTGATAGGTAAACCACGCTGACTTGATTGTGTACAGGAAAATCACAAAAGCACAGCCTCTCCTCCGTCTTGATTAGTTTCCCATTCAAACTAGAGTTGAATAAGTATGCTAACCCAGAATGGAATGAGGGATGTGGTTTGCTGGACAAGTTGAGCAAAGAGAAATTGCAAAAATGCACAAGTGGGCGAAGGAACAGATGCTTTCATTTCTGTCTCTTGCATGCAAGGTCACTGAAGCTTGTCTGCTGGAAAATTGTCCTTGAACAGTTTGTGTTCTTGGAAACCCCCGCACTCTCCCACTGAGAAAGCATGATCGTCCCCTTGGATTTTGTAGTTGAAAGTCAGGACATGAGAACATTGCTGCCTCCTGTTGTCACACCTTCACCCCATCCCACCCCACCACGTGGTGCGGGCCACAGTGAGTACCAGCAGCTTTCATCAAGAACACATCAGCCCAGTGTCGATACTTCCCAATGCATCCTTGTGGCTTGCAGCTAAGCTGGTATGACAGATACATAGCTGCACCATAGCAATTATTTTCTCCTGTGAGTACTTGAAAAATGCCTTGCTTGTAAAAATTGAGGGCAGAGCATAAGGTCCGAAGTTGGTTTTAATTAAGTTTAGAGATACAGCGCGGAAACAGGCCCTTCGGCCCACCGAGTACGCAACGACCAGCGATCCCCGCACATTAACACTATCCTACACACACTGGAGATACTTTACATTTATGCCGAGCCAATTTACCTACAAACCTGTACATCTTTGGAGTGTGGGAGGAAATTTGAAGATCTTGGAGAAAACCCACGCAGGTCACAGCGAGAATGTACATACTCCATACAGACAGCACCTGTAGTCTGGCACCCATTGGTATTTCAGGAAAGTAAAGTAGCCCAATGGCTGATTGGCAAACCTGTCCACCATTATCGATCACAAAGCTACTTCCGTAGAATAAACCCTTCGGGAATTCAGTACGATGCAGAGTGGACAACATTAGGATCTCCATATCAATACATCTTAAACCACCACACAGCGTCTCTTTCAGATGAAGTCTTCTGACTAGGATCAGATCACAGGAATTTCAAGGGTTTTAAATTTCAAATTCCATCCACAAACACACAGTTTTATCGGCAAACTAATTTCCGGATATGGAGACGCAAGAAAATACAGATGCTGGAATCTTGATTGGGGCATAAGAGTGTTGGAGGAACTCAGCAGGTTGGTCAGCATTTACGGAGGGAATGAGTCTGAAGAAGGGTACACCCTGAAGAAAGGCTGTACATTCCCCCGCCCTCCCCCCCAGATGCTGCCTGACCCATTGAGTTCATCCACCACTTTGCTTTTTTTTTTTAATCAAATTTTATGACATCTGCATCCAGCACTCCAAGTGCGGCCTAACCAACCAAAATATTAAAAAGCTGCACTATGACTTCCTGAGTCTTATACTCTCCAACTTTTATACTCAATAACCCAACTGTTGAAGGCAAGCTTACGTTACACCTTCTATGCCACCCTACACACTTGGGTTGCCATTTTCAGGGACTTGCACACTTTCCTCTTGTATTGAACCTCCCAAAATGCAACACTTGTCTGAATTATACTGCGTCTGCCATTTCCTGGCCTGAGTTTCCCACTGAGTATCATTTGGTAAACTTTCTTCAATATCCACAATTTCACTAATCCACCAATGTTGCTCATCAGACCAACAACTTTTTTGTCCCACTCATCTATATAAATTACAAGCCACAGAGGTTCAAGCATTAAATCCTTATCAGAAAACCATCCTTCCACCATTAGCTTCTACCTACTGTGAGAAAACTAATTTTGAATCTAATCTATCACTTACTGTGGATCCCATATTATTTAAGGGCCTGTCCCACTTTCACGACCTAATTCACGACCTCTGCCGAGTTTGCCCTTGACTCATACTCACAGCGAGGTCGTAGGAGGTCGTAGGAGGTCGTAGTAGGTCGTAGGTAGGTCATAGGTAGGTCGTAGGTAGGTCGTAGGTAGGTCGTAGGTAGGTCGTAGGTACTCGTGGCATCAAGTAGGTCGGGACATTTTTCTAGTCTGATGAAAAATGTCCACGAGTAAAAAAGGTCGTGAATTAGGTCGTGAAAGTGGGACAGGCCCTTTAATCTTCTACATCAATCTACCATGGGGGACTGTGTCACTGCTTTACTAAAGTCCATGTAGACAACATCTACTGCCATGCTCCCATCAATTATCTTCATCACCTCCTCAAAAACAGTCAGGTTTGTGGGATTAGACATCCCTTATTCATAGCCATGTTGTCTCTTCCTAAGTCCATGACTTTCCAAATACAAGGAAATACAAAAGTTCTCCAATAATGTTCCTACTATTGATGTAAAGTTCTCTGGCCTATAATCTGCTACGTTATCCCAATTGCCCTCCTCAAACAAAGGAACAGCATTGGCTGGACACAAAAAGCTGGAGTAACTCAGCGGGACAGGCAGCACCTCTGGAGAGAAGGAATGGGTGACGTTTCGGGTCGAGACCCTTCTTCAGACAACAACATTGGCTGTTCTGAACTCATCTTGGACTTTGCCTCTGGCCAAAGAGATCTTTGTCACAGCCCCAGCAATCTCCCTCCTTGCTTCCTTCAATATCTGGGGCCGTCCCATCAGGACCTGAGCACCTATCCACCATAATGCTCTTTCATGAAACCCAACACATCCTCCTTCCCCTCCTTAATATCAACAGGCCCTAGAATATCAACATACCCCTCCCTGATCTCACCATTATCCATGTCCTTCCCCTTGGTGACCATCAACACAAAATACTGATTTAGTACATTGCCCACTTCAATGGCTCCAGGCATAAATCCCTTCCTTTGTCCTTGAGTGGATTTCCCCTTTTCCTGGCTACCGTTTTGTATATGTATAAAATGCTTTGGGATTTTCCTTAATCCTACTTACCAAGGACATTTATTGGTCCCTTACAGCCCTCTAGCTTCCTTGTTTAAATTCTTTCCTGCATCCTGTATATTTCTCAAGGGCCTTGTATGGTATCAGCTTCCTAAACCTTACAAATGCTTCTTTTTTAATTTTTGATGAAGACTATAATGTTTTTTATCATCCACGCTTCATGAACCTTGCCAACCCAAAACTTCACCTTCACAGGTCCATGCTGGACCCCATGAGTTCAGGCCTACATTTAAACAGAATAGACATGTTGGCCAAATGGCCTCCTTTGCACTGCAACATTTTTTGATCCGATGATCCCATGATCCTAAAGAATCATAAAACTGAGTCCTAAGATATCTCAGCAAACAAAAGGCATTTGGACCAAAATTCTGCCCACGTTGTGACAACCCTCTCTCTCACCCAGGAACATTTGCTACAAATCAACGTGCATTTCAAGGGCTGTTAACTTATTCTGTAAACTCAAGACACACATGCAAAAAGACCCTGTGACATCAAACTTGTTACATACGTATACTCTATTCACAGCTCCTCCAACTCCTGAATATTTGGATGGTCAATCCACAAGGACTTCATCAGGTTTCTGCATTGAATCCAAGTTCAAAATGTTGGTTTTCTGCCTTGTCAAACTTGACTTTCAGTCCACAATAACTAATGGCTTTTAGAATGGTTGTCAATCCATGAATCCAGTTCTGAATTAATTCCGGAGTTTTCATATTGTTCACCATTTGAAATGGACAAACTAAGGTCAAGCCGAGGACTTACAGATGTTATAGTAATTTTACATTACATTGGATCGTCAAAGCCATATTTCATAATACTCCATTACTCTTTGTTGTATACTCCAGGCGTTGATTACAAATGCTTGGAGAATTAGTCAATATAACAAGCGCAGTCCCACCAGTTGTTAAAATTCCTCCCTGAACTTCACTTCAGACAGTACATTCCAGATTTCAACCACAAAGATTTGTACTGGTGAAAAACCTCATACTCAGACACCCCTGTCAACTCCTCACCTTAAGAAAAATGCAGCGGAACTATATTTCAATTCCATTTAAAATTTAATAAGTGGTGTTATTTAATTTGAGCTTTCTCTCCAGTGCTTCTTAAAAAGGAAATTTCACTGGAGATCTTCAATACCTCTGCCTTGGGGAAAAGTCTCTCGCTATGTATTCCATCATCAGCATGTATATTTCGATCAGGTCCCCTTCAATGACCTCTGCAAGGAAGACAAATCCAGCCTCTCTTATCCCTCCTCATTTCTGAAATATTCTACCTTAGTGAATCTCATCTGCATTCTCTCCAGTAAAACCTTTCCTGTTGTGTGGTGATCAGAACTGTACACAATCTTCCAGTTATGGTCTGGCCAATGTGTTATAATTATAGACCAAGAGCCCCTGGCATATTCCAAGCCTCAGATAATGAAGACAAACATCCCTTACATCTACTTCACCTGGCTGTTAGTTTCAGGCATCTTCAGGCTGGTTCACCAGGCTCCCTTAGTTCCTCAATACCACCAAGTAGTCTACCATTCAACGTGTATGTTGTAACCTTATTAGATCCCTCAAAAGGTAGCACCTTCATTTTTTAAGGCTAAAATTCTATCTGCCATTGCTCTATTCAACTTACCACCAAGTGACTCGAGATAAGTTGATAAGAGATCAATGTAACTTCAGTTTCAGTTTCAGTTTTAGCTTATTGTCACGTGTACCGAGGTACACTGAAAAGCTTTTGTTGCGTGCTAACCAGCCAGCAGAAAGACAAAACGTGATTACAACTGAGCCATTCACAGTGTAGATATACATGATAAGGGAATAACGTTTAGTGCAAGGTAAAGTTTAGCCAAGTAAAGTGCGATCAAAGATAGTCCGAGAGTCACCAATGAGGTGGATAGTAGTTCAGCACTGCTCTCTGGTTGCGGTAGGATGATTCAGCTGATAACAGTTGGGAAGAAAGTCCCTGAATGCGCAGGTGTGCATTTTCACACTTCCATACCTGTTGCCTGATGGGAGAGGGGAGAAGAAGGAGTGGCCAGGGTGCGACTCATCCTTGATTATGCTGCTAGCCTTGCCCAGGCAGCGTGAGGTATAAATGGAGTTAATGGGAGGGAGGTTGGTTGAACTTAAATGTCGATCTGTGATCTATAACCAGCATATGCTCTGCCCAGAATATTGTCATCTGCAACAGAATAATGGCGAGTCCTAAGCAGAGCTCTCTATTAAATAAAGTGCAGCAGAAGTATTTTTCAACGTCATTCATTGCATCATCATTTTTTAAAAATTGTTTAGTGTTAGTTAATGCAAACTTTTACCACAGTGCTTCAGAAAAGAAAGATTCACAAAAGAATCAGTGTTCCATAATTGCATAGTTATCCAAAAGAAATGAATATACAGAAAGAAAACGTTTTGGATTCTGTTATGGGATTCTGTGGCTCTTTTAGATGCCATTGATAAATTTCCTAAGATGTAAGCGATTAATATTGCCACCAAAACCAGGAAGCAATTCAAATTAAACCACAAAATTAATCCAAAAACAATCTGGGGCTATAACCTCCAGTGATTTGTGAAAAAGTGATTTGTGAAAGGCAAAACAAACGTCCAGTTGCAGCAAGGGATTCAGATGGTAAATAGTATGCTGGCTTTAGATGCAAGTGGGTTGGAGCATTGAAGTTAAGAAGTCTTGCTGTAACTATATAGAGCTTTAGTGAGACCAATCCTGGAGTTTAGTGTAGAAAGGAACTGCAGATGCTGGTTTAAACTGAAGATAGACACAAAATGCTGACAGCATTTCTGGATTGAAGGAATGGATGACGTTTCTGGATGCTGCCTGTCCCACTGAGTTACTCCAGCATTTTGTGTCTATCTGGAGTTTTGTGCATTGGATATTAGTATCAAAAGAAGGACAAACATGTCTTGGAATTTATACATTATAGATTCTTTGGATGAGGCAAAATAATATTATATACAGTTGACAATTATTGAGGAATTATTCTACTTAATATTGGAGGTAAAAAAATGTGTCTTGGTTCCCTTTCCCCTGATCTTCAGTCTGAAAAAGGGTCTCCACCAGAAACGTCACCCATTCCTTCTCTCCAGAGATGCTGCCTGTCCCGCTGAGTTACTCCAGCGTTTTGTGTCTATCTTCGGTAAAAGCACGAACCACTGTTGAGTTTCGATGAGGGATTAAAATGCAACACAGTTTGCCATTCCTACCAAATGTTTCATGATTGTGGTGACAAATCTCTTCAGCTGCGGATCAATATGGCAATACTGCTACCAGCCAAGCACGTTGACAGCCAGGAAAGGCAGGGGTTAACTCTACCTGGTGACATTTACCCATCAAGGAAGAATGAACAAAATTGGAAAACACGGGGCAAAGTGAAGAACAAAACGAATGCATAGAAATTGAATGATAAGGCTGGCATTTCTTCACTGTTATTCGACTGAACGTGAAGTTAACCCAGAGTAAATCCTGTTTGCAAACTTTTCCAGGTCAAATCCCACCAATCATGAATTCTGCCAACCACTTCACGTTTTAGGCTGACCTTCGACATTGATAGAATTTCCATGTCGGAAGAACACGTATTATTTTTCATGCAACGCTTGAAAATTACAGGAAATTGGGCAACATTGCCTTGGGGGGGGAAGTCGCCTGTAATTGGGCACTCTGGGGCAATATGGTCCTAATCTTGAAGAGCTAACCTGGGAGGTAGGTTAACACTTCAACCCTTCACCGCACTAGGAACCTTCCCCCAAATTGCTGTCGCCACTCCCCACCAACATGCAGCCAGCCTTCAACCCCATGACTCAAGGTTCCCCTCTCCTTTGACTGCAGAAACTACCATTCTGATTCGCTTTCCCAATTTGATGCCTGTTCCCCTAACCCTCACTGCAATTACAGTGTGATCACTTTAGTTCAGTTCAGAGATACGGCGTTGAAACAGGCCCTTCGGCCCACCGATAACATGCTGACCAGCAATCCCCGCACACTAACACTATCCAACTCACTAGGGACAATGTTACAGGTCATGGGAAGAATGTACAAACTCCGTACAGACAGCACCCGTAGTCAGAATCAAACCCAGGTCTCTGGCGTTGTAAGGCAGCAACTCTGCCACTGGAGTAACTCAGGCAGCATCTCTGGAGAGAAGGAATGGTGACGTTTCGGGTCGAGACCGTTCTTCAGACTGATGTCAGGGGAGTGGGCGGTACAGAGATAAAATGTAGTCGGATACAGACTGGTGGGTATTGAGTATATGTGGGTATTGAGTATGTGTGGGTATTGAGTATGTGTGGGTATTGAGTATATGTGGATATTGAGTATATGTGGGTATTGAGTATGTGTGGGTATTGAGTATATGTGGGTATTGAGTATATGTGGGTATTGAGTATATGTGGGTATTGAGTATATGTGGGTATTGAGTATATGTGGGTATTGAGTATGAGTGGGTATTGAGTATGTGTGGGTATTGAGTATGTGTGGGTATTGAGTATATGTGGGTATTGAGTATGAGTGGGTATTGAGTATGTGTGGGTATTGAGTATATGTGTGTATGTGTATAAATACACATTGAACTTTTTTTCTCCCGTTATGTACTATGCTGTGACGCACCAAGTAAGAATTTCATTGTCCGATCTGGGACATATGACAATAAAACACTCTTGACTCTTGAGATAAAACTCTACTGCTGCACAACTGTGCCACTTATCAGCATATTCACCACATTTCAGGTCATCCTTGAAGTTTCTGGGGAAAATTTTGTTAAGGGTAATCAATGTACTGCCAACAAATGTAAAAGCTAGGAGACGACATTCATGAACACAGTGCCGGGAATACTGTTTTATATCACCGACGATAGGAATAGCTGACAACCTATGGACATTTGTTGGAAAAAAAAAAGTTGTACCTGCACAGCACATTATTCATGTTAAGTAATAACAGTTACACAATTATGCTAATTTGATACCTTCACCAGGAAAGCTGCCCTTGTACAGGAGGTTACTGAAGAATTTCATTAATCACCGAACTGACCTGACAATCCAAAGGCCAAGTCTATTCTTTTCCGCGTCAGTCTGAACTCTGATTAACAAAACCCAAGGAACTAGAGATTCCTACTTGAATTTCAGGATGATGGATTGTCACTGTGCAAAACTGTAACTTCCAATGGACGCACAGCCTTGAGATATTCCTGGCTTGGAAATCCACTTTAATTTCACACTTTTACCATGATATTTCCCACGCCAGATGCGCAACCATACAAAATACTACTCGATATCTTCTCGGCTCAAAAATTGGGAAATTGCTCCCATCCCACCTCAACAGATATTTAACTCCCCCTCCCATTACAACACTGACCTTTCAGTCCTGGGCCTCCTCCATTGTCAGAGTGAGACCCAGCGCAAATTGTGGGAACAACACCTCATATTTTGCTTGGTCAGTTTACACCCCAGCGACATGAACATTGACTTCCCTAACTTCAAGTAACCTTTGCCTTCCCTCTCTCTGCACACCACCCCCTTCCCAGTTCTCTGACTAGTCTGACTTTCCTTGTTTACATTCTATCTCTGTTTGCTTTGTTGTCCCCTTCTCCCAGCAAACAATAATTTATTCTACATTTTCCTTGATCTGCATCCCCTTCGTCTCATTTCCACACCTTACATTTCCTTATCTCTGTATCTCCCTCTCCCGCTGAGTTACTCCAACATTTGTGTCTATCTTAGATCCAAGATGTTACTATTTTAACCAGGAGTGGACCACTTCAGCCATGCAGGCACCTTCTGCCGTGTGGGAAGTTGGTTCACAGCAATATCATTGCATCTTGCAGGGAAATCTACATAAACGCCTTGGCTTAACCATGCGTACTCTAGTTGACCAATGTTTTTATTTAAGCCGGAAAGTCTAATTTCCAACTTGCGAACTGTTCGGTTAATGACTAGTTTAGTTTAGAGATAGCGTGGAAACAGGCCCTTCGGCCCACCGAGTCCATACTGACCAGCGATCCCCACGCATTAACACTATCCTACACACACTAGAGACAATTTACACATACGCCAAGCCAATTAATCTGCACACCTGAACTTCTTTGGAGTGTGGGAGGAAACCTAAGATCTCGGAGAAAACCCACGCGGTCACGGGGCGAACATACAAACTCCGTACAGACAGCACCCGTAGTCGGGTTCGAACCTGGGTCTCTGGCGCTGTAAGGCAGCAACTCTTCCGCTGCGCCACTGTGGCCTTCCAGTTCTCAGGAACAAAGATGCCTGCCTGGGAGGATTAATAATCATCTTGTCACAGTTGACAAAACTATGCAAACCAAAGGTAAAACAATAATAATTACAAATTAAATAATAGAGATGTTGCCTGTCCCAATAAATTGCTTCAGTACTTTGTGTCTATTTTTAACCCAGCATCTGCAGTTCCTTGTTTCTACATAATTTAGCATTAAATTTTGATGTTAAAAATTTCCTATAAAATTCATACATGCAATGCTTTTGGTACATTGGCCTTCATCAGTCAGAGTATTGAGTATAGAAGTTAGGAGGTACACAAAAATGCTGGAGAAACTCAGCGGGTGCAGCAGCATCTATGGAGCGAAGGAGATAGGCAACGTTTCGGGCCGAAACCCTTCTTCAGAAGTTAGGAGGTTGTGTTGTAGTTATATAAGATGTTATAAGATGTGAGGCCTCATTTAGAGTATTGTGTTCAGTTCTGGGCACCATGTTATAGGAAAGATGTTGTTAAGCTCGAAAGGGCACAGAGAAGATTTACGAGACTGTTGCCAGGAATCGAGGATCAGTAGGCTGGGACTCATTTCTTTGGAGCGAGGAGAATGAGGGGTGATCTTAAAGAGGTGTCTAAAATCATGGGAAGAATAGATCGGGTAGATGCACAGACTCTCTTGTCCAGAGTTGGGTAATCGAGGACCAGAGGACATAGGTTCAAGATGAGGGGGAAATGATTTAATAGGAATCTGACGGGTAACCTTTTCACATGAAGGGTGATGGGTGTATGGAACAAGATGCCAGAGTAGGTAGTTAAAGCTGGGCCTTTCCCAATGTTTAAGAAGCAGTTAGACAGGTACATGGATAGGTGGTGTATGGGGGGGGGGTGTGGGGGGTGGTGTGGTGTGGGGGGGGGGTGAGGAGGTGTGGGGGGGTGGGATGGTGTGTGGGGTGGGCTGGGGTGGTGCGCGGGGTGGTGTGGGGTGGGGGAGAGAGGTGTGTGGGGAGGAGGGGGAGGGGGGAAGGGGGGGTGGGGGTGGAAGGACTCCACTCAGCGGCCACCGGCTGCGGCACCACACAGCACCTCCCGACTCCACACAGCGGCTTTCCCGACTCCACACTTGCGGACTCAATCAGCGCGACTCAGACCTGCCTCCGCGGTTTTATTCTCCAGTGGGAGCCGGGAGGGGCGTTATCTTCATGGTGACTGACAGGCACGGAAACCAATCTGCTGATCTCACAATTTTTTAAACCTTCATAACTTTTGTATAATTCCACCGATCAGAACAAAACTTGGTGCGCTTGGAGACAGGTGAGTAAGGTGGTGAGTAAGGTGGTGAGTAAGGTGGTGAGTAAGGTGGTGAGTAAGATCCTAGTGATAAATGGTACAATTTTTGCACAAATTTAAAAAAAAAGCAAACCAGAAGTGGGACAGACAGACAGACAGACAGACAGACAGACAGACAGACAGACAGACAGACAGACACACGGACAGACGGACAGACGGCAGACGGACAGACGGACAGATGGACAGACGGACAGACGGACAGACGGACAGACGGACAGACGGATGGATAGATGGGACAAACGCAATCAGGTGGAACTAGTGTAGCTGGGATATGTTGGCCGGTGTGGGCAAGTTGGGCCGAAGGGCCGGTTTCCGCCCTGTATAATTCTATGACTGTTAAAATCAACAGACTTCCTATAAAATTCATATATGCAAGAGTTAAAAAAAAAATCCTCTGTCATTTAGCAAAATAAATCAAACAAACTATTTTTCACTGTGCTGAACGTAAATGTCTTGTGCCGACAAATGTTAATGCCTGATCACGTGTGTTGCTGTGATCAGTCAGAAGATATTATTCATTGGGATAGACTTACGTAATTCAGAAAAATGACTGTTTGTAAATTAATTATATTTCATCAATGTGTAAACATGGCTGTGTTGTAGTTCCACATTAAAACAATCCATCTCTGGCACATACGAGACCCTTTCAACTTTCCAAACAGAATTAATTTTGCATAATTTTTGTTTGGTAATGTGGCTACAATCTTGCCTGTATTCTTACTTCAAGAAATGAAATAGATAAAGGCTGATTTTGCTCACCCTCCATACTTGCTATAGAATGGCACCTTTCTCACATTTATCTTTGGATATCCAAAATAATGAAGTTTTATCATTTTAACTCCCCTTCTTATACTGACCTTTCTGTCCTGGACCTCTTCCACTGTCACAGTGAAGTCCCACGCAGAGTGGAGGAACAACACCTTATATTTTGCTTGGGAAGTTTACAACCTAGTGTATCGAATGTTGATTTCTTTAATTTCTCATAAATTCTGCAATCCCTCCCCTCCTCTCATCCCCCCCTCCTCCTCCCCCCCCTCCCCCCCATCCTCCCCCCCTCCCCTCCCCCCCCCCCATCCTCCCCCCAGGTCATCCTACCAGTTTGGCTGTATGCAACCATTGTATCCCTCATGTTATCAGACCTTCCCCAGCCAACAATGGGCCATTGTGGGCTCCACCCTTCCTGAGGTCATCTGTTGCTGGCCCCGAGTTGTTCTCGCCTTTTCTCGCTTCCAGTTTATCCTCTCGCCCCCCACCCTCCCCACCTCTACTTTCAGTCTGAAGAAAGGTTCCAACCCGAAGCATCCCCTATCCTTTTTCTCCAATGATGCTGCCTGACTCGCTGAGTTATTTCCTTCGCTCCATAGATGCTGCTGCACCCGCTGAGTTTCTCCAGCATTTTTGTGCACCTTCGCTGAGTTAAGGGCCTGTCCCACTGCGATGACCTAATTCGCGAGTTTAAAAGTGTTTTCCCTCGACTCATACTTGCAGCATGATTGACACGAGGTCCTAGGAGGTCTTTGTAACTCTCCTTCATGCTCGAAAGTAGTCCCCACGTACTCGAGGCCTCAGCTAGGTCGCGGCGTTTTTTTCAACATGCTGAAAAATGCCTGCAAGTAAAAAAAGGTCGCCATGGAAAAAATCGATATTTTTTTACTCATAGGTTTAGTCGAGGTAGGCCGTAGTAGGTCATAATGCTATCGTAGGTAATCGAAGGCAATTGAAGGTAATCAAAGGTAGTCGAAGGTAAAAGCCCATTGAGAAAGAAAAGGTGGGTAAACCGACCGGTAATGTTACATGCCCGCTAAACTTTATTAAAAGTTGTCTGGCTTCTTAAAAGCGTCTCCACTCTTACTCCTCCCCCTTCTCCCCCCCTTCTCCCCCCTCTCTCCCCTTCTCTCCAACCCCCCCCTCCCCGCTCTCTAAAGGACTTACCGTAACTGTGCCAGCCGTCTTTTACCTTCCTGTTCATCGCAGGTGTGAATTTCAGACAGCGCTCCCCTGCTTTCCCTGCCCCCCCCCGTGTGTGTGTGTGTGTGTGTGTGTGTGTGTGTGTGTGTGTGTGTGTGTGTGTGTGTGTGTGTGTGTGTGTGCAGACGGTCGATCCAGCTCGCGGGTTCATCGCTGACGGTCGATCCAGCTCGAGGTTTTGCAGGCGAGTGCCCTCGAGCTTGAAGATAGAAGACAGTCGCTGAAAAGTCACGTTAGTGGGACAGGCCCTTAACTCCAGCATTTTGTGTTTATCTTCGGTGTAAACCAGCATCCGAAGTTTTTTCCTACACACAGTGAAGTGCCTTCCTGGATCTGCTCAGAGAGATTGTGCATAACGTAATCTGATCCCATGGTCAGGCCAGAATAAGCCCCACCCACAAAGCTCCTGGGAAAACCTTCAGATGATGGCCAAGAAATGCCCCCCCCCCAGCATTTTTAACTTCTGCCAAAGCTGTCATTATTTCAACAAGTTGCACTGTGCCAAAGCTGAGAATTCGTAAAGTATTAAGCATGAAAAATAAGTTTTTATAAGTGATTTTTAAAAATTCTATAAATATTTGTTAAATTGTTATAAAACATATTGGGACATTCTCAAATAATAACATAACTACAAACACAAATAATTAAAGGATTATACATTCCAAAAAAGGAATAACAGACTCATATTTTTTGTAGGAGCAGGAAGGACTGCAGAATTCAGACTCTGAAAAAGGGACTTGACCCGAAACATCACCCATTCCTCTCCAGAGATGCTGCCTGTCCCGCTGAGTTAAGGGCCTGTCGCACTTACGTGATTTTTTTCGGCGACTTGCCGGCACCCGTCATAGTCACAGCAGGTCTCCGAAAATGTTCAACATGTTGAAAATCCAGCAGCGACCAGAAAAAGGTACGACTCTTTGGGCGACTGCTCACGACCATACAGGCTTCACCCTGTGACCTGGATTTTCAACATGTTGAAAATTTTCGGAGACCTGCTGCGACTATGACGGGTGCCGGCAAGTCACCGAAAAGAATTGCGTAAAGCCCCTGTCCCACTGCGGCGACCTAATTGGCGAGTTTAGAAGTGTTTCCCCTCGACTCATACTCGCAGCATGGTCGACACGAGGTCCTAGGAGGTCTTTGTAACTCTCCTTCATGCTCAAGAGTAGTCCCCGCATAATCGAGGCCTCAGCTAGGTCGCAGCATATTTTTCAACATGCTGAAAAATGCCCGCGAGTAAAAAATGGTCGTCATGGAAAAAATCGATATTTTTCTTACTCGTAGGTTTAGTCGAAGTAGGTCGTAGTAGGTCGGCATGTTATTCATAGGTAATCGAGGGTAGTCATAGATAATGACACTTTTTCAAACTCTCCTAAACTCTTCTAAACTCGCCAATTAGGTCGCCTCAGTGGGACAGCCCCTTAAGTGGGACAGGCCCTTAACTCCAGCTTTTTTAGTCTATCTTCGGTTTAAACCAGCCTATGCAATTCCTTCGGACAATATCCATGTTCCTTTCGAACTCTTTCTTAAATGTTGGGATAGTCTCTGTCTCAACTACCTCCCCTGGCAGCTTGTTCCATGCACCCACCACTCATTGTGTGAACATAACATCATTCTAAAGATTCATTCCAAAGATGGAGGAGGATTGATGAACTGGTCAGTAAGGATTTCCAACCTTCTTGACCGTTGCTTCCACCTAATCTACACCATTTTCATTTATTTATCAATTTTCCCTCATCATTCCTGTCTCATACGTGACATTTATTCTTCTCTGAAGGGACTGAAGAAATAAACAAGAATTTAAGCATGATTTCTATGAAGAAAATGACCATTAATTATCGTCCACAAATTCTGCAGCAGAAGAAAATAAAAGATTGTTGCAATCTCTCCATTTATCAGGCCAATGAAAGTGTTAATCCTGGCTAAAACAGAGCAGCCATGGCATCAAAATTTAGTAAGGGCTTATGTACCATTAGGCCATTTAGGTCAAGCCTAATGTGTTCCATAGAAATAAGACAAGGTGCTGAATGGTGCCAGCAAGTCTGGGGTCCAGATCAGTGTTGCAGAGAATGAATGGGACATTTGCAGAGTTCATACAATGAGGTGGAAATGTATAGAGTTGATAGGATCAATGCAAACTGACTGTACATAGTATAAATAATGCTGCGAGATGAAATGTTGAGCCTTGGAGGAACTGTTTGAATCCCAAGGCACATATTGCACTATTAATTTGTGTTGGCTTCCTTCTGGAAGCTTCTTCCAAATACAATGTATTCAAGATTGTATTATTGGGTTGGGGAACTGTCAATTATGTACTGTTATAATTAAAATGTTTAATTGGATTGTCAAGAGACTACCCCCATGTGGTTCGGCCCCTCGAGGTTCAGGGACCTATAAAAGGCAGCCCCCACGAGGTCCTTTGTCGATCTTCTGGAAGATCGCTTGGGACTGCGTGACCTTTTGTAGTGTCTCTGCTTTCACAAGGCTAGAGGGCTTGGCCAGGCAGATACAAGGATTGAACCCGCGGTGGTTAGGTATTGTATAGGGGAATTTGTTGTGTTTTCCAAAAATTAAGTTTAGTTGCTCAAGTTCTTGAATCTGTATTTTATTGACTGAACTATACTGGGGTGTGGTGCGGGGGGGGGGGGGGGGGGAGCATAGAAAGAGCTATTTACAAAATAAGCTAAAAGATTGCAAAAGGAATGTTCTTTGGGTAGCTTTTAAAACCGGCTCAGCAGCACCCCTTTCAACGGCGCATGACTTAAGGATGCCTTTGGAACTATAATTACAAAATATCCTGCAATTTGGTATTGCAGAGTTATCAGCTCCAAATATAAAGCTGGATGCAACCTCGAATATACTTATTCAAATGGTTAGATGAGGCTGAAATGCCTGACAACAGATTCAAAGGCAGACAGCAGATTTTGAAACCTTGCTCACAGGATTCTACATCTTGTAAATAAACTACTATACGGAGGAAGTAGTTATTCCTGAAAGGAAGAACCATGAAAATCTTAAATGTTCAACCTGAACCCTTTTGTTCTTCATTGCTGGGAGATGTGTTCAGTGTCACACTGTCATTCTAATGAGCATCATGGAAAAATGACTTCACGACACGTTGGGTATTAACATGATAGAAGACTACTGTGACGACATATATTTTAGTTGTGTTACCATGAATTTCAAGAGGAAATGTTTACCCTGGATAACTTGTTACCTTTGTACACTAAGTAGGTGAGAGAAATCCCATTCAACTAATTGATCCTTACAAACAGTTTACCTGCGTACATTATGGAGCAGTATATTGCAAGATCAGGCCCTTCAACCCTCAATGTCTAGATCGACCATGATGCCAACTTAAAGGAATCTCTTCAACCAGCATGGGCTCAATGTCCATCCATTTTCTACACAGTCATGTGTCTGAAAAAACCCTCTAAAATGCCACTAGTAGTGTAGTGTAGTTTAGAGATACAGAGCAGAAACAGGCCCTTCAACCCACCGAGTCTGCACCAACCAGCAATTCCCACAGACTAACACTGTCCGACACACACTAGGGACAATTTACATTTACACCAAGTCAATTAACCTACACACATGTATGTCGTTGGAGGAAAGTGAAGATCTCGGAGCAAACCCACGCAGGTCATGGGGAGAACGTGCAAACTCCATACAGACAAGCACCCGTAGTTGGGATCGAACCCGGGGGTCTGGCGCTGTAAGGCAGCAACTCTGCTGCTGTGCCACCGTGCCGCCCTGCTTTTACCACCACTCCTGGCAGTGCATCCAAGCACTCACTGCTCTCTGTGTAAAAGAAAACTTGAAGCGTAGATGGAATCAGTGGTGGGAAGTTTGGAAGCTCCACCACGCATTGCCTCTAAACTTTCTCCCTCTGACCCTATGCCCTCTAGTATTTGACTATTTCACAATGGAGATAAGGTTCTGACTGCAGATCCTATCTATGTCTCTCCTCATTTTACAAACTTCTGTCAGATCTCCCCTCAGCCTCTGAGGCTCCAGAAAAAACAACCCAAATCCAAACTCTCCTCATAGCTTATTCCCATTCATCCAGGCAGCATCTTGGTGAAACTCTTATGCAACTTCTCCAAAGACCTGAGGGAACTTCTTAGACCATGAACTGATGTTTTGCTTCCTCTAGCGCTAGTGAATGTTAGCATTCTTGGCACAAAGTTAGGTTTACAGTTCTAGATCAGAGGAATTCCAGCTTTATTGCTGAAATAACAATTAAAGGCACTATTCAAGATTCAGGCATGAAAAGCATTTGGGGAAAATTAAACTAGTGTTAACAATTCACTCATCTCAAAACAGCCACCTGGTCGGTGGATGCCTCAATAACAGCAAGTACTGAGCGAGGGCAGAATTTTATCACCATCCATGACATGTGGGAGAGAGTTTAGTTTAGTTTAGTTCAGAGATATAACGCAGAAATAGGCCCTCCCGCCCACCGAATCCGTGCCGACCAGCGATCCCCGCACATTAACACTATCCTACACACACTAGGGACAATTTATATTCATACCAAGACAATTAACCTACAAACCTGTACGTCTTTGGAATGTGGGAGGAAACTGAAGATCTCGGAGAAAACCCTCGCGGTCATGGGGAGAACATACAAACTCTGTACAGACAGCACCTGCGGTCGGGATCGAACCCTGGTGCTAAAAGCGCTGTAAGGCAGTACCTACCGCTGTGCCACCCTCAAATCCAATGCAAGTGGAGAGAAGAGATGAGTAAAAGGAAACCTTGGAAACATAAAGAGAACTAGGTCTCAGAAGGAACCCCATTGAAATCACTGAGGAAGTCGAGGAAGAATCCAAATTTCCCAGAGCACCATAGTTCAACCAGCTGTATGCTCTTTGGAAGAAAATCTTTGATTTGACCACACAAAGAGGCGTCTCAAGAGCTTTGTGTAAAATGTTCAGACTACAGTTCAATGTCTTTTATCAAATCCATGTGCCAAAGTTCCAATGGGTAAGAGTGAATACAATGCTATTCCATCACATTAGCATTTAAAGTAGGAAAACTTGGGGAAAATAAGCATGCCGGAAAATAAATGTTAAAAAGTAAGTTTTTTTTTTAAACTTGCTTTTTCAGCTTTGAAGACACTGTCATGCATGATTATTATTCAATCGCAGATGTTCCACCTTACAAAGACACTTTTGTTAGTTTGGGAAATGGTGCAATGTTGGATAAACACCTACCGCATATATAGTTTATTGAGCTTTTGAATACTGAAAGTATATTGGTTTGAAATTGGAACACAAGAGGGTATAGGGGGAACTTCATATGTAGTCAGAGCCACTTGAAATGGTAATTTGGTCCACCATATATGTGATGACAACCAATAAAATGCTTTTGAATTAGATTCACCGTTGTTATGTATCCAAATGCCAAAGTCAATATGCACATTCTACAGAGAGCATTCAGATAAGTTATCAGATATTGGGCATGAATTCATCCTCAGTTAGGAGTGTTAATCAACATGAAGATACACACAAAAAGCTGGAGTAATTCAGCAGGACAGACAGCATCTCTGGTGAAAAGGAATAGGTGATGTTTCAGGTCGAGATCCTTCTTCAGACTGAGTCAAGGGAAAGGGAAACAAAAGATATAGGTGGTGATGTAAAGAGACAAATCAATGAAAGATATGCAAAAATGTAATAATGATACAGGAAACAGGCCATTGTTAGCTGTTTGTTAGGTGATAACGAGTTACAGACAATGAGACTCAACAAGACAACTGAAACTGGTGCGACTTGGGTAGGGGAGGGAATGGAGAGAGAGGGAATGCAAGGGTTACTTGAAGTTAGAGTAATCAATATTCATACCACTGGGCTGTAAGCTGCCCTAACAAAATATGAGATGCTGTTCCTCCAATTTGAGTTTGGCCTCACTCTGACAATGGAGGAGACCTAGGACAGAAAGGTCAGTGTCGGAATGGGAAGGAGAATTAAAGTGGATGGCAACAGGGAGATCAGGTAGGTCCAGGCAGATTGAGCGAAAGTATTCAGCGAATCGATCGACCAGTCTACGTTTGGTCTCGCCGATGTATAAGAGTCCACACCTTGAACAATGGATACAGTACATGAGGTTGGAGGAGGTGCAAGTGAACCTCTGCCAAACCTGAAAGGACTGTCGGGGTCCCTGGACAGTCGAGAGAGGAGGTATAGCGACAGGTTTTGCATCTCCTGTGTTTGCAGGAAAGGTACCTGGGGAGGGGGGGTTTGGGTGAGAGGGATGAGTTAACCAAGGAGTTGCAGAGGGAACGGTCTATGGGGAAGGCGGAAAGGGTGGAGATGGGATCCCGTTGGAGGTTGTGAAAATGTCGGAGGATATGTATGTGACGGCTGATGGGGTGAAAGATGAGGACCAGGGGGACTTTGTCCCTGTTGCGACTAGGGGGAAGGGGAGCAAGGGCGGAGCTGCAGGGAACTGAGGAGACACATGTGAGGGCCTAATCTATGATGGGAGAGGGGAAACCGTCGTACCCTAAAGAATGAGGACATCTCGGTTGTCCTGGTATGGACCACCTAATCTTAGGCGCAAATGCGGCGTTGACGGAGGGATTGGAAGTAGGGGATAGTGTCTTTGCAGGAAGCAGGGTGGGCAGAAGTGTAGTCTAGATAGTTGTGCGAGTCAGTGAGTTTATAATAGATGTCAGTTGATAGTCTATCTTCTGTGATGGAGATAGTGAGATCAAGAAAGGGGAGGGAGGTGTCGGAGATGGAGCAAGTGAATTTGAGTGCAGGATGGAAATTGGTGGTGAAATTAATGAAGTCCATGAGTTCTGCATGGGTGCAAGAGGTAGCACCGATGCAGTCATCAATGTAGCAGAGGTAGAGTTTGGGGATAGGGCCAGTGTACGCCTGGAACAGGGATTGTTCAACGTATCCTACAAAGAGGCAGGTATAGCTGGGGCCCATGCGGGTGCCCATAGCTACGCCTTGGATTTGGGGGAAATTGGAGTAGTCAAAGGAGAAGTTGTTAAGGGTGAGGACCAGCTCTGCTAGGCAGAGGAGAGTGTTAGTAGAGGGAAATTAGCTGGTTCTGCGGTCAAGGAAGAAACGGAGGGCTTTAAGGGCTTCCTGGTGGGGGATGGAGGTGTAGATTGACTGAACGTCCATTGTAATGAGGGAGTGGGGGCTCGGAAAGCGGAATTGATTAAAGAGGCAAAGGGCGTGTGAGGTATGTTGGACATAGGTCGGGAGAGATTAGACCAGGGGGGGATAGGATGGAGTCGAGGTACGTGGAAATGATTTCAGTGGGAGCAGGCAGAAACAATCAGACTGCCAGGGCAGTTGTGTTTATGGATTTGGGGGAGAACATAAAACTGGGCAGTGCGGGGCTGGGAAAGGCAGATGCAGATACTGGTATATACCAAAGATAGACACAAAATGCTGAAGGAACTGCAGGTCAGATAGTATCTCTGGAGAAAAAGGATGGGTGATGTTTCAGGTCGGGACCCTCCTTCAGCCTGAAGAAAAGGTCCCGACCCGAAACGTCACCCATCCTTTTTCTCCAGGGATTCTGCATGACCTGTTGTCTATTGATCATGTAGGGTTGTTGGCACAGCAGTCAAGCATAATCTCTGCCCAATATGGTTTAATGATATTCATCAACACGGCATTATGAGATTCCTGGTAATGTTTTTGCTAGCACCAGGAGATCTTTTTCCTACCAAGTGCACTGATCATTCGATAGATATGCAGAAACTCAGTCCATTGGATTTCCTTCAATTCTCCCTGGCGTGACTTGATTACACATCATTCTGATGGAGGTGACGGCTGTACCTATCAACCAAGGCAAAGACTTAAGGGCCTGTCCCACTTACGTATCCTTGGCATGCAAATTACGCGACCACATCATCACGTTGAGGCGCACGGGCATCATGTGACCGCACGGGGCCGGTCCCACTTAGAAGCGCGGAAGGGTATGTAGTTGTGCGTGACATCGCGGGGGCTCCAAAATTTTAATAGCGAACAAAATCTTCGCGCACCAATGTCCTGTCGCGTAACTGACGGCCAAAGTGGGACAGGCCCAAGACCCTGGCATGACACAACGTCTCACCTCCAACAACAGCAGAAGCAGCAAATGATCGTTGAACTCAGCCTGGGGCTCACGGCCGTTGCGGTCCGGATCCGCCCCCACTCCTACTCCCAGAGCGGGGCCAGGTCCCTAGAGAGGGAACACGCGGTGTCCACGGGACTGTGGAGGCCTTCTGTGAACGCTGGTCACCGCAGGAGGTTGAATATATTATAGATAAAATGTTAATATTTTAATTTGATAGTTTTGTTAAGTGTTTTTTAAATTGTGTGAGCTTTCTACCCTCCCTTGTAAATTGTACATTTGTTTAAAAATCTAATAAAAAACATTTACGAAAAAAAAAAAAAAAAAAAAGAGCGGGGCCAGGTGAGGAGCTGTTCTGCTGGTGGGGAGGATTTGATGAACTTTTCGGAAGGTTTTGTTTGGCGGGGAGAAACAAAAGCAGTCAGATTTTGCAGTTCAGAGCTTTGTCGATCTGCAGAGACTTTCTTTGTTCAAAGATTCCTCTAATTAGTGAGGATTTGTCCGTGTATCTGGAAAGTCGTAGGAGCGGCAGTGGCTGGCGGAAGGCCAAGTTACACTTGAACTAGTGGGAGCTGAGACTGGAGCGGTGTTTGTGGTCAGTAACATCGGAAAGCTCCCTCCTAAACCGACTTGCCCGGTCCAGGTGGGCTGGGTAAGAACGGCAACAGTGCCTTGGATTTCGTTGAAGCCGGGGAGGCGACGGAGACCTGGGGAAGAAGCATCCGGAAGCTCCATTTTTGACGACGGGGAGGATTGGCACGGACATTCCTATCTTATCAGGAGGAGACTGCTTCTGTTGCTTGCCAAGAAAAGCCTTCACAAGACTATTTAACTGCTGCAAAAGAGTGGAGGTGCAGCAATAGCAGAAAGACTGCTTTGATTATAAAGTACTGGTACTTTGTGTGTTGTGCCACGCCCTAAAGATGGCGGCACCTCAGAGTTATGCAGCTGTCGCACGGTCGTCAGTCTCCGAGACTGAGGGCCACGAGTTGATGGGGCGCACATATGGTGTAAAAATGTACATGCAGAGCAACCTGCCCTTAAAGGCCTTTCTAGATGCGCTGGGTGAGAATGTTGGCAAGAAAGCCATAGTCTCGGGCGCGGTGGTCAGTGGGAAGGTTGTGGTTCTACTAAAGACTGAACAGGCGGTGGCTCTGGCTCTGGAAAGGGGGTAACAGCAGGGGGGATTTTCGCGGCGGTGGGACCCATGGGGGTGTCCGGTTTTGCCGGTCATTCTGTCCAACGTTCCCACTTTTGTTCCGGATGCGCTCCTGCTCCCACATGTAAGGAAGCTGGGGGAGGTGCAGTCAGGGCTCACCAAACTGTTGTACAGGTTTGACGATCCTGAGATGCAGCATATATATACGTTCAAGCGTCGCGTCTATATACAGTTGGCACAGGGGATGGACACGAAGGGGAGTTTTGAGGTGGAGGTGGATGATTTCTCCTATCGCGTGTTCTGGAATGCGGGTCAAGTGCGTTGTCATGCTTGCAAAAAGGTGGGGCATTTTCGCAAGAATTGTCCCAGGACCCGGGCTGCCAGTTCCACCATGATGGCACGGGAAAGCATTACTGGCCCATCTGGGGCTGCTGGTTTTACCACGGTGGCCCGTGAAAGCTTTACTCCCCTACCCCCAACCCCTATCCCCCCACCACCCCCATGTCCCGTACCTGTGGCGGTGGATGCCGGAGAAGTGCGTGGGGTGGAGGGGAAGGTTTGGGAGCATCAGAAGGGGAGGAAAGTCAAGAAAAAGAAGAAACATCTCCAGGCGGGTCCCCTAGAAGATGACCACCTCCAAGCGGGACCCCAGGCAGCAGATAATTTCGTGCTCGCCTCTGAGATAGACGGTAGTGCGGAGGTAGAGGCTTCTGCAATGGAGCTCACCGTACCACCGCACGTCAGTGGTTCGAAGAGGAGGAGGCATGGGTCCTCCGATACAGAGAAGGGCCCTGAAGTTCAGGGGCAACCTGAAGGGGAGCCTTACCCTCCTGTTGAGGTGGGGTACCCAGGGCACGTTTCCTCTGAGGGGGAGGATGCCTCTGTAGGTCTGGGACCACCTGACAGTGGTGATATATTACTCTTGGGGGCTGTTCCCCCAGAGAACGCATCTGCTAGCTTAGTGGATGACCAGGGGCAGCCTGAAGGGGGGGACTTGGGTGAGGGGGTGGGTCCCCAACGTGAGCTCCCCGTTGAGGCTACAAGCCCAGTTGAGGGGTGTGAAGGCCCACAGGTTGAGGGAGCAGGGGAGACTCCAGTAACATTGGTCCCTGAGGGTCACAGTGAGATGATTCACCTGGTGGTGGGGGACGGGGACTCTCTGGGTAACGGTGCAGGGGCGGATACCCTGGGTGCGGAGGAGGGCAAGATCGTTTCGGATCGTGTCCTTAGGTCGGACTCCAGACAGACCCGCTTACAGCAAGGCCCGGAGACTTGCTCTGACTTCACTGTTCCCAATCCGGTTACAGAGGGCGGTGGGAGCGTGCAGGAGACTGGCCAATTGTCAGATAGCTTGCAGCGGTCAGAGGCACCGGTACCTGCCCCTGTCACTGATCCTGGGGGTGGGATGGTGACAGAGGAGGACTGTGTGATGTGCCTGGAATGCCCACCTCACAGGGAGGGGTGAGCGAGGCGGCTGAGAGTAGTAACTTTCCGGACTCGGGCTCGGACATTGAGTGCGAGGAGGAGGGGTACCCGGAGTCCGTCGACAGTGAGTTGACAGACTGCTCCACCCGCGGCCCCGTGTCTCGACTTGTCGAAGTCTGGGAACTTCGGAAGTTCTTAAAGGACACTAGAGGGAGTAGGAACAAGGTGGATTTGGCTGTCGACCGCTGGTCGGACCTGATGGCACCCATGCAGTCCATTCATGCCATCCTTCAGAAGAAGGGGAATGAGGCGGGGCTAGTAAGAAATGAGAGGCGCCAGTTCCAATTGCTTTTTAAGGCCCTAAAGAGAGGGCAGAGGGTTAGGGGCGGCTTCAATCCATCACCGGGGACGGGTAAAAGATCTAGTGTACTTTCAAAATGATGCTCACTATAGCCAGCCTGAATATCAATGGGGGCAGGGGGTCTCTCCGTAGGTTTCACCATCTCTCAGTGCTTAGGGACGGGAGGTATGCGGTGAGCTTCCTGCAGGAAACACACACTGTGGCTAGTGATGAACCCACATGGCTCCTGGAGTGGGAAGGGGGGGGGTCTACATGACTCATCTCAGCTCCAAATCGAGTGGAGTAGCCTTCCTGTTGGCCCCGTCTTTCAAGCCGGAGATCCTCAAAGTGCAGGACGTTGTACCAGGCCGTTTGCTGTATCTGGCCGTGCGCTTGGATGGCGTGCCATTACACTTCGTTAATGTGTACGCCCCCAAGATCGGCGCAATGCAGACGCGCTTAACAAGGGAAGTGACCACGTTGTTGAATACTATCGACCGTGGGGAGTGTGTTTTCCTTGGGGGAGATTTTAATTGTGTCCTCGAGACAAGAGATCGCTCTGGCGTTCAGCGTGACCCAGGAGCAGTAAAGACGTTGAGGGAGATGGTGGACTCTTTTGAGCTGGTAGATGCTTGACGGAATTTCGATCCTGACTCTAACGCCTTCTCGTACAGGTTTGAGGGTGGTGGTTCCCGTATTGATCATTTATACGTGTCCAAGGCCTATGTCTCCTGTGTTTCGGCGGCCTCCATGCAGCCGGCGCCATGCTCGGACCATTGCCTGGTGCGAGTGGACTTTATCCCAGCGCGCACACGGGCAGGGTCCGCGTACTGGCATTTTAATAGCCAGCTGTTGGAGGATCGCCGATTCCGGGATTCATTCAGGCAGTTCTGGGGCGAGGTGGAGAGGCAGGGGCGTTTCCTTTCCCTAAGGCAGTGGTGGGATGTGGGGAAGGCCTACGTCCGTCAGTTTTGCCAGGACTATGCGAGGGGGTCGACCAAGGGGCGGGAATCCGAGATCGGACGGCTTGAGAGAGAGTTGCTCGACTCGGAGGCTCGTCTGGATCAGACTGGTGCCTCAGTTCGGTCTTTCTACAGGACTCTGTTCTCCGCTAGCACATCGAGTGGGGAGGCGCAAGAAGTCCTCTGGGAGGGCTTACCCGTAGTGTGCAATGATGTGGCTGAACACCTGGATGATCCCCTAACTCTGGAGGAGTTGACTGTTGCCCTGCACCAGCTCAGGAGGGGCAAGTCTCCAGGGCTGGATGGGCTGACTGTGGAGTACCTTAGAGCCTTCTGGGATGTCTTGGGGGGCGACTATATGAAGGTCCTGGGGGAGAGCCTGGCGACCGGGGAGATGCCTTTCTCTTGGCGCAGGGCAGTTGTTGTCCTGCTGCCCAAGAAGGGTGATCTTCGCCTTTTGAAGAACTGGCGCCCGGTCTCTCTCCTCAGCACGGACTATAAAGTCTTTGCACGGGCATTGGCGAATCGCCTGGGTCCCGTGCTGTCCCAGGTGATCCACCCTGACCAGTCGTACACAGTCCCGGGCCGGTCCATCCAGGACAATATCCATCTGCTCCGGGACCTGATCCATCTGTCCCAGGGGGCTGGTCAGTCAGTCGCCTTTCTCTCCCTCGACCAGGAGAAGGCGTTTGACAGGGTGGAGCACGACTACCTTCTTGGGACTCTGCAGGCGTTCGGATTTGGACCGCATTTTGTGGCCTGGGTCCGACTTTTATATACTGCTGCAGAATGCCTTGTTAAGGTCAACGGCTCTTTGTTGGCCCCCATTCCCTTTGGGAGGGGGGTTCGTCAGGGATGTCCCATGTCCGGCCAGCTGTATTCCATCTGTGTTGAGCCTTTCCTGTGCCTTCTCCGGAGGCGGTTGACAGGCCTGGCTTTACCGGGGCCGGGGATGGAGGTGGTTCTCTCGGCCTACGCCGATGATGTCCTTCTGATGTTCACCGACCCTGTTGACCTGTGGAGGATGCGTGAGTGCCAGCAGGTTTTCTCGGCTGCATCCTCCGCCAGGATCAACTGGGGGAAGTGTTCTGGTCTCTTGGTGGGTGGGTGGCAGGTGGGCTCCCTGCCGGAGGAGATGGCAGGTTTTGCGTGGAGTACCACGCACCTCCTCTATCTGGGGGTCTACCTGAGTCCCGCTGAGGAGGGGTGGCCGGCGAACTGGCAGGAGCTGGAGGCGAAAGTGGTCGCCCGGCTGGGACGCTGGTCCGGCCTACTTGGTGTGCTCTCTTATCGGGGTAGGGCTGCAGTTATAAACCAGCTGGTGGCCTCTCTGCTGTGGTACCGGATGGCCACTATGGTCCCATCCTCTTATTTTATAACCATGTTACAGAGGAGATTGGTCAACTTCTTCTGGGGTGAGAGGAACCACTGGGTCTCTGCTGGGGTTCTGAGTCTCCCGTTGGAGGAGGGTGGTCAGGCGCTGGTCTGTATTCGTACCCAGGTGGCGGCTCTCCGACTCAGGACCCTGCGGAGGTACTTCTACTCGAACTACCCTCCTAAATGGCACGTGCTGGCGACGTACTTTTTTCCGTCATGGGCGGTGCCTTCAGGAGGGCTCCCGGCTCCCGGTAGCGGGCATGAGTCGACGCGCTAGGCGGGAGTTGCCTGGCTTTTACCGTGAACTCCTGAAGGCCAGGAATTTGGTCACCTTCAGCCAGGGCCCTGCTCCTCAAGGGGTGGGGGGTGTCGTGGCTGTGACGGTGGGTGTCGAGGAGAGGTGTGTACATGGAGCGATTCCGGACGAGCTTACCCCCGCTCAGTCGGAATTGTTCATAGGGCCCATGGCCCGGGTCCCTCCCCGAGAGCCGGCCCCATGCAACATGAGCCGCCTTTCTGAGATGCCAGTGTGCCATTCTGTGGTGCGGAGAGGCGCGTACTGTACAGGCTGCTCTTGCACACTCTCCACTTCCTCGCCCTCGTCTTCCGTCCAGACACACCCTGGCTGTCCGTGTTACCACCTGACGAGGGGAGCGGTCCCCAGTGGAGGTCTCTCTACAAGGGAGTCCTCCCCCTTTACATCGGGGACCTGGGGTGGAGAGTTTTGGACAAAGCCGTGGCCTGTAATAGGTACTTGAGCCGGTTCACGGACTCTTCCCCTGTTTGTCATTCTCTGCGGTGAGGAAGAGACCGTGTTCCACGTGTATATAGAGTGCGAGAGGTTGCAGCCCCTGTTCGAGTATCTGAAAGGGCTGCTCCTCAAGTTTTGGCTACATTTTAGTCCAACGCTATTAATCTATGGGCACCCGGTACAGAGGGGGGAGGGTCGGGAGGGAGTGGGGGGTCTCCCTGTCGGTCTGCTCCTGGGCCTGGCCAAGATGGCCATTCGCGGGTCCAGGCAGCGGGCGGTCGATGGCCGCACAGCGGTCGGCTGCCTGCCCCTTTTCCCGGGTTACGTCCGTGCCCCCGTGTCCCTAGAGAGGGAACACGCGGTGTCCACGGGGACTGTGGAGGCCTTCTGTGAACGCTGGTCACCGCAGGAGGTTGAATATATTATAGATAAAAATGTTAATATTTTAATTTGATAATTTAGTTTAAGTGTTTTTTAAATTGTGTGAGCTTCCTACCCTCCCTTGTAAATTGTACATTTGTTTAAAAATCTAATAAAAAAAACATTTACGGAAAAAAAAGAAAAAAAAGAGCGGGGCCAAGAACATTGAAGATAGACACAAAATGCTGGAGTAACTGAACGGGACTGGCAGCATCTCTGGAAATAAGCAATGGGTGACGTTTCGGGTCAAGACCCTTCTTTCAGACTGAAGAAGTGTCTCGACACGAAACGTCACCCATTCCTTCTCTCCTCAGATGCTGCCGGTCCCGCTGAGTTACTCCTGCATTTTGTGTCCATCTTCAAATGACGTCACGTGCTCCAGACAGCTGTGCGGGCGCATGAAATCGCGCGAGACCATCGCGGGACCGTCGCGCCTCACGCGACCACGAGGTCACGTAATTAGCGTGCCAAGGACACTAAGTGGGACAGGGGCTTTAGGAGTTCCACGTTTAATAACACTCTGTGAAAATGTTGTGTCTTGATATTCAACATCACCTAATACCATCACCAATTCAGTCCTTTAAAACTTACAAACACTTCATAAACAACAAATGATTGAGTTGTTTGTCCCAAATATAACCAGCTACATGCAAATCTCTTTCCGAAGTTAAAGATTCAGGTTGACAACCAAGCAGCAGAAGTGACCAGTTACCTTTTGTAATTTTAATGCAAAGTCTTCAACCAGATGAAAAAATAAATAATTATCTATTTCGGCACAGTGATGCAGCGGTAGAGTTGCTGCCTTACTGCGCCAGAGACCCAGGTTCAATGCTGACTATGGGTGCTGGCCCTACAGAGTTTGCACGTTCTCTCTGTGACTGTGTAGGTTTTCTCCGAGTGCCCCAGTTTCCTCCCACATTCCAAAGTCGTGCTGGTTTGCAGGGAAGTTGGCTTCTGAAAATTGTGCCTAGTGTGTAGAACTAGCGTACCGATGATCGATAGTTGCTGTGTTCTTGGTGAGCTGACGGGCCTGTTTCAGCACTGTATCTCTAAACTAAACTAAACTCATTTCTAATTCACCAGAACACGGAACAATTAACCAAACATAATAATTTCAAATCCAGCACTGCTAGCATATTTAATTAATTTGCTGCTAACTTAAAACAATAATTACCATTTGGAAACAAGGTTATAATGGCAAATATTATAAAAGTTTAAAGAATATATACAGGATTAATTACACATTGCAAAAACATTAGAATGACATTGCATCGGTTTTGATATCAAGATATACCAGTGCACCATGGATTCATATGGAAGAAGGAACATAGAATATTGGGATGTCAGAGACTCACCACACTGCTTGAATAGTCGAAGAGCAACATCGGAGGCTTCTGGCCTGAACTTGTATAACAAGGAGTAATACACTTATCCAGTGCAGATGTCAAGAACTAGCCATCCAACTCCAACATACAACTGTAACCAGCAGAGTTGGGGGAGACGGTGTGAGTTTCCAGCATCTGCTTTTTGTGTGTTGCTGCTTTCCAGAAACATATGAAAGAAGATTTTTTTTTTTTTTAAACAGGGGGTTTATCTGCACAGAACAATATATGGCAAACAGTCCACATTGCTCTTCCAAAGGTAACGCAGCCCGCATAATAAAAATAGAATCACTGTGCAAACCCATGCAGATTGTGTCTCCTGCACTCATGTCTACCCATCAGTTAAATCTGAGCTAACATTGATTATATTATTGATAAAAGTATCAAGGACCGTAAAGTGAAATCTTTAATACAGCGTTTGTGAAATTTGCTTAGAACTGTTCAGTTATTTCATGGAGAGTGAACCGTGAAATCATGCCATGCTATAATTTAAGGTGTTACGTACTTGCAAAGTGTTGCTAAAACACTCAATTACTGTTCATGGTTCATTGACAGTGAAATTGGCCGACACCTCGAAAACAAAAAATTAAAGCCGTTGGTGCAATGGTGTTCTTTAAACACAAATATTTTTAAACGAGCATCAAAATGCTCTCGCCCGTGAAAATGTATATATTTATGAAAGAATTTTCATGATTAGTTGAACTCAAGCCTTGTGTAGTATTGAATATTTAAGGGTGTGGATAACAGAGGGACTATCGTGGGACTGAAATTAGATCACATTCACAGGGAACAAGTTAACACTTTTATTACACACAGCATGAAAATAAATCTGTTCCTGTGTTCACAAATAGTTTTAACCAAGTAGAGGAAGGATGTCTATGGTCCATATGATATTTAGCTAGCAGACTAGAGACACCTTTTTTAAAAAATTGCTGGAGGAAATTTCCAGTTAGTTACAATAACACTTGATATTATATGCTGCCCCGGAAAATGTTCCATACAGGCGTTAGGAAAAAAAAACATAGATTGAAATGTCCTTTGGTTATGGGTATGTTGAAAAAAAATTGTGCTTTTTTAAACCTATCACTGATCAAATTAAACTATTCAGGGTGTTTAACCCATCCACCAATATTTGTTTTTGATAATTATTGAAGTTACTCAACATTATTTGAAACCTTTCTCAGATTTCTGCGTGCCTGGGGAAATGTGGTTCAGGAAAAGAAATGCAACCAGATTCCCCAAATTAAAAGAAAATTAGCTGCACATTAGTACGTTGTGGTTTTGAAATGCTTCCAACAGCTTCATCGAGAAGCTTACAACTTTGAGAGAAACTTAAAGCATACGGTCATCTGAAGGGACTCAGTGATGTCGTCAGCTGGAAGGTTACAAGGAGGAGTTGGTGGATTAAGGTAGACCTCCCACCGTTGACTCCGTCTACGCTTCACAGCCCCGCTCGGAAAAGCAGACAACATAATCAAAGTGTTCCCCACCCCGGTCATTCCTCCTTCTCCTTGCTCCCATCTGGCGGAAGGTACAGAAACCTGAAAGCGGACTAAGAAACAGCTCCTTCGCCTTTGTTGTCAGGCTTCTGAATGGTCCTTCCATAAGATGCGGTACAGTCCGATTCACCTCTACCCCATGGTGGACATTGGACTTTGTGGAACTGATGTGCTACAATGCTGAGAACTATATTCTGCACTCTGTATCTTCCCCTTTGTTCTATCTATTGTACTTGAGTTTGATGTGATTGTATTTATGTGTGGTAAATCTGATCTGTTTGGATAACATGCAAAACAAAGCTTTTCATTGTACCTTGGTCATAACAATAATAACCCTAAATCCAAACCTAGACATGGTACGATCCATGGCTTTTCAAGAGAAAGTTTGATTTAGCTCTTCGGGCTAAGGGAATCAAGGGATAGGGGGAAAAAGATGGAACAGGGTACTAATTCTGGATGATCAGCTATGATCATATTGAATGGCGGTGCTGGCTCGAAGGGCCGAATGGCCTATTCCTGCACCTATTTTCTATGTTTCTATGTTTCATGTTGGATGTTGGATGGTGAAAGGAATGGAATTTGCACTGCATGTCATAAATGTAAACTGGCAATGATAAAGTTCAACATATTAGCTGACGTTTCCAGAGACCAGTTTTTATTTGAGATACAGCGTGGAAACAGGCCCTTCGGCCCACCGAGTATGTGCTGACCAGCGATCGCCGCACATTAACACTACCCTGCACACACTAGGGAAAATTTATACTTATACCAAGCCAATTAACCTACAAACCTGTACGTCTTTGGAGTGTGGGAGGAAACTGAAGATCTCAGAAAAAACCCACACGGTCACGGGGAGAACATAGAAACTCTGTACAGACAGCACCCGTAGTCGGGATCGAACCCGGGTCTCCGGCCCTGCAAGTGCTGTAAGGCAGCAACTCTACTGCTGCACCACCGTGCTGCCCTTATTAGAATTCACCTGCCAGGAAATGTTGCCCAGTTGCAATTTTTCTGTAGTATATAAGCATTCGCCAGTGTGCTTCACCCTGTTGGGGACCCAAGAATCTAATCCTCTCTTTGCATCCAGTCAATTCATATCTTCTATAAGAAAAGTGGTGGGGATATTGCCTCTTTGCAAAGGAAAACTCGGACTCATTTGTATCAACTTTGCAGAGCTGACTGATTCAGTCATCAATAAACAGTAATGCTTGAACTCAATAAAATTCCAATGAATTCCCATCATCTCTCATGTGCCTGAACAATGGCAGGCATCCAGACAAACATTCCTTGTGCAGAAATAGATTCATGATTATTAAGAAGAAAGAAAGAACTGCAGATGCTGGTTAGTACACAAAAGGATGCAAAGTGCTGGAGTAACTCAGCAGGTCAGGCAGCATCTTTGGAGAGAAGGAATGGCGTTTTGGGTCAAGACCCTCTTTGGACTGAAAGTCACGGGGAAGGGAAACAAGAGATATAGACGATGATATAGAGAGCTATAGAACAATGATAAAGGTAACAGGCCATTGGTAGCTGTAGCTGGGTGAGAATGAAAGCTGGTGTGACTTGGGTGGTGATGGAGAGAAAGGGAATGTAGTGGTTACTTGAAGTTGGACAAATCAATAGGTCAGGCAGCATCTCTGGAGAACGTGGTTTGGTAATGTTTCAGGTTGAGACCCTTCTTCTAGCAGTTTGTGTTCTTCTGATGGCTATTAAATTATGTGTGGGAAATGAAATCAAAAATAAGCAGATGGTGAAAATCTGAATTTAAAACAGAAAAACTCAGCAGGTCAGACAGCAACTGTGGAAAGGGAAACTGTAAATGGTGAGAAAACTCTGCAGGTCAGGCAGTACCTGTGAGGAGACAAACAGTTAATGTTTCAGATCTGAGACCCTTCATCGGAACTGAAGAAGAAAGACAGAAGTTATTGGTGGTGGCAAAGAAGGTGGGGGAAGGCAATGGGTGGAAGAAAAGGAATTTCTCTGATTGAGCAAATTAACATAGCAGTTGAAGGAAGGGCAGTTAAGCTCATTTTTTGGGGAGAAAAACATATTTCATATTTCATATCCATGATCCTTCATTCAAACTGGGAAAGATGATAAAGTGTCTTGCACATGAAACAATAATGATTTCTCTTTCACAAGATCATATGATCATAAGTTATAGGGGCAGAATTAGGCCATTCGGCCCATCAAGTTTACTCCGCCATTCAACCATGGCTGATCTATCTCTTCCTCCTAACCCTTCTCCCCATAACACCTGGCACCTGGATCCATCTATGGAAAGGAAGGAACTGCAGATGCTGGTTTAAACCGAAGATAGATTACAAGAAGCTGGAGTAACTCAGCGGGACAGGCAGCATCTGTGGAGAGAAGGAACGGGTGACGTTTCGGGTCGAGACCCTTCTTCAGATCTATCTATCTCTGCCTTAAATATATCCACTGACGGCCTCCACAGCCTTCTGTGGCAAAGAATTCCACAGGATCACCACCATCTGAGTAAAGAAATTCCTCCTCATCTCCTTCCTAAAAGAACATCCTTTCATTCTTTCCACTGGTGTTGCCTGATCTGCTGAGTGTTTTTGATATTTTATGAATCTACATGGGGTGCTTGGCTAATGGTCAGACCCTGATAACTGAACAGTAGGGTCTCCATCCATTCCTCTCTTTCCAAGACCAGGATATCCTTAGGGAAACCCATGGACATCATTGAAACCCTGGAAGGAGTCCTCATTCCAAACACATTCCAGTAATAGAATATCTTTTCCTTCATGGGACGTAAACAGACATTATTACATGTCTAGAAATAGAAATGTCTTGCGGCTTTAATATAGCGTTGCAAAATGAAGCAACTCACACTATTACTTCTAATCATGATAAATTAAAGTGAAAATCAGCCTTGACTTATCCGCAAACATTCAACTGTATCATCAAACATGGTTTAGTTCAAAGATGCTATAGCGAGCTAGATAGATCACTCGACGAAAAAGACGTAGTACGGTCATGGGCAGATTCATGGGTAATTTTTGGCCCCATTTCCGTAACCGGCTTCCGTCTCCACACCAAAGATCCCATAGGATACTAGTGCAGAGACGGAAGCCGGTTACGGAAACATCCTCGTAAAAATAAAAGTTATTTGGTCAAAATCTTCTCCTTATTTTCAGAATTTAAATTTATTAACACAAACTGTTCCCCCGCAACTTTGATTACACTGCGAGTCGGGTCGGGTCGGGTCGGGTCGGGTCGGGTCACGGAAATGGATGAAAAAAAGGCCCACATTCGGCTCTGTTGCGTACTACACGTCAGCCCATTGCATTTAGCAGGAGTGATCTATAGGATCTTTGGTTTAGTTTAGTTTAGAGATACAGCGCGGAAACAGGCCCTTAGGCCCACTGAATCTGTTCTGACCAGCGATCCCCGCACATTAACACTATCCTACACACACTAGGGACAATTTACACCTATACCAAGTATACACATCCAGGCCAATTCACCTACAAACCTGTACGTCTTTGGAGTGCGGGAGGAAACCGGAGATCTCGGAGAAAACTCACGCAGATCACGGGGAGAACGTACAAACTCCGTACAGACAACACCCATAGTCAGGATCGAACCCTGGTTTCCGGAGCTCAATGGTCTATAAGGCAGCAACTCTACCGCTGATGGTGTCGACAGATTGTGAGCACTCTCGCCTTGTTTAAGAGCCCAGACCTTCACAAAACCACTTTGAGCGCAAGACAACCATGCAATAAACTGTGCTGCAAAGAATAGTAAGTATGTTTTACTTTCCCAATACTTAATGGGAAGAACAAACTTAAACGATTATAATTAAGATTTCTTCCACACTGAACTAAGTTTGGGGACTCTTACGGATCAGAGCAAATGCTTTTTTTGGCATTCCTCTTTTCACGTCAATAGGTCCACAACAGGTGGACTGAAATGAACCAAGAGCATTCCAGACTTAGTTGCTGTTATTTCCATACAATGAGATTTTAAAAACACTTTAAGGCATTAATCAGGTTGCTCCACACTCTAAAGTAGCAGAACATTTACTGTACAAAATAACCACCTTAAATGGTCAATCATGAAAAAGGTTGAGAACACTCAAACCAAATCAATTTCTGCAGAATTTTTTTTACCACATTCTCATATGTCCTCACAACATAGGAGGTCATTTCAGCCCATCCACTTTATGCTAGCTCAGAGTGCAATCCCATTCCCCATTAACTTTCCCTGCAACCTATTTTCCACACATTCCCATCAGCTTTGTCCAGATTGACCTCTCACCTAAACATTTACCAGGTTTGACCGCTCCCGGCGAGTTGCTGTGGCAGACGTGTCCCGGCGAGCCGTGGAATAGCTGAGGCCGGAGCCCGCAGCCAGCGGAGCCCGTGGCTAATGGAGCCTGGGTCGGCGGAGCCCGCGGATGAGGTTGGATCCTGCGCACCGCGAGTCAGCGGAGCCCGCCGCTGGGGCCTGGGTCAGTGCCACGGAGGCGTTCAGAGAGGACTCGGCAGCGTCGGTGGAGAGGTCGGTGTGGCGGTCGATGACGGCGCTGACCGACAGAAACGTGGAAGTGAAAACGCCGCTGCCGGGGGAAAGAACAACGGAGGACCCGGCGTGGGGGGACTGCCGTGAGGGGGTGGGAGAGGGTAGAATAAAGGGGGACCTGGCACAGATACTTTGTATACTTTGTAACTTTGTCAGCACCCTTATGTGGTGACTATTTGCATACCATGGGTATGTAAGCAAAGAATTTCACTGTGATTTGTCACATGTGACAATAAAGTATTCATTCATAAAGTATTCATTCAATCATATATTCATTCATATATTCATCAGGGGCAATTTACAGCGGCCACCAAATCTTCGAACCTGCACACCTTTGGTTTTTGTGAGGAAACCAGAGTACTTCGAGTAAACTTAGGCAGTCATTATTGGGAGCATACAAACCCTACATAGACTTATGCCGGAGGTCAGGTTAAATTTGACCAGAGGCTTAATGGTACAATAGACAATAGACAATAGACAATAGATGCAGGAGTAGGCCATTCAGACCTTCGAGCCAGCACCGCCATTCAATGTGATCATGGCTGATCAACCCCAATCAGTACAATGGTGCTAGTGACGCAACGGTAGAGTTGCTGCCTTCCAGCGGCAGAGACCCGGGTTCAATCCTGACTATGGGTGCTGTCTGTATGGAGTTTTCATTTTCTCCCTGTGACCGTGTGGGTTTACTCCTGGTGCTCTGGTTTCCTCCCACACTCAAAAGATGTACAGGGTTGGAGGGTAATTAGCTTTGGTAAAATTGTAAATTGTCCAGAGTGTGTAGAATAGTGCCAGTGTACAGGGTGATCACTGGCCTGTGCAGACCCGGTGGGCCGAAGGGCCTCTTTTTTTGGCATTCCACAGAGTGCAGTCCAAAAATGAGTAAACTGAGATGGCCAGCATTTTCACACTGGGAAGAAAGTGCCTCAGAATGTGCACACACTTTAGACTTTAGAGATACTGCGTGGAAACAGAGCCTTTAGCCCACCGAGTCAGTGCCGACCTGTCAACGCCCTGTACACTAACCGACACACACTAGGGACAATTTCACAACTTATCACTATGGATTTCTAGTTTGTTTGATTGGTATGGAAGTTTGTTTGACCACAGTAACAGGGAGAATGTACAAACTCCGTGGAAACCCAGGTCTCTTGCGCTGTAAAAGGCCCGTCTCACGAGTCTGCGGTCATTGGCGGCGAAACGGGAAGAATCAGCCGCCATAGACCGCGCACTCGTGAGAACGTACAATTCCGGGGCCGTGCGGCGGTGTTCCCAACACCACACGGTGCTAAAATAAAACCGACATTGTTGAAAACAATAATCTTAAGGCTCTGTCTTACCTGTTTGCGGTCATCGGCGGTGAAGCGCGGCGTCGCCGGTAGCGGGGCCCGCACGGCAACGGCGAGAGCGCCGAGCCTATCCACTGGAGCGCCGCACGGATGCTGCGCAGGGGCCGAGTAATTCAAATACGACGGGTCCCACGTGCTTGCGGTAAGTAAAAAAAAGGGCGGGCCGACTGCGATGACGGCGGCTCGACGCACATGACTCACTAGCGGCGGCTGTGGCGGCGGCCGTCCTGATCGCGGCGCTGTAGCGGTGGCTGTGCCTGCGGCCGTGTCGCACACGTGCCTCACTGGCGGAGGCACGTGCCTCACTGGCGGAGGCTGTGGCAGTGGAGGTTTGACGCACGGCGCTCGAGCCACACTGGCGGCGCCCCGTGAGGGCGGCCGTGCCGCACTCGTGCATCACTGGTGGAGGTTGTGCGGTAAGATTATTGTTTTGAACATTGTCGGTTTTATTTTAGCACCGTGCGGTGTTGGGAACACCGCCGCACGGCCCCGGAATTGTACGTTCTCACGAGTGCGCGGTCTATGGCGGCAGATTCTTCCCGTTTTGCCGCCAATGACCGCAGACTCGTGAGACAGGCCTTTTACCGCACAACCTCCACCAGTGATGCACGAGTGCGGCACGGCCGCCCGCACGGGCCGCCGCCAGTGTGGCTCGAGCGCCGTGCGTGAAACCTCCACTGCCACAGCCTCCGCCAGTGAGGCACGTGCCTCCGCCAGTGAGGCACGTGTGCAACACGGCCGCAGGCACAGCCACCGCTACAGCGCCGCGATCAGGACGGCCGCTGCCACAGCCGCCGCTAGTGAGTCATGTGCGGCGGGCCGACGTCATCGCAGTCGGCCCGCCCTTTTTTTTACTTACCGCAAGCACGTGGGACCCGCCGTGTTTGAATTACTCGGCCCCCGCGCAGCATCCGTGCAGTGCTCCAGTGGATAGGCTCGGCGCTCTCGCCGTTGCCGTGCGGTCCCCGCTACCGGCGACGCCGCGCTTCACCGCCGATGACCGCAAACAGGTAAGACAGAGCCTTAAGGCAACAAAAATCGGCTGTTGCGCCACTGTGCTACCCATTTGTAACTGTTTGATAGATATTATTACTTTTCTAGCTTGGTTATAATTTATGAACATTTTCTTCATTTTCCATTGAGAAACAACAAGTTGACACAAGAGACTAGTTTAGTTTAGTTTAGTGATACAGTCCATGCCGACCAACGGTCCCTGTACACTAACACTATCCTACACACACTAGGGACAATTTACAATTATACCAAGCCAATGAACATACAAACCTGTACAGGACATCTTCGGAGAAAATCCACATGGTCACGGGGAGAAGGTACAAACTCCGAACAGACAGCGCCCACAGTCAGGATCTCTGGCACCCGGGTCGCTGGCGCTGTAAGGCACCACAGTGCCATGCTAGATGTATAGTACATATAGATGAACTAAATCAGGGCTATGCTCCTCATCTTCTGGCAGATTTGTCCATGTACAATTGGGCATTATGCATATCCATCAACCCAATGCTGCGATCTGTCACACCTAATTCCTCACTTCAGTTAAACCCATATGTGAGTTGGAAACGTTCCTATCCATGCCCGTCCCTGGCCCGTGTGGTGTAATGTGCACGCTTCGTCTCTTAGCTCTGTGCTGAATCACAAGTCAATATCTGACGTGTGAATGCATATCTGAAAGTAACAGATGACATGCCTTCATCATCACTCCTCTTTTGCCTCTTGGCTTGTACTAAGGTCATAAGGTCATTAGTGTTAGAAGCAGAATTGGGCCATTCAGCCCATCGTCTACTACCTCGCCCTCACAACATTCTCCTGCCTTCTCCCCAGTCTCTGACATCTGTACTAATCACGAATCTATCTATCTCTGCCTTGAAAATATTCATTGACTTGGCCTCCACAGCCTTCTAGCCATGGCAAAGAATTCCACAGATTCACCACCCTCTGACTAAAGAAACTCCTCATCTTCCCAAAGGAATGTCCTTAAATTCTGAGGCTATGACCTCTGTTCCTAGACTCTCCCATCAGTGGAAACATCCTCTCCACATCCACTCTATCCAAACCTTTCACTATTCTGTACTACCTGGCCAGGTTGCATTGGAATGCCTGAAAATGGTAGGTCATTTGAGTTGTGGTTGTGGTGCCGGGTTCAGAGGGTGTAAGAGCTAAATGTGTGATCAGTCTGAAGCAGGTTCTAAACCAAAACAATACCTATTCATTCCTTCCACAGGTCGTGCCTGACGTGTGTGTGTCCGCCAACACTTTGTTTAGTTTAGTTCCGTTTAATTTAGAGATACAGCGCTGAAACAGGCTCTTCATCCCACCGAATCTGCACTGACCTGTGATCCCCACACATTAACGCTACCTTATACACTAGGGACAATTTGCATTTATACCAAGCCAATTAACCAACAAACCAAACTTTGTGTTTTGTTTAGACCACCCACAGCTTATAATTCAGAAGAGAGTCTTAAGGCCCTGTCCCACTTACGTGTCCTTGGCATGCAAATTACGCGACCTCGTCGTCGCGTTTAGGCGCACCGGCATCGTGTGGCCGCGTGGGGCCGGTCCCACTCAGAAGCGCGGAGGGGTATGGAGTAGTGCGCGGTATCGTGCGGCGCTCCGAAATTTTGTAGCGAACGAAATCTTTGCGCGTCACCGGCTTGTCGTGTAACTGACGGCCAAAGTGGGACAGGCCCAAGACCCTGGTGCGATGGAACGTCTCACCTTCAGCAGCAGCAGAAGCAGGCAAACGATCGCCGAGCTCGGCCTGGGGCTCACGGCCATTGCGGTCCGGATCCGCCCCCACACCTACTCCCAGAGCGGGGCCAAGAAAATTGAAGATAGACACAAAATGCAAGACTAACTCAGCGGGATCGGCAGCATCTCTGGAGAGAAGGAATAGGTGATGTTTCGGGTCAAGACCCTTCTTTCAGACTGAAGAAGAGTCTCGACCCGAAACATCATCCATTCCTTCTCTCCAGAGATGCTGCCGGTCCCGCTGAGTTACTCCAGCATTTTGTGTCCATCTTCAAATGACGTCACGCGCTCCAGACGGCTGTGCGGGCGCATGAAGTCGCATGCGACCTTCGCGGGATCGTCGCGGCTCAACGCGACCATGAGGTCGTGTAATTAGCGTGCCAAGGACATGAAAATGGGACAGGGGCTTAAGATGGAAGAGGAGAGAAATGGGAATTAAGAAGAAATCGATCTGTAGAAATTTGTCGAGCAAATGTGTCGGTGAGTGTAGTGCTTTGTGAATGGGTGACTGAGCTAATATGGGAGCTAAGTTTGAATGGTATGCAAGATGTAAAATTTTAATGTGAGCCTCGCAGCAGATCGGGTTTTTATTCTGGCTGGGCCTGGCAAGTGATAGGTGAAATGTAGACACAAAATGCTGGAGTAACTCAGCGGGACAGGCAGAAGGAATGGGTGATGTTTCGGGTCGAGACCCTTCTTCAGACAAGTCTGGAGGTGGATTCAGGAGATGAGAGGGGACTGAAAGATGGTGGAGATTGTAACAAATGCTAGAGGTGGAATAGTGTCAATAGGGTGCAGACATGCAATCAGATAACCCTGTCTAATACAGATTGTTGGGAGTGTGAATGTGGGATCGCTGTGTGGCGTCTACAAATGTGATGGGAATGTGGGGAGAATAAAGGGGGAGAATAATAGGTGCTTGTTGGTCACCACACATGTACTAGCCCAAAGGACTTGTATCCAGGCCCTCCATGGGTGAGTTACCATAAACAAATATGGCATTTGGAAGATGCCTTCATTGACCTTCTTCATTTCTTTGAGGTCATTGAACTTCGTAGCACAGTATCCTGGTGCTTGGGGTTTGACTCCAGCTACTGGCCTCCAAGGCTATCTGCTCCTTTGCACGTTCATCGCATAACAGGGGGGATTCTGCACTGCCATGACTTCTCTCCTACTCCTCACCTCATACTGCCTGCACACACCATCTGAAGACCTCGGAAACCTTTCTCGCCAATGCAATAGAAACCTAGAAACATAGAAAATAGGTGCAGGAGTAGGCCAATCGGCCCTTCGAGCCAGCACCGCCATTCAATATGATCATGGCTGATCATCCACAATGAGTATCTCATTCCTGCTTTCTCCCCATATCATTTGATTCCGTTTGCCATCTTTCAATGTTTCTCTGGACAGACGCATTGTGCTCCTGGCTTCCAGCAACTGGTTCAACCAGTCAACACCTTACCCTTCAAGAGATACAGACTGACAAAAGTATATTGGAGCCAGGCACTCATAATGTAGTCTCTCCTCCCTCCTGCTGATGTACCCAGCCATTTGAAAGTGCAGCTAGTGAAGACTAGATGCTGAGAACCACTACAATGAGCAGGAGAGTGTTTTGCATCCATGGCAACTAGTTGGTGGTGGAGGGGCTCATTCTAAATCATGATCAATTTAAGAATAAGGGGGAAGCTTTTTAGAACGGAGATGAGGAAACACTTTTTCACACAGAGAGTTGTGAGTCTGTGGAATTCACTGCCTCAGAGGGTGGTGGAGGCCGGTTCTCTGGATACTTTCAAGAGAGAGCTCGATAGGGTTCTTAAAGATAGTGGAGTCAGGGGATATAGGGAGAAGGCAGGAACGGGGTACTGATTGTGGATGATCAGCCATGATCACATTGAATGGTGGTGCTGGCTCGAAGGGCCGAATGGCCTACTCCTGCACCTTTTGTCTATTGTCTATTGTCTATCACCTCCCCCCAATAACTACTTTGGGTCACAGTATAACAACAATTACCGCAAAACATTGGCGTTTTGTGATCACAGTCTAATTTCAAATAAAATAAGCCAAGGTTCATGTAACACAAGGCTTTCCCGCACGTCATTCTTTCCTTGAGTAATTAACCATTCTCTCTGTTTCCATTTAACTTAAGCTGCCATGGCCTTTTATGTTGTTTTTTTCCCGAAAAAAGAAAGCAAGAATCACAAAGTCTAATTGCCGGATGCCAACTTAAGAACGCAGCAAATAATTCAACAGGAATTACCATAAGAGGCAACGTCAAAGCAATCAGCACAGGAGCATTGCCACGGAATTAATATTGCAAAGTCATTTAGCTCCACTTTCCACGTTGTGGCTGGACAACGCAGAAATGTTTGACATCAGGCTTCATAATCAGTGGATTAAGAGTTTAAATCATTTTATAATTAGGGTTTGAATACAACAACGCATCAAGGCAGTTAAGCTATAGCCTTTTAATATTTAAAATAATATTCACCCATTTGAGAAATAATTCTGCAAAGTCAATAGCAAGCATTTAGAGCCACATTGATTTTGCATGTGACATCCACAGAAACAGTAAGTGTGTTGTTTAATGATATTATTTAAGACTAAAAGGTCTGGTTAATATTCTGTATCATATGGTTTTAATTTGCCAGAGAACAAAACTAGACAGCAGCTGGTCTTGATATGAATGATACATATAGCTGTAAATATTAATGATGAATGAAGAGTATTCTGGGGTCTAAAATTCCAAGACGGAGCTGTTATCCTCTGAATGCTTGCCCAATGCTTACGGTGTTCAGAGCACTGCACAGCCACGAGGCTTGGTCAGCTTTTGATGTCGAGGTGTTCTTAGATTTGAAACAATATATCCAGGTCTTCGTCCGTTGCAGTGAAATAAACTGCGTGTTCACAGCCGCTAAAAGTCTCTGCCCTGGGGCAAACGGGCCACTTATCACGATTAGATCAAAGTTATGGACACCTCTGGAAAAGTCAATCCAATCAAAAGCAGGAGAAAATGTCTGTCGAATGTCTGTGCTGTTTGATCCAGAGAAAGTTCAAAGTTGAAATGATCACTGGATCCATGGCATTGTACTAACCAACTACAAACTGGTGGAACTATGCACGGCAGGTTAACGCATGTTGCTTTTGATGAATCATTGCACACATTCTTTACAGCAATCTGTCTTTGCTCTTCACACATTTAAGCACGCATATGCAATTAGAAATTTTGGTCGAGGATATACCTTGTGATTGAAGATGTTTATCAGGTGCGAGAGAGAAGCGAGGCGGCCATTGATCATCCCGCAAACTATTGACCTCATGATGTCATCGTTCAGTCTTGGGTGATGGCATCGAGGCATCTGACACTTGTAGCAAAAACACATGTGGAAATATATTAGTTCAAGTTCTACAGTAACTCTGGCGACGCAGCCTCCAGTCACCATCAATTACGCAGCCCGGCAAAGACACGGAAGACCAGGCATACGTACACAACTTGAGGAAGCAATTAGAACATGGAGTCATAGAGTGATACAGTGTGGAAACAGGCTCATCAGCCGAACTTGCCCAAACCGGCCAACGTGTCCCGGCTACACTAATCCCACCTGCCCGCATTTGGTCTTTATCCCTCCAAACCTGTCCTATCCATGTAACTGTTAAACATTTCCAATCAGAAGTAAGAGGTTAAGATCTCAGCAACCTGTACATTGATGTAATAAGTGTAATTGGTTTTGTATTGATGCAGATGTTATTTCTGAGTATCTCCCAGCCTTTGGACTCTTTCTTTATGTAGCCTTTGAGTGCAAATCCTATGTGATTAGCATACTACCGTTGAGGTACTGGAGTGTTGTAATGGTGGGAAGGAAATGCAGACGACGATAGACACAAAATGCTGGAGTAACTCAGCGAGTCAGGCAGCTCCTTGTCCATCGGTGCTGGCTCTGATTTGTTCTATACCTTTTAACATAGAAACATAGAAAATAGGTGCAGGAGGAAGCCATTCGGCCCTTCGAGACAGCACCGCCATTCATTGTGATCATGGCTGATCGTCCCCAATCAATAACCCGTGCCTGCCTTCTCCCCATATTCCTTGATTCCACTAGCCCCTAGAGCTCTATCTAACTCTCTCTTAAATCCATCCAGTGACTTGGCCTCCACTGCCCTCTGTGGCAGGGAATTCCACAAATTCACAACTCTCTGGGTGAAAATGTTTTTTCTCACCTCAGTCTTAAATGGCCTCCCCTTTATTCTAAGACTGTGGCCACTGGTTCTGGACTCGCCCAACATTGGGAACATTTTTCCTGCATCTAGCTTGTCCAGTCCTTTTATGATTTTATATGTTTCTATAAGATTCCCCCTCATCCTTCTAAACTCCAGTGAATGCAAGCCTAGTCTTTTCAATCTTTCCTCATATGACAGTCCCGCCATCCCAGGGATCAATCTTTTCATACCTCTAGTTTCCCCCTCCCTTGTCTCTCAGTCTGAAAAGGGTCTCAACCCGAAACGTCACCTATTCCATTTCGATGCTGCCTGACCCGCTGAGTTACTCTAGCATTTTGTGTCTATCTTTGTTGTGATGGCGGCCCAGGTGGCAGTGGCTGACTAATGGCCACTATGGTTACAGGCCAACTGGTCCAATCCTCAGTCACAACAAATCCATAAGTAATGTAAATAGGATGAACATTTCATATTCCACTTGGGTTGCTTATCACCCAAAGGTATGAAAACCCAAGCTTTTCACTGTACCTCGGTGCACGTGACAATAAACTAAACTGAATTTTCCAAGTTTAGCTAACTCACACTCATGTTTTTCTCTCATGCACACTCACCTGTTGCACTCACCCACATGGGTCTCGACCTGAAACGTCAGCCATTCCTTCTCTCCAGAGATGCTGCCTGTCCCGCTGAGTTACTCCAGCTTTTTGTGTCTATCTTTGGTTTAAACCAGCATCTGCAGTTCCTTCTTACACACCTGTCTAGCTAGATCTCTTCTCTCTTTATTCACCTTTCCCACCCCTCACCCCTGTCCCTCCCCATCTTTCCCATCATCCCCCCCCCCCCATCAGGTTCTATCTAACACTTCCCAGCCTCTGCCCCACCTCTCCCTCAAACCAGCAATCTTTCCTCTCCCTCTCACGCCCAATGCAGGGTCTTGACCCAAAACATCAACGCACACCTCCTGCATTGCAGATGCTGCTTGACCTGCTGAGTTCTTCCAGCATTCTTTTATTTCCCTTCAGATTCTTTCATCTGAAGTACTTTTGTCCTTTTAAGTGCCTGTCAGTGCTTGTGGTCAAAGACAGGCAGATGAATGCATAAATGACGAGAATTGAAGTTTACAAATTAATGGGAGGCGTTAGAGTTCAGATCCTCCTTTAACGGTTTTAGTGCACTGGAAGATGATTGAGTCGATCAGGGAATGGGGTGAATCTTTGAGTCGTGGAGATAGATGTAGGGTCATCGAGTGATTTCATGTTCATAGGTTCTAGGAGCAGAATGAGGGCATTTGGCCCATCAAGTCTACTCCGCCATTCAATCAGGGCTGCTCTATCTTTCCTTTTCAACCACATTCTCCTGCATTCGCCCCATAACCTCTGTCACCCGTGCTCATCAAAAATCTGTCAATCTTCACCTTAAAAATACCCATTGACTTGGCCTCCACAGCCGTCCATGGCGATGAATTCCACAGATTCACCACCCTTTGACTAAAGAAATTCCTTCTCATTTGTCCTTTTATTCTGACGCTATAGCCACTAGTCTTAGACTCTCCCACGAGTGGAAACATCGTCTTCACATGCAATCTACCCAGGCCTTGATCGATGGATAGAGGCTGGAGAGATCAGTGGGTGGGAGAACGGGGTTAATATCAAGGTGAGTTGTTGGGTGGGGAGATAGCGATTTAAATGTGGCTTCCCAGAGTGGTGCTTCTTTTTCACACGGTGCAGTGAAGACTGTTCTGTCCCATGAGTAACCAGAAGAGCTGCTGCCACACAAAGCCTAATTTATCCTGTGGCACTGAGCAACATGTAATATGATCTGTGCATTATGTGGAAATTGGGTCAGTAACACAGGCTTAAAATGCCTGGTCAGATTTCTGGAGTAATGTGAAGAAATGGCTACTATCATGCTAACTCCATGCTAACTCCATAGATCTACTGCTGCATGGTGGTGCAGCAGTAGAGATGCTGCCTTACAGCGCCAAAGACCTGAGTTTGATCCTGACTATGGGTGCTGTCTGCACATTCTCCCTGTGACAGCGTGGGTTTTCTCCAGGTGCTCCGGTTTCCTCCCACACTCCAAAGACATAGAGGCTTGTAGGTTGATTGGGTTCGGTAAAGATTGTAAATTTGCCCTAGTGTGTGTAGGATAGTGCTGGTGTATGGGTATTGCTGGTTGGCGTGGACTCGTTGGAAAGTAGGGCCTGTTTCCACGCTGTACCTCTAAACCAAAAAATTAAAACTAAACAAAGTCCAGTTTTAAACTCGTACGTAAACATTTAACACAGATGGTTGCAAATGAGGACTATGTTCACAAATGACATATCATGATTTGACAGTAGACAAAAAATGCTGGAGAAGCTCAGCGGGTAATGGCAGTATCTATGGAGAAACAAAGTAGGTGACGTTTCGGGTCGAGACCCTTCTTCAGACTGATTTTACACTAAATTCAAGTTTTAACCCGGAGGCACAAGGGTATGAACTCTTCTAATTTGGAGAAGAAAACAAACTACTCAAAGAACTTATGGGCCAGACAGCATCTATGGGGGTAGAGGGATGGAGGGTTCTGATGTAGAGGCTGGACCTGAGATGTCTACCGCCATAGATACTGTCAAACCTGCTGAAGTCCTCTCCCAGTTTGTTCCTCGTATATATATTTTAACTCTGCTATTTGCATCCACAAATGGGTCCAGATACTGTGTACCATCCTGCACCAACACCTTCACCCATCATCATAGTTTAGTTTGGTTTAGTTCAGAGACATAGTGTGGAAACAGGCCCTTTGTCCACTGAGTCCATGCCGCCCAGCGATCGGCCGTAGGTTAATTCTATCCTGCACACTAGGGATAATTTACAGAAGCCAATTAACCTTCAAACCGGCACATATTGGAATGTGGGAGGAAACTGGAGTACCCGTAGAAAACCGACGCGGTCACAGGGAGAATGTACAATGCAGATAGACACAAGAAGCTGGAGGAACTCAGCAGGTCGGGCAGCATCACTGGAGAAAAGGAATAGGTGACGTTTCAAGCCGGGACCCTTCTTCAGACGGAAAGGGTAACGAGAGATAAAGAAGATGATCTGGAGATATATAGTACAAATGAATCTCATTTGAACGTACAAAGTCTATACACACAGCACCTGTAGTCAGGATCGAACCCGGGACTCTGGCGCTGGAAGGCAGCAACTCTACCGCTGCTCCAATGTGTTGCCTGCCCTCTGTAATGGACACATTCAGGCACCTTGTCCCACTCCCGATTGCAACCCATCTAACTTTACTTTTTCACATTGAAATGAGTTCATAGTTGTATTCCTTCTATCTATGTAATTGTTTCCAGCACCACTTCCTCCTTGGACATTCCTGTACCCGTCAGCCTAGCCTCTTGGATATGCACTACATTCATCATCAATAGATGACTCTGCCTCCATCCACTGAGGTCTCATGCTCTGGTGATCCTCTCCATTTGCCTATCCTCATTGAAACCTTTCTTCAAAACCTTTAATCAAGGTTTGGGTCACTTCCTAACTACCTTCTTTCCCATTTCCCCCCAGTTATAGTTCTGCTTGTATTTACTCACTGAAGGCACTAAATACGTTTAGGCTACTGTAGCCGTCAATGTCTGCATGATGATCACTGAATCCCATTGCAATATTCTCTAATCTTAACATTATGAGCCATGTGAGTTCATGATTTTGCATTTATGAGAATTGTTTCGGTTAACAGGTCAGTTCACACCACTTTCTGCCTCCTCTTTCCTCTTGTTAACACCACAGCCACTTTTAGACATGAGGTCATAACAACAGCACCTGAGTCTGTTCCATGTGAAGTCAGGCAGCAAGCCTCAGCAAATTACTCATCTGTCATACTTGTCAAAAAAAAACTGATGTCCTTTTCCAATATAAACACGCGCACACTCACACACAGACACACACACACACACACACACACACACACACACACACACACACACACACACACACACACACACACACACACTCGCACACACACACACTCTTTCACACACACACACACAGACACAGACACTCACACGCACGCACAGACACACAGACACACACACACACACACACAGACAGACACACACACACACAACCACACTGACACACACACACAGACACACACAACCACACTCTCACACACGCACTGTAGGTGTCCAGTACACACACACAAACACACACACACAGACACACACGCACAGACACACACAACCACACTGACACACACACAGACACACACGACCACACTCTCACACACACACACACACGCACACACACACTGTAGGTGTCCAGTACACACACACAAACACACACACTCTCACACACAGAGACACACACATTCTCTCTCTCACACACACACACATACCCACAGACACACACACAGACACACACACTGTAGGTGTCCAGTACACACACACAAACACACACAGACACACACACTCTCACACACAGACACACACACACAGATACACACATTCTCTCTCTCACACACACACACACATACCCACAGACACACACACAGACACACACACTGTAGGTGTCCAGTACTGCCACACACACACACTACACTGTATGTGCCCTGTGAACAGGAGTAGGAACACTTGGCGATTTTCCACTTTGGAACATTGAGCATAAAGCGTGTAAAGTTACAGTACAGGAACAGGCCCTTTGGTCCACAACACGTGTGCCAACGGTGCCAAGCTAAACTAACCTCATCTGCTGCACATGATCCAGTCTCTGCCCTCCTTGCGCATCCATGTACCCATCGAAAAGCCTCTTAACCATCACTATCGTATCTGCTTCCATCACCAACCCTGGCAAAGAGTTCCAGACACCCACCACCCTCTGTGTAAAAAATACTTGCCCTGCACATCTCTTCTAAACTTTCACCTTCAACCTATGCCCTCTAGATTTTGACATTTCCACTGAGGGAAGAAGGTTCAAGTTGTCTACCTTATCTATGCCTCTCATAATTCTGTGTTCGTCGATCAGGTCTCGACCCCTCAGCCTCCGAAGCTCGTGAGAAAACAGTCCACGTTAGTCCATCCTCTCCTCATAGCTAATACGTGGCAAGTTTCTGAGCCAGAATCCACCAAGTGGAAGCAGCGACAAGTCCACAATCACTGCCTAGTGTCACTAGTAACTCACCATTCATCAGAGTTCAAAACTGCGACCTTCCTTCCCATATTAATCAACAATGAACTCGACGGTACATTCAATGACAAGAATATCATGATAACTTACATATGTTATCATTGCATTAACTAGATCCGAAAAACCCCGTAAAACACAGGGTTTCGGGGGAAATATAAACAACAAAAATCTTCTTCTTGCCGTGTCGCTACTCTTTTCCAAGCCACTGCATAATGCAGGCTCTGGCACATGGGTTGAAGACCTTGAGATCTTCTGCTTTGCAGGGCTAAAATGAGCATGCATGTTACAAAATTCCTTGGTGACATATGAAAGGGTTACATATGAAAATGTACTTGATGGCTAATCAAATTTTGTCAAGGGTCATTCATCACTTAGTATAATGATGAATTGTGTAGGTAAAACGTCACTTGGAAATGTCAGTAAATTATCGCCTTGAACGTGTTCTACAAATGTCTTTTGATGCCAATATATTTCACATTAGCTATCACCCACATTTTGTGCACTGCTATTTAAGATATCTTTCAGGTTCATTTTAATGTACATAGAAATATTTAAAAAAAACTCCTTTTAAACTTCCAAAAGTGTTCAGCGCTTGTTTAGTTTAGTTTTAGTTCTGGAGATACAGCTCAGAAATAAGCCCTTTCGGCCCACCGAGTCCACACTAACCCTCACATTAACATTATTCCACACGCACTAGGGACAATTTACACATATACCCCCAAGTCAATTAACCTACAAACCTGCACGTCTTTGGAGTGTGGGTGGAAAGTGAAGTTCTCGGTGAAAACCCACGCGGTCACGGGGAGAAAGTACAAACTCTGTACAGACAAGCAACCGTGGTCGGGATCGAACCCGCTGCAAGCGCTGTAAGGCTACACCTCTACCGCTGCGCCACCGTGCCGCCCACCATTGCTCCCCATCTTCCCACAGCAGTTAAGGAGAACCCAAGGGGAATTTTTATCCATCATAATGAGGACAGATTGCATTCAATGGCAGTGTTTACTCAACTAGCTGCCGAATAAATCTAGGAAGAAAGGACAGTTTGGAGAGGACGAACGTAGGAGCAAAAGGGACAGAAGAAAGACAATTTGGGAAAATATCACTTGGTGTGCCTCACTTGCAGAAACTGGGATAAAAAAAGTAATATGTAACTTAACCAGCGTTTTAAATACGCAGACAGGAGCTATGGAATAAATGAACACGTGATTTTCTGCAAAGAAGTAAAGGGGCTGTCCCACTTGGACAACCTAACTGGCGAGTTTAGAAGAGTTTGAAAAAATGACATGTTGAAGACTCCTTCGACTATGTAGAAGACCTCCTTCGACCTCCTTCAACTATGTTGAAGACCAGCTTCGACTAGCTCCGACTAGCTCCGACTAACTTCGGGAAAATTGGACACCGAATAGTGGAGAGTGAAGACGACCTCCTTCGACCTCCCTTCGATTATGATGAAGAATATCTACGACTACCTTCAATTACCTTTGACTACCCTCGATTACCTACGAATAACATGCCGATCTACTACGACCTACTACGACTAAACCTACGAGTTTAAAAAAGTGTTGATTTTCTCCATGGCGACCTTTTTTTACTCACGGGCATTTTTTAACATATTGAAAAAAACGCCGTGACCCAGCTGAGGCCTCGAGTACGCGGAGACCACTCTCGACCATGAAGGAGAGTCACGAAGACCTCCTAGGACCTTGTGTCGACCATGCTGCGAGTATGAGTCGAGGGCAAACTCACCAGAACTCGCAGATTAGGTCACCCAAGTGGGACAGGCCATTTACTTGTTAATCCCTAATAATTTTAACCCAATACCTGTTCTTCATTAAAGAGTACAAACTAAAATGCAGCATTCACATATTCTGGAATGGTATCAAGCAAATACAGATAAACGCTCAGCCAGTAAAACCCAATTATAGTCCCGTAAAAGAGCCACAACATTATCATGAGGTGGATGCTAACTAGCGGCTTCAGCAACAGATGGAAAACAGATTTCCATCTTGGATCCTAGATTACAATAAATGATGACTTCCAGTCAGAAATCCGACTCTGCAATTAAATGCAGTTGATGTGTCTGCAGTTCAGCACTTCACAGAAAGGGCAGGCTCCACTTTTCTTTTAACCTTATATGAAAACATTTATTACGGGTCTGCATGCCAATTGTCTACTGTGTGAGCAGTATATTTTCCTGCTAAATATGAATTCACAAACTTTGCCTCTGTGCAATCATTATTGATGAGTATCACACTGCGGAAAAAAAACCTGCCAATTAACTCAGTGTTATATGTTGTAAATGAACATCACTTTTTATAACAAATTAAAATCCATTATCCATGACAATTAGACAAAGGTAAAACCTTTCAAAATTCCCAACACTGTGTTAAGACTACCTCATCAGCAAATGATAAAATGTTAACATTATATGCGAACACACAACTAGTCCCATTTAGACTTAATTGGTAGAATTTAATTAATTAGTATTTTTTGGCTCGATATGATATCTTTTGTGAGTTAATTTTTTTTCTATGAGCGCTTCAATTTTTTTTTACTGAGAGTTATTTATTCTATTGCAGGCATTAACGACTCTCAGTAGCTGTCGTGTTATACTCCTGGGCAATCTCATGCTTCTGAGAGAGGGGTTGCCTTCAGGATTGACCCTGTTTAGTTTCTCTTCCAGACCAACGCAATAGTTGTCAGTGCTCAGCTTTATGACCCAAGGCCCCATCTGCTCTCTCTGATGGATGAAAAAAACCGATTCCTTGGCACTATATTGAAGAAGAGCAGAGAAGATTATCCTGGTCGGCATTTACCATCTAATCAAGATTTCCAGTAAGAGCGGATGGTTGCGTCATGAGGACTGGTATTTGTTAAGAAATTAGCTGTTGCATTTCCTACATTATAACAGTGAGTACACTCAAAAGTACTTTGTTGCCCATAAAACGCATTAGGATGATCTGATGTGGACAAATGCTCTTCTTGTAAATACACCCCAGAGTTCTTGTGTTCAGGAGGTGTGCTGCCTGGTAATAAAAGTGACAGAAAAAATATCCATCACAACTTAAAAAGCACAAAATGTTCTTCCCGTTTAAGAGTGGATGTAAGAAATACAAAACCAAAGAGCCCATTCCATCCAATAAACTATGAGCAATGTACAGTTGTGAGATATTCTTTCATTGTTAGCTTCATGGAGTGGTAAATAACTAAAGGTCACAGTTCTCTCCACCCCCACTCAAATGCGTACGATGAAAGGCATGAGCTTTTTCCCTGAAGTCAATTCAGCAAAAACCCTTAGAATTTGTAGTCATTACTCAACTCTGACCTTTCAAAATGTACAAATGCAACTCATATGGTTCAAGCACAAAGGAAGCGATGCATTCTGTGATATACTTAAGAGTCAGAAACGCATAGAGACATACAGCATGGAAACAGGCCCTTCAGCCCAACTCATCTATGGTGACCAAGATGCCCCATCTATGCTACTTCCATTGCTCAAGTTTATTATTGTCATGGGTACCATGGTACAGTGAAAAGCTTTGTTTGTGGCATGCTATACATGATTATAATCAAGCTGTCCACAGCGTAGAGATACATGATATGTAGGAAGGAACTGCAGATGCTGGTTTAAACTGAAGAGAGATACAAAATGCTAGAGTAACTCAGGCAGCATCTCTGGAGAGAAGGAATGGGTGACATTTTGGATGGAGGCCCTTCTTCAGACTCACGTTTCGGGTTGAGACCCTTCTTCAGACATGATATGGTTTGACCCATATCCCTCTAAAATGTTCTTATCCATATGCCTAAAAAAGTGTATAGAACTAAACTTAACTTAGTGGATCCTTATCACAAGTGCGCACAATCTGCCTCATTGCTGCTTGGAGTATAGCAAACCTTACAGTTCCCAAATCCTGATTGAGTATAGAGACACAAGAAACTGCAAATGCTGGAATCTTGAGCAATAGAACAAACTGCTGGAAGACCTCAGTAGTGCAGGCAGCATCTGTGGAGGGAATGGACAGATGACCTTTCAGGTAAGGACTCTTCTTGAGACTAATGGAATAGGGATAGGGAGGAAAAAACTGGAAAAGAGAGGTCGGGCGGGACAAAGCCTGACAAGTGATAGAGAATGTAAGTGAAGAAGCCTGGACCTAGTTGAAGGCACGGATCCAGTGGAGGATGAAGTGGAGGTGAGGTCCTATCACTTGCCAGGCTTTGCCACAACCCTACCTCACCTTTCCAATCAATAGTCAATAGTCAATAGTCAATAGATTTATTCGTCACATACACATTGAAGTGCAGTGAAATGAATTTGCCAGCAGCGGTACAATAAAAAAAAGAACACACAATACACAATAAAAATTTAACACAAAACATCCACCACAGCATTCATCACTGTGGTGGAAGGCACAAAGTACAGTCAGTCCTCCTCCATTTTACCCCGTGGTCGGGACCATAAACCTCTGCAGTCGCCGCTGAGGGCGGCCAGATGTACAGGCAAGGTAAGTCCCGAATCAGTGCTTCCCTACTGGAGACCGCAGCTTGAAGATGACGCGGTCTTCCAGTGAATTCTTCCATCAGTTTGTGCTGTGCTTAAAATCTCTATCCACTGTGGTCAGGACGGTCATATTGAGGCAGTTGCCTGAAAATATTTTACTGGAAAAAGAGTTAGTAGGTCTGCTTGATTGGTTCATATGTATCCCTGGGTGCTGATATAGACATAATCAAAAATCATGATTCATTAGAAACGTCATTGGCCTTGAGGGGAGAAGCCAAGATAGCAGTGAACAGTTGTGTATTCAGCACACATAAGCAAAGCCTGAAATAAAAAGCACAAATGCTGAAACTTTTTTTTTCTCTCTCGTTTATTATATTATTTACAGTGTACTATGTTTACATATCCTGTTGTGCTGCAGCAAGCAAGAATTCCATTGTTATGTCTGGGACATATGACAATAAAACACTCTTGACTCTAGACTCTGGAAGTCTCTGTAGATCAGGTAGTGGCAGCAAAGGAAGAACCACATTTAACATTTCAGATCAATGGGCACATCAGAATAGGTTGTGCATATTTTTCTCAGTGTTTTGATAACCATCTGTTCAAGCCCCATGAACCACTTAAGGAGTAGAATTTAAGGAGTAGAATGAATTGAACAATGTTAGCTTGGCTAAAACAGCATGTGTGGCATTAGGAATAGAGTTGTAAGTAGTGTAAGGATAAAGCCAATGTCCATCACCCACTACCTCTGGTCAATGTCCCACCAGTGGACCTTGATAGGATTAGTATGGGTGTCAATGGATATGGGGAGAAGGCAGGAGAATGGGGTTGAGAGGGAAAAATAAACCAACCATGATTGAATGGCAGATTAGACTTGATGGGCCAAATGGCCTAATCCTACTCCTATTCTTTATGACCTTATGACCCTTCTTCAGACCAATTGTAGTGAGGGCAAGAAAGCCGGAAGAATGTGGGGGAGCGGAACAAAGCCTGGCTAGTGATAGATGGATACAGGTGAGGTGGTGTTTAAGTGGCAGTTTAGATTCCAGCATCTGCAGTTCCTTGTGTCAACAGTCATAAAACCATGAGACATAAGAGCAGGATTAGGCCATTCGGCCCATCAAGCTGACCTCCACCATTCAATCATGGCTTATCTATCTCTCCCTCCTAATCCCATTCTCCTGCCTTCTCCCCATAACCTCTGACACCTGTACCAATCAAGAATATATCTATCTCTGCCGTAAAAATATCCACTGACTTGGCCTCTACAGACTTCTGCCATCCAGCCAACCTGCTATCTTGAGGGTCCTCACCCAAAAAGCTCTGGAAGACCTCCCACGTCCTGCAGAAATGTTACCTGACCCCCTGAGTTACTCCAGCACTTAGTGTTCTGTCCAATAATCATTGATTGATGGAGGTGTCCCCCATCAGTATTGTTGGTTGAGGGACATTGACTCACCTGTGCTATTGGGTAAGGGACATCAACCTACTTGTGCTATTGGCTGAAGGGCTTTGGCCCTGGGCATGTTATTGGTTGATGGGCATTAGCCGACCCGCTAAGGCCATTGGCTATTGGTTAATTTATGAATAAGGTCCTCACATTAGACAAAAAAAACCTGGTGTGAAAATAACAAGAGTGTTGTGATGAGTGGGTGTTTTAAAGCCTGACAGTTGGTTGATGGTGGTGTTCCCCGAGGATTAATGCTAAGTTCATGTTTTCTGTAGTTTGTTCAGTAATGACCGAAATTGAAAGCAAAATTACTCCAGCTGCTACCAACCGCGAACTTGGAGCTGTAATAAACTGTGAGCGGGATAGTAGCAAGTTGGAAGACAACATAGATTTGCTAAAGGAATGATCAAACAAGTGACAGATTAAATTTAAAAATAGTTCATAAATTCATAAGTTATAGAAACAGAATTAGGCCATTTGGCCCATCAAGTCTACTCTACTATTCGATCATGTCAGATCTATCTTTACCTCTCAACCCCATTCTCCTGCCTTCTCCCAATAACCCATGACACCCGCACTAATCAACGACTTGTCAATCTCCACCTTAAAAATATTAATTGACTTGGCCTCCACTGCCTTCTGTGGGAATGAATGCCACAAATTCACCACCCTCTGACTAAAGAAGTTCCTCCTCAACTCCTTCCTAAATGTACATCCTTTTATTCTGAGGCTATGGTGTCTGGTCCTAGACTCTCCCACTAGTGGAAACATCCACTCTCTCCAGGCACTTTCACTAGTCGGTAAGTTTCAATGAGGTCTCCCCTCATCCATTCTAAACTCCAGCGAGTACAGGCCCAGTGCCATCAAACGCTCATCATATGTTAAGAGCAAGTTGACGTGATACTCTTTGGCAGAAAGAATAAGGAAACACTGTGTTGCCTGGCAGTTCTAAAGAGTGCGTGGAACAGCTAGTCCTGGAAATACAAGTACATAAATCTTTGTACTTGGCAGGAAATGTCAAGGGAGTAATTGACAAAGAATTTGGATCCCAGGGTTTATATAAAGATGACAAAGGCAGTGGGATTAAATGGAACAGTTTTTAATAAAGTTTGGACAATGAGAAAATTGTATCTAAGTCTGGTCACCACAATTTGGAATGATAGCAATGCCGACGAGAGGAGGCAGAACAGATTTAGAGGAATCTACTTCCTGGGTGAATTCAGCTGCAAGGTTAACTCTGCAGAGATGAGGTTGCTCTGCATCAAAGGATGTTGATGGGAGATTTGATGAAGTTGTGCATGATCATGAAAATTCATGTCATTCCCAGTTCATGATGGTTCATGAACTGAGGCAGATACAATGATATGGATAAAAGATCTGGTGTAGTTTAGAAACTATTTCCGTTTTTCTAGTGAGGGTAGATACGGTCTGGAACTAATTGTGTAGAAGTCTGATGAAAACAGTCTCAGTTTTCAAAACAGATAGCCACTCATAATTTGGAGAAGTGTAGGGAAAACGTCTAACTGTAGAGAGCTGCCTTGGGCTGAATGGGCTGAATTACCTTCCTAGTCTATACCACAGCTATTTTAGTTTAGTTTAGAGATACAGCGCAGAAACAGGCCCTTTTGACCCACTGAGTCCGCGCTGACCAGCGATCCCCATACACGAATACAATCCTACACACACTAGGGACAATTTACAATTTCACCAAGCCAATTAACCTACAAACCTGTATGGCTTTGGAGTGTGAGAGGAACCAGTGCACCCGGAGCAAACCCACACAGGTCACAGGGAGAACGTACATACTCTGTACAGACAGCACCCATGATTAGGAACGAACCTGGGTCTCCGGCGCATTAAGGCCATGGCACCCAGTGATCTGCAACCTCACTGTGGCATGTAAAATCAACTTAACACTGAAGTAAGAAGTTTCAGTTTGGGGCTTTACTGGCATATTATCTAAGTATAACATTACATTGTTTCCTCAGAAGGAAATATTTAAAGAGGCCCATTTTGATTATAAAAATGTACAACCAAAAATTTGTCTATGATTGCTTCACAACGACCAACAGAGGATTTTAACTGGGTCTTTTCTAATTCTTTCCCTTCTCCGCCTCACCCATAGCCCAATGACCAAAATATTCTTTACAAATTCTTCTATGCTTGTTGCATCTCTTTGATATATAAAATATTACTCTCATTAACACAGCGCCTCGGATGTTGGAGAGTATCCAATGCAATAATCACTCAGAAGCTGACACAGAAGCATAGGAGACCTTGGGACAGCTTGGTTAATGATGTATGCTTTAAAGAGCGGAGGAAAGGGGAATGGAGAGGTAGAGAGGTTCTGGGAGGGGATTCGTGGAGGACTGGGCAGCTGAGGTTTTTGGGTAATGAAGATTGGGGGCACGCCAGGAATGGGAGTCAAGGAAGAAGCTGTTCTCGGAGGGAAGTAAGAATGGAGAAACATATAAAATATAGAGCGGTATCATCATCATCTGAAGAAGGGTTTCGGCCCGAAATGTTGCCTATTTCCCTCGCTCCATAGATGCTGCTGCATCCGCTGAGTTTCTCCTGCATTTTTGTCTATCATCATCGGTGGTCACTCGAAACGAGTATGACTGCCCTCTCCATATTGTCGCTTACTTGTGGGTCTGCAGATGTCTGTAGAGGCCGATCCGTGATCCACACACCTTGGTGCAACTTGGGCAGTGGAGACTGGCGGTGGTTGGTAGTCGTCGAGCCCCCTTCTCTCTCTCCATACGGTGCTGTCGCTTTGTCTCTGCGACACGGCGTAGTTCCATTTCGTGACGTGCAGCTCCTTCCTGCACGGATTTCCTCCAGGAGCGCCTGTCCAGTGCAATGTGCTCCCAGTTGCTCAATGTGATGTGGAATTTCTTCACGATGATCACGACGGTCACGACGGTCACGACGGTCACGACGGTCACGACGGTCACGACGGTCACGACGGTCACGACGGTCACGATGGTCACGATGGCTATGAGGGATTTGAAGATGGAGATGATAAATCTGTACATTCGCGCGCTAGAGTTCAATCACGATCAGAGAACACAGGGTGTACATAAGAACTTGATGCAACTAGAATTCTCCAAAATACTTCACTCAAAGTTAAATACAAAGACCTTCATGTCACAAATATGAAACTTATTTCAGAGAAAATGCCGAAGGACTTAAAAGTTTATTGTGCTGTAATATAGTCATAAAATGGCAAAACCGACACAAAGTGCTGGAATAACTCAGCGTGTCAGGCAGCATCTCTGGAGAAAAATGGTGGGTGACTGAATGCTGTCTGAAGAAGGGTCCCAACCCAAAACGACACCCATCCCTTTTCTCCAGAGATGCTGCCTGACCCGTTGAGTTACTCCTGCTCTTTGTGTCTATCTTCGGTATAAACCAGCTTCTGCAGTTCCTTTTTATACATAGAACGGCGAGAATTGTGCTCATTATTCAATTCAATTCAATTCAATTCCTTTATTATCATCTTGCAAGCAACAGTTGTGCAGTGCAAAACGAAAAGAAGTTTCCCAGGGAATACCGGAGCATCGCACATGACGTTTAAAACATTTCACACATAATAATAACAACACTAAAACAATCCAGTCCCTGATGGAACAGTATAAGTTAAAATAGATACAAACAACGTTAAAATACAGTAAGACCAATCATAAACATGTCCGGGGTGGCTGATTTGAGTGGCCAGTGCCAGTTATTGAAGTGGCCAGTGCCAGTTATTATAGTGTCCGTGCCAAGCCGCAGAATCAGGTGACTGTGAGTACAGAGTGGCTGTTTAGCAGCCTCACAGCATATGGCAGGAAGCTGTTTAGCAGTCTTGTAGTCCGGGCTTTGATGCTGCGATATCTCTTGCCTGATGGCAGGAGTTCATTGCCTTGTGACTTGTCCATTGCCGTTCAGGGCTGTATTAACACGGTTGTCCAAGGATTGGTATTGTTTCTTTATTGTTGTGTATCGAGATACAGTGGGTAACATTGATTTGAGTGTAATCCAGGAACATTTTACTATACTCGAGTGACCAATTATGGTCATTCCTGGACAATGAGCCTATTTTACAATTTAGTACTCAAAATGAATATCATCGAGTGATCAGGTTTCTGGACAAAAGTTTTTCTTGATGTGTCCGTTTATAGTTTATCCTTTAATTAAATAGCACCGTCACTGAAAGCAGTTCAGTGCGAGATTCAATGTGCAGTTTGCGTTTGAGGTAAATGATCTCAATCTGGGGCTGGAATGACAGAAGTGACCTGTGATCCAGGAGGAAGAACATAACATCATAAACCACAGTGTACAATATCCGATCTGTTGATTTCAATGGTACAAAACATCAGAAACTCACTTCCATAGAGGGCCGTTAGGAGTGCACCCAATTAATACCAGCAATCAAAGGTGAAATTCACCGCAGATACTCTGACCTGGATTCTAGAAAATAGCCAGAACCTTTTCTTAAGAATAACATCACTGAAAACCTCTGGCTGTGTGGTAAAACCCATCACAAATGATCCGCAGCCATGTCCAGGAATGATTTTGTACAGGGTTTTGGAACACATTTAGCAAAGTATTAGACTAAGTGGGATCCGTTGGGTCCCATGTATACACTGGAGGGCTGGTCCCCCAATGCAATATTCCACCTCTCCACCAATTCCAATATTGCTGGCCAGTGGGGGGGAGGGCTTTCTGGAGTGCTAGTATGGGTGTTGTGGGTCGAAGGGACTGGTTTCCAGAGGGCTAGTATGGTCATTGTGGGCCGAATGGATTCTTGGGCTGGCAGTTCAGTGACTCAGGCTTGGCAGCTCAGTCACTCAGGCCAGGCAGCTCAGTCACTCAGGCCAGGCAGCTCAGTCACTCAGGCCTGGCAGCTCAGTCACTCAGGCATGGCAGGCTGGCAGCTCAGTAACTCAGGCCTGGTGGGCTGGCAGCTGAGAAACTGCCAGAAACTCTGCCGAAAATATGTGACAGACAGTGTGAGAGAGAAGGGGGAGAGGGTGGACAATCAATTTTAGACATTTTCATCTTTTTTTACAGATCACAGCAATGAAGGAGGAACGTCTATCCTTGCGTGGATCTCTGGAGCGCTAGTATGGGTGTTGTGCGCTGAAGGGACTGGTTTTCAGAGGTCTAGTATGGACATTGTGGACTGAATCGATTCTTGGACGCAGTTCAGTGACTCATGGCTGGTGGGCTGGCAGTTCACTGAGTCATGGCTGGTGGGCTGGTACTTCAGTCACTTACAGTTGGTGGGCTGGCAGTTCACTTACTCATGGCTGGTGGGCTGAAAGTCCAGTCACTTATGGCTGGTGTGGTGGCAGATCACTCAGTCACCCCTCCTCCCTTTACCCCCCCCCCACCCCCACTCTGCTCCTTGCCATTCCCCTCCCCCCCTCATGTATTCAGTCCATCTCCCCTCAACCCCCCCCCCCATGCACTCTTAGTGGCTTTCCGACAGCGCAGCCATTCCTGCCTATTAAGTTCCCATTATGATGAAGAACACGCAGGCATGGAAAATGGATAAAGGATTTATTAAAGTTTAAAATGTGAATGATTCTTAAAATATAACAACAATTTAAATGTTAAAGATGAGATTTATTAAGTTATTTCTTGTTGTGTCCTTTGTTGTGTTCTGCTGCTCACTGCTTGATGCCTCTTTGCTGTTGATATAATAAAAATACAATTTTAATATAGAGAGATTGAGCGGTCAAATTTTAACAAAGAAAATCTGAGTTTTTACCTCAAAAGTCATCATTCAGTGCATGCCTGTAAATCCAATCTCACAGCACTTCAAGCGGAGTGCAGGCTGCAAGTCCAACCTCACAGCACTCCAAGCAGTGTGCAGGCAGCAAGTCCAACCTCACAGCACTGCAAGCAGCGAGCAGGCAGCAATTCCAACCTCACAGCATGCCAAGCAGGGTGCAGGCAGGAAGTACAACCTCACACCACTCGAAGCAGAGTGCAGGCAGCAAGTCCAACCTCACAGCACTCCAAGCAGTGTGCAGGCAGCAAGTCCAACCTCACAGCACTCCAGGCAGAGAGCAGGCAGAAAGTTCAACCTCACAGCACTCGAGGCGGAGTGCAGGCCAGCAAGTCCAATTTCACAGCATTTCAAGCAGAGTGCATACACATACTCTCAGACACTCGCACTCACACACATTCTCACACACAGACACACATTCTCACACACAGACACACACACACACACACACACACACACACACACACAAAAACCCATACACACACACAAACTCAAAGACACACACACACAAACACGTACACACACTCACACAGACACTCACACTCACAGACCGACGCACACACACTCACACAAGCATACACTGAGACACAGACAGACACACTCACAGAGAGACACAGACAGACACACAGACAGACACACAATCAGACACACAGACAGATACACAGATGCACAGACAGACACTCACACACACAGACACACAGACAGACACACGCACATACAGACACAAGCACAGACAGACACACGTACAGACACATGCACAGACAGACAGACACACACAGACACACACAAAGACACACACACACCACACATATGGCAGTAAACTTTTTTGAATACTCAAGCGGCTGAGCTTGGCGTCTCCACTTTGGGCCTTCCGCAGTCAGCACCATTTCCACGTTCAGCATGACCTCTGCACTCACCGGAAATGACACAATCAGCGTGACCTGTCCACTAAGCGAAAATCACAAAATGAGCGGGACTTTTGCAGTAAACATGGTCGGACCTAATAAAGTGTTTATTCCTTCCAAACACAATTGCAAAAGGCACACTTTTCAATACCCACACTTTTTCAATAGCCACACTTTTCCAATAGCCACACTTTTCCAATAGCCACACATTTTCAATAGCCACACTTTCAATAGCCACACTTTTTCAATAGCCACACTTTTTCAATAGCCACAATTTTTAAATAGCTACGCATTTTCAATAGCCACACATTTTCAATAGCCACAGTTTCAAAAGCCACAGTTTAAAAACACATAAAGGGCATTCACAGGTCAGTAGACACTAAGTGTTCTGTAGATTTCCAGCTCAGACTGAGAGTCGTGACCTCTCGCTCGTCATCTTGCAGCAACAGAGCCACGCCCAGAACTCCGGGTTTTATAGCTCCTCCCCACCACCGGAAGGGGCGTGGCCTTCATGTCGTTGATTGACAGGAGAGAGAATCTCAACATTTTTTAAACACTAATAAGTGTTTTATTTTTCATCGATGGGAAAAATCCTCTGCACCTGATGAGCGGAGAGGGAATCTGAGTAAGATGGCCAAAAATCACAGCCGTAAGTAATAGCGTTTTTTTCCAAAATCAATATACAGCACAAACAGGAAGTGGTCAAGTTTAGACTTTTAATTATATAGATTTTCAATAGCCACACATTTTCAATGGCCACACATTTTCAATAGCCACACATTTTCAATAGCCACACATTTTCAATAGCCACACATTTCAACAGCCACATTTGCAAAAGCCACAGTTTAAAAACACATAAAGTGCACTCACAGGTCAGTAGACACTAAGTGTTCTGCAGATTTCCAGCTCAGACTGAGAGTCGTGACCTCTCACTCACCATCTTGCAGCAACAGAGCCACGTCCAGACTTCTGGGTTTTATAGCTCCTCCCCCACCCCTGGAAGGGGCGTGGCCTTCATGGCAGTGATTGACAGCAGAGAGAATCTCAACATTTTTAAAACATCAATAACTCTTTTATTTTTCATCGATGGGAAAAATCCTCTGCACCTGATGAGCGGAGGGGGGCTCTGAGTAAGATGGCCAAAAATCACAGCCATAAATGGTAGCAGTTTTTTCCAAAATCAATATACAGCGCAAAGAGGAAGTGGTCAAGATTAGACTTTTAATTATATAGATTTCATGTGAGACAGTGAGCTAAAGTGTAGGCTCATTGAACCAAACGCCACGTACTGTGATGGCTGGGGATTGATTGTCAGGGGTGGCACGGTGGCACAGCGGTAGAGTTGATGGATTACAGCACCAGAGACGCGGGTCCAACCCTGACTACGGGTGCTTGTCTGAATAGAGTTTGTACGTTCTCCACATGACCTGGTCCGGGAGCTCCGGTTTCCTCCCACACTCCAAAGTCGTACAGGTTTGTAGGCTAATTGGCTTTGGTAAAAATTGTAAAGACTTCCTAGTATGTAGGATTGTGTTAACATGCGAGGTGATCTTTGGTCATCACAGTTTTGGTGGGCCTAAAGGGTCCGTTTCCGTGCTGTATCTCTAAACAAAACTAAAAGGAGATAGGAGGGACAATGGCAGGTACCCAGACTGGGAGGTGATTTGCAGATATCCATGTCGGAATAGCCAGATTCTGAGAAGGCAGGACAGAGAACCATGTATCCACTTTGCCAAGGTTAAAGTAGTGAATATGAGACGCATGGGTAAAGTCATGAAATGACAAAGCTGCTAATAGGTTAACAATGAACAAAGCTGTGGTTGATGCAATTAATACACACAAGTACCTGTATAAAGATATATTGACCTTGGAGAGAGTCCAATGCAGTTTTACAAGAATGATACTTGGATGCAATGGTATCAACTAGGAAGAGAGATTTCGCAACATTTCCTGTAACCTGGCAAAATAAGGCATGATCCAATTTAAAAATGTTAGGATATTGCTTAGCTAATTGAGGAGGTTGAGGCCAATATTTAATTTTTAGTTTCAGGGATTCTGTTGTTCAGGAAACAGGATTTCAGAGAAGTAGCAGGGATAGGGGCTAAAAATTTGGAACTCTCCTCTGCAAATATAAACTAAAGCTGGGCCTTAGAATCACAGAGTCTTACTGCACAGGAGGAGGCTATTCGGCCCCTTGAGTCCATGCTAGGCAAATGGGACGATATGCATCTCATCTCTCAGCTCTTGGTCCAGTTCCTTGTGGGTTGCGACCCTTCCAGAGGGGTTCCATGTACTTTATAAGTGTGTTGGGGGTCCTGACTCCGCTGCCTTTCAGGCAGTGAGTTGCAAATTAACATCACTCACTGAGTGAAGTCATTCTTTCCGAATTCCCCTCCAATCGTTCCACCAATAATCACATCTGTACTCCTGGTTAGTAAGATCTCTGCTAAGGGAAACAAACCACATCAATTGGTTCATGTTCAAAAGTTCTATGAGCACAATAAGGCCATTCGGCCCATCAAGTTTACTCCACCATTCAATCATGGCTGATCTATCTTTCCCTCTCAACACCATTCCCTTGCCTTCACCCCAAAACCCTTGACACCCGTACTAATCAAAAATCTGTCAACCTCCGCCTTAGAAATATCCATTGGCCTCCACAGCCATCTGTGAGAATGAATTTCACAGATTCACCTCTGACTAAAGAAATTCCTTCTCATCGCCTTTCTGAAGGTACATCCTTTTATTCTGAGACTATGGCCTCTGGTCCAAGACTCTCCCACTGATGGAAACTGTAAACGATTTAACAGACACAGGTCTAGAGTTTAAAGCATCTTTAATCACAAGGTATATTAGAGCGGTATAGTAGGTTGTGAGTTCATCGCTACCGCTAGCATAACTACGTAATGTAGGAAATGGGTGTTAATATAAAGTGTACAGTAAGGTGGAGTTAATGATGCTACACTACTCTGATTGGTTCACATGCAATAACCAATCTACGTCCTTCCCCGGAGAGAGAGAAAAGTTGTTAGACGAATGTTAAACACGCGCAGTTAAACATACTCGCCGTACCTGTCAGGTGGTCTTCTAATGCGACCCGAACGCGTACGGACAAGCCCCTCTCCCTCCGTACCAGAAAGGTTAGTGGGGCTGGGAGGCGGAGAACCCGAAAAGGAGAGTGTAGCCGGGGACACTTGAGGAGACCGGCGGGGTGAGCATGCGGGAATGTTAACGTGGGTGGATGGCGTAACCGACCGAGGAGGAGAGTGCATGCTGGGACAAGGGAGAACAGGGGCAGCAGAGGGCTTAGACGACAAAGGCGGTGCATATGGGCCAGTAGGAGCTGGTCGAGGTTCGTTCACAAGCAGGAGATGTTGACGGCTGTGCCGGTACAGAACACCATCGGCGTTGACTAGGTAGGAACGGGGTTCCTTGGATGGGCCCACAACGAAACCCAGACGGGTATGTCCCACAGCAGTTTGCAGACGGACCACTTGATCCTGCATTAGCGGTTTTAGTGGTTCGCTGGACTTGTAATAGGAGCGCTTCTGAATGTTGTGTTTCTCCTGAATGCGCTTCTGGACCGCAGTGGGTTTGAGCACCTGTGGCTTCAGCTGTTGCTGGGCAACGGGTAGTGGAGGCCGTGTTGTACGAGACATCAGACTTGGCAAGATAAGAACGTTCCACTCTCCACATCCACTCTACCCAGGCCTTTCACTATTCGGTAAGTATTAATGAGGGGTCCCCTCATCCTTCTAAACTACAGCGAGTACAGGCCCAGTGCCTTCAAACACTCATCTTATGTTAACCCAATTCCTGGGATCATTCTCGTAAACCTCCTCTGGACCCTCTCCAAGGCCAACATATCCTTGCTCAGAATTGGGGCCAAAGCTGCTCACAATACTCCAATTGTAGTCTGACCAGTGTCTTATAAAGCCTCAGCATTACATCCTTGTTTTTGTATTGCAGCCCTCATGAATTAACTGCTAGCATAGTATTCGTTTTCCTTACTACCGATTCAACTTGCAAGTTATCGTTTCGGGAATCCTGCACCAGCATTCCCAAGTCCCTTTGCACTACCACCTTAGTTTAATTTAGAAAAGCAGTGCACAAACAGGCCCTTCGACCCACCGAGTCCGCACCGACCAGCGAGCCCCGCACATTAACACCATCCAACACACACTCGGGACTATTTATATTTATACCAAATCAATTAACCTACAAACCTGTGCGTCTTTGGGTTGTGGGAAGAAACTGAAGATATCGGAGAAAACCCACGCAGTCACAGGGAGAACGTACAAACTCCGTACAGACAGCACCCATAGTCGGGATCGAACCGGGGTCTCTGGCGTTGTAAACGCTGTAAGGCAGCAACTCTACCGCTGCGCCACCGTGTTGCGTTGTTAGATGGCTGTTTAGTATGCAGAGTTACGGTGTGGTGGGAGGTAAATTGGAACAGGACTCAGGTCAGCTGAAGTCTCATTGAATGGGAGAACCTGCTTCAGGGGCTGAAGGATGGCAGAACATACGTCAGGACCTCAGCCCTCCTGTTCCTTTATTCACTGTCTTGTTTTCTTCTGTAAGTGCAGGCGTCAGGTGAAAGGAGTCCACCACAGTCAATGACAGGTCAACATCTGGTATCAAAGCTCATAAAAAGAATGATTACTTGTTCGAGGTGTTGGAATGTGTCCAATTCTCCTTAAGCTGTAACCGCAATAACATCTTCAGGAGAGCAAGGGAGGGAGAAATGGGCAGAGGCTCTGTTCTATTTTTCGTCTAATAACATATCATAAAACCAAGCATTGAGAATGTTATTAAGAAATGTGATAATGGACAAAGGTGTGCATTCACATATTTAGTTTAGTTTTGAGAAAACAGCGCAGAAACAGGCCCTTCGGCCCACCGAGTCCACACACTCATGGGCCTGTCCCACGTAGGGGATTTTTAGGCGACTGCCGGCAAATGTCAAGTTGCTGGCAGTCGCCTGAAAAACCAGCAACTGGAACGGCGACTGTCAGAGTGGAACACACACACACATCGCTTCCTTCACCTGTCTGTTATGCAGGCAGGGGACAGGGCAAGCGGTGGGAGCGCTGTCTGAGTGAAATTCACACGGTACAAAGCCAATGTGATGCAGACACACACCGCGATGAACAGGAAGGTTGGCGCTGTAAAAAGATGGCTAAAGCACAGTGTACGGTAAGTCCTTTAAAAGAGGGAGGGGGGGAGAAGGAGTGGAGACAACTTTTAAGAAGCCAGAGATACACGGCTGTGAAGCTGGGCGGACATTTAACGTTATCCTTGGTTCTGAAAACTACTGCTTACGTTTTTTTTCTCAATGAGCCAATGAAATTCACCGGTCAGCACCAACTACAACCTACGAGAACCTCCGAGAACCTTCGACCTCCTGGCAACCCACTAGGACCTCCTGGCGACCCACCTACGCCACGTGAATTCTCGCTACTCTACATGGCGGTTTCATTCTAGTCGCCGCTAATTTTTCAACATGTTGAAAATTTCACGGCGACCATAATGAGGCCGGGACTACTTCCCAGAATGCCTCACGAACTCCTCACGACCATGAAGGCGACTCCCCGGCAACCACCCGCGAACATGCCTGCGGCGACCATGTGGCGACCATGTGGCGACTGCATAGTGTCCTACAGTCACCTAAAAAGAGGCCTAAGTGGGACAGGCCCATAACACTATTCTACGCAGACTAGGGACAATTTACACTTATACCAAGCCAATTAACCGACAAACCTGTACGTCTTCGGAGTGGGGGAGGAAACTGAAGATCTCAGAAAAAAACCACGCTGTCACAGGAACTCCGTACAGACAGCACCCGTGGTCAGGGTCACTGCAAGCGCTGTAAGGCAGAAATTCTACCTCTCAGCCACCGTGATCAGGAAGTGAATTTTCGCTCAAAAGAACGAACATGAAAGAGGAACTGTTGGCACCGTTTTAAAGTTGCTGTCGTGTCATTATCCAGAGAGTGGTTTGGACAACTGCTCCACAAACATGAACAGGACATACCAACTATTTTATTGCAAGATTTCGAGGACAATTAATTTTAAGACCAGGTGAGTGACGAGAGGTGGAAAACCATCCGCCTGAGGAAGTGTCCCGACCCGAAAAGTTATCTCAGGAGTTAAAAGTGTTTTTTTGTCATATGTCTCAGATGGGACAATGGAATTGTTAGTTGCAGCAGCACAACAGAATGTGTAGGATGGAACTACGGATGCTGGTTTAAACCGAAGATACACACAAAATGCTGGAGTAACTCAGCGGGACAGGCAGCATCTCTGGAGAGAAGGAATGGGATACATTTCAGGACCCAAAATGTTACCCATTCCTTCTCTGCAGAGATGCTGCCTGTCCCGCTGAGTTACTCTAGCATTTTGTGTAAACATAGTACTCTGTAAACAATATAATAAACGAGAAAGTTTGGAGTGTGGGAGGAAGCCGAAGATCTCAGAGAAAACCCACGCATATCACGGGAAGAAAGTACAAACTCAATACGTAGTCGGGATCGAACCCGGGTCTCCGTCGCTGCATTTTGCTGTAAGGCAGCAACTCTACCACTGCACCACCGTGACCGTATATACATATATATATACATATACACACATCCATGCACGCATACGTACACATTAAAAACAAACAATAATAATGAAATAATAACAATAGTCTGTGTAGTTCAGAATTAATTGGAAGTTGTAGTATGTAATAGCCTGATGGCTGTAGGCAAGAAGCTGTTCCTGAATTGCATTTCCCTCCACAGATGCTGCCTCACCCGTTGAGTTCCTCCAGCATTTTGTTTTTTGCAGGTGGAAAACCTTTGACTCATTTTGCAATAAGGCAGAACAACACGGACCTCTAACGCCTGAGTAACAAAGAGGAGAGAATCATCCCTGCCTGCATTCTGTTGTTGGACCACACATATGAAGACAAGGTGAATGATGCTCAACCCTATGTGCAGGAGCCCTGTGACAAAGCGAGGAAAGTGATGACTGGAAAGCTTAAGGTGTGGGATGAGTCCAATGAAAAACCACAGCAAAAATCAAGCAGTTGAACGAATCCAGGTGCCATCTCTTGTGGTCTCCAGCCTAGTTCTTGTACAAGGGGATCTGTTACTCAGCAAATAAAGTCCACATAGCTGATGCACTGTCCCCCTGCTGCAGCAGAGTGTACAACCTCATAGTCACGATGACTCAAACAGTTTCAGGGCAGGATACGGTCGTGTCTGCATTGGTGTGCCGTTAATGATGGAGTTGTTCTGAGGGGAGGTGGGAAGAGGGTAGCTCTAAGCCAGCTGAGTGCGAGAGCCTAGCAATTATTGTTTGTATACCATTTGTGTGTGTGTGTGTGTGTGTGTGTGTGTGTGTATGTGTATGTGTGTGTGTATGTGTGTGTGTGTGTGTACGTGTGTGCGTGTGTGTGTGTGTGTGTGTGTGTGTATGTGTGTGTGTGTGTGTGTGTGTATGTGTGTGAGTGTGTATGTGTGTGTGTGTGTGTGTGTGTGTGTGTGTGTGTGTGTGTGTGTGTGTGTGTGTGTGTGTGTGTGTGTGTGTGTGTGTGTACGTGTGTGTGTGTGTGTGTGTGTGTGTGTTTACGTGTGTGTGTGTGCGCGTGCGTGTGTGCGTGCATGTGTGTGCACATGTATGTGCATGTGTAAGTGTGTGTGCACTCGTTCATAAATGACCGGAGCAGAATTAGGCCATTCGGCACTTCTACTCAGCTATTCAATCGTGGCTGATCTAACTTTCATTCTCATCATTTTCCTGCCTTCTCCATGTAACCCTTTGCATGCGTGCGTGCGTGTTTGTATGTGTGTGTGTTGTGTGTGTGTGTGTGTGTGTGTGTGTGTGTGTGTGTGTGTGTGTGTGTGTGTGTGTGTGTGTGTGTGGGTGTGCATGCATGCATGCATGCATGCGTGCGTGCGTGCGTGTGTGTGTGTGTGTGTGTGTATGTGTGTGTGTGTGTGTGTGTGCGTGCGTACGTGTTTGTGTGTGTGTGTGTGCGTGTGTGTATGAATGTGTGTGTGCATGAGTGTGAGCATAACTAAGCTACAAGTTTCTTAGTAAACTGGAGCACATATCAACATATAAACTGCTCACTGCTCCAGTCTCTTCTCTTTGCCACCAGGGCTCTAGCTTCCAAGCCCTTCCTCCTCTAGCTACCGTTGCAGTACACTGGCGCAGCAGTAGAGTTGCTGTCTTACAGCGCCAGAGACCCGGGTTTGATCCTGACTACGGGTGCTGTCTGTCCGGAGTATGTACTTTCTCCCTGTGACTGCGTGGGGTTTCTCCGGGTGCCCAGGTTTCCTCCCATACTCCAAAGACATACAGGTTTGTAGATTATTAGGCTTCGGTAAAGTTGTAAATTGTCCTGAGTGCTAGTGTACAAGTGATCACTGGTCGGTGCAGACCCGGTGGGCCGAAGGGCCTGTTTACGTGCCGTATCTCTAAACTAAACTAAACTAAGCAGTGACAGGATTGGTCAAAGTCAGCATGGATTTATGAAGAGGAAATCATGCTTGACTAATCTGCTGGAATTGTTTGAGGATGTAACATCTAAAATGGATATGGGCGAGCCAGTGGATGTGGTGTGGATGTGGTGTATCTGGACTTTCAAATATTTTCGATTTAAACCAGCATCTGTAGTTCCTTCTGACACTGTTTCAAAAAGACAAGGTCCCACCCAAGAGATTAGTGCGCAAAATAAAAGCACATGGTATTGGAGGCAGGATATTAACATGGATAGAGAACAGGGAGCAATGAGTAGGAATGAACAGAATGGCACTAGTGGGGTGCCTCAAGGCTCAGTGCTGGGACCCCAGTTGTAGACAATATATACTAACAAGTTGAGCGAGGGAATCAAATGTAACATCTCTAAGTTTGCAGATGACACAAAGCTGGGTGGCAGTGTGAGCTGCGAGGAGGATGCTATGAAGCTGCAGGGTGACTTGGATTGGTTGGGTGAGTGGGCAGCATGACAGATTCAGTATAATATGGATATATGTGAGGTTATCCACTTTGGTGGCAAGAACTGGAAGGCAGATTATTATCTGAATGGTGTCAGATTAGGGGAAGGGGAGGTGCAACGAGACCTGGGTATGCTTGTAGTCATTGAAAATAAGCATGCAGGTACAGCAGGCAGTGAAGAAAGTCAATGGCATGTTGGCCTTCATCGCGAGAGGATTTGAGTTTAAGAGCAAGGAGGTCCTACTGCAGTTGAACAGGGCCCTGGTAAGACCGCACCTGCAATATTGTGTGCAATTTTGGTCTCCTAATTTGAGGAAGGACATTATTGCTATTGAGGAAGTGCAACGTAGGTTCACCAGGTTAATTCCATGGATGGCGGGACTGAGGTACGATAAAAGAATGGGTCGACTGGGCTTGTATTCGCTGGAATTTAGAAGGATGAGGGGAGATCTTATAGAAACATATAACATTCTTAAGGGATTGGACGAGCTAGATGCAGGAAAAATGTCCAGAACCAGTGGTCACGGTTTAAGAATAAGGGGTAGGCCATTTAGGAGTGAGATGAGGAAAATCTTTTTGACCCAGAGAGTTGTGAATCTGTGGAATTCTCTGCCACAGAAGGCAGCCGAGGGCAATTCACTGAATGTTTTCAAGAGAGAGTTAGATTTAGCTCTAGGGGCTAAGGGAATCATGGGGGAAAAGCTGGAAAGCGGTACAGATTTTGGTTGATCTCAACCAAAGGACCAACCTGGCTCAAAGGACTGAATGGCATTCTCCTGCACCTATTGTCTATGTTTCTAAACAGTATCAATGTCACTGACACTCAGCACAGATTTTCCAGCCTTTGCTTAACAATGTGTTTCTTGTGACTTGACATATTATTTCCCAACAAAATTGCCGTCAATACTCGAAGGTCGTCAAAAGATAGCAGGCGGTGATTTATCTGAGAGCCTGCTGATGCTCACTTCAAGTGTGGCTGGAAATGGTGGCTTCAAAGTCATTCACACCCTTAAATACTCCGCCTGATGGAGAATGACAGAGGGCCAGAAGGGGCGTTCAAGCCCATGAACAAGACCAAGACCATCATTCCCATGCTCAGTAGGTGCCTGTCCCTCTCACACAGGTGTGAGGTGCCTAAAAGAAGGCCTGTTCTGCTGGCTAACATGTGAGCTTCAAACCCAGGAAATGGAAGAGAGATAAAGCAGGTGTCAGGAACTCTGCATTCAGTCTGGCTGTGTTGGTGCAAAAAGGTGTAAAACCACCAGAGGATAACAAAACAACTTAAAATCACCCCATTTGTGAAAGAGAAAGTCCTGAAGATAAAGTGAGTGATTAAACCAAAAGTCTTTAACCAAAACGGTAGAGTTGCTGCCTTACAGTGTTTGCAATGCCAGAGACACGGGTTCGATCCTGACTACGGGTGCTGTCTGTACGGAGTTTGTACCTTCCCCCCCGTGACCTGTGTGGGTTTTCTCCGAGATCTTCAGCTTCCTCCCACTTTCCAACAACATACAGGTTTCTAAATTGTCCCTAGAGAGAGTGTTAATGTGCGGGGATCGCTGGTCGGTGCGGACTCAGTGGGCCGAAAGGCCTGTTTCCAGCGCTGTATTTCTAAGCTAAACAAACTGCTTCTTTTGTATGTGATTCTACGGGTCACTTTAGTAGAGTGTCAAGACTTTTCAATTGTGCTTTAAAATAAAAAAATTAAAATAAAAATGCTTTTCAATTAATTCCAGGAAATCAACATATGGGGGAAAAAGTGGAGCTGAGGTCAAAGATGTGCCACAATCTAATTGAACGGCGGGGAAAGCTCCTGGGGACATGAGGCAGATTACTGGACCCATTTCTCTGTTTTTGCGCTTCACTTTGGGGGCAGCCGTGCAGACTAAAATGGAGTCGGCCCATGCTAATATCAGCCACTTCCTGGCAGGGAGCAGAAGGCAGCATATTGGCAGTGACCTTGCAGTTGTTTGTAATTGATGAGGAGCCTGAGGGAACCAGGAAAATGGGAGTACATTACCCATAAAACAAAGACTTCAATTAGTCAGTGATGAAAAGGACATCTGGAAAAGAAGAACTGTTTACCAGCTACAGGCATTTCTCTAACGTCGCCTTCCTTACCCAGCTAATTATTTATGACCAATGTGGCATGTTTGTTTAACTGAAAACAACAAAGTGATTGTTCACTGATTTGAGATTATAATGATTTATCACCTTTTCCTGCTTTGAACTGCCTTTCACTGGATAGAGCTCTGTGTGTGCGGACACTTAGGGTGAAATATCAATTATACAAAAGTGTCATCGTTCGTTGTGTTTGATCACATAATAATTAGCCTGTCTCCTGCAATGAGGGCATTTGGATCTCTGAAGAAAGATGCTCTAAACACTGGCCGAGCGTTGTTTCTCACTCGCCAGCAACCGCAGCAAGCGTGAACTCATCTAATCAGCTGGAGGATTGCGAGCTCAGCACCAGGCCCACAGCCTCCACTCTGCAGGCTTCAACACCATGTGGTCTGTCTCTCCTGGTTCCGACTGCACCCACCCCCCCAACTGGGAACCTCAGTAATGATTCCACTGGATCTTCCCCTTCCCCTTCTTTTAACTGGTCTGAAGAAGGGTCTCGACCCGGAACGTCACCTATTCTTTTTCTCCATGGATGCTGCACGACCCGCTGAGTTACTCCCGCATTTTGTGTCTATCCTCGGTGTAAACCAGCATCTGCAGTTCCTTCCTACACAATCAGATAGAAAATTTGCCTTGGATCCGCGATGATTATTGGTACATGTTGAAGAGTTGAAGGACGTGTGAGGAGTCTCGGATGTAAGTCGGAAGGGGCTGGACAGCGGGAACGGAATCCTCTTAGATGGAGATGATAGAGACAAAATGCTGCAGTAACTCAATGGGACAGGCAGCATCTCTGGAGAGAAGGAAAGGGTGACGCTTCGGGTCAAGACCCTTCTTCAGACGGAATCGACCCATTCCTTCTGTCCAGAGATGCTGCCTGTCCCGCTGAGTTACTCCAGCATTTTGAGTCTATCTTCGGTGTAAACCAGCATCTGCAGTTCTTTCCTACACATTAGATGGAGATAAGTTCAGTGGGGCATTAGGCAGAAACAATGGGTCTGCCAGGGCAGTCCTGTTTGTGGATTTTGGGAAGGAGATAGATAGAAGTGGACAGTATGGGGCTGGGGTACTATCAGGTTGGAGGGCGTGATCGCCAGAGATGATGAGATCAGTGACGCTCTGGGAGATGCTGACCTGGTGTTCATCCGTGGGGTCATGGTCGAGGGGTAGGTATAAGGAGGTGTCTGAGAGCTGGCGCCTGGTCTTAGCACGGTAGAAGTCAGTTCACCGGACTACAACAGCACCTCACTTGTCAGTATTTGGATAACAGTATTTGGATTGTTACTGAGTGAGCTGAGGCCTGTGCCTTCAGAGGGGGTGCGATTGGAGTGGGTGAGGGGAGTGGAGAAGTCAAGGCGGCTGATGTTGCATCGAGAGTTGGAAATATAAGATTTCAAAGAGGGTAAAAGGCCTCAGGGGGAGAATCCATGAGGAGGGGGTGCGTTGGAGTGGGGAGAATGCCTCATCACTGACACGCAAAGACTCTTTGCCAGAGAAAGAAGCCCGGAGTTGGAGTCAATGGAAGAAGAACGTAACATTATGATGGGCTTGTCACTCAATGAGGTGTGGGCGTAGGGTTACACAGGTAAATAAGAGCTGACTGTTCTGCATTGGAAAGGGGGAGGTGTATTATGTGCTTCTGTGCTGCTGCACGCAAGATCTAGCAGCGTTTAATCGAGAGAACCGATCACAAGGAATGATCTTGGGATGTTGTTCCAATGCATTCAGTACCTACCTCAACCGAGATGAGGAAAAACGTCTTCACCCAGAGAGTTGTGAATCTGTGGAATTCTCGGCCACCGAAGGCGGTGGAGGCCAAATCACTGGATGTATTCAAGAGAGAGTTAGATGTTGCTCTTAGGGCTAATGGTATCAAGGGATATGGGGAGAAAGCAGGAACAGGGTACTGATTCTGGATGATCAACCATGAACATGTTGAATGGCAGTGCTGGCTCGAAGGGCTGAATGGCCGACTCCTGCACCTATTGTCTATGTTTCTATTGTAATTGGCCCCGTTAATGGACATTGATTTTTGACCTTGACTGAATGTAGAGATATAACATGAACCATTGATGGCTGGATCTTGCACTCGGCTTTGCGATCGAGCAGAAGGGGAAAGGGAAGATGAAACTGCGGTGGAATGGCAAGACCTTGCCTTCAATCCCTCCTCTCCCGATCACATTCATGATGATCAAGTCAGGCTACAACCAAATATCCAAATTCCGGCACTGGAAATTCACCCTGAAATTTCTCCAAAGCTTGTGGAAGAGTCTTATGCAGCAAATGTCCTTCCAAACAGATTTGTAACTCATTCAATACCTAACAAATCAGCAGGTACAGAAAGATTATTTTACCCGGTTGATGTTGGCGGATAGGGGAACAGGGAGAGGAAAGGGTTATAGGTTTGCTGGTGTTCCACCTTTCAGACTAGGCTCCTCTGCTAGGAGTGTGCCAGGAAGAGGGTGAACTGGGGTAATGTCTCCAGTGCCTTCAAGGCCTGCTGCAGGCAGGGCTGTCTTAACAGCATTATAGGCTCCCGGGCAAAGCAGTGCACTGGGGCCCCTACATTTCCAGTTTCTTTATGCCGAATCAAATATGCCGTCATGCACTTGCGATGTTCTTCTCCGTTTTCATGTTCTACAATAACATTCTACAATACATAGATTAGCATGGGGCCCCTATGCCCGTGGGGGCCCCGGGCAACTGCCCAGTGTGCCCATGCGTAAAGACGGCCCTGGCTGCAGGAAGCGCCCCCGGGACACAAAGATGGCCGGGCTAGGAGTGGAGAGGGACGTCGGTTCGCGGGAACTGCTCCAGTACATCGAGCGCACGGGCCGACCGGACGTTGGACTTTGAATAATGGCGTCAAAAATGGAGGCGACTGCATGTGTAATAAATGCAAAAAAGAATTTCACCATGCGGTTGCATATGTGACAGATAAAGAACCATTAAACCATTGAACTACAATGTGCGTTTAGCTCAATAGTGCAGTGCAATTTGTCAGGAAAGTGATACATCCATCCTGCAGGAGAATTGATGCCCTCAGCAGCCGGCTCTGCACACTTCCACATACAATGTAGAAACCATACAAATTAATACAGCAGATAGCTTAAGGCGCACTGCAATATCGCACACTAAATTCACAATGGAAATTCCAATCAAATCTACATCCAATTACTAATATAAGCAACATTAGGTGAACCAATTTCTAGACCTTAAGAAGATAAATCATGATGTGTCAGATTTCTTCAATCTTTCAACAGTAATTTCATGTGCAGATAGACTCAAAACGCTGGAGTAACTCAACGGGTTCTCTCTGGAGAAAAGGAATAGGTGACGTTTAAGGGTCAAGACCCTTCTTCAGATTTCACGTGGTTCATTCACACTGAAGATATTTTGTTTTATTTACAACACTTTCAAATTTTTCTGGTCAAATTCAATGGCTTATCCTTCCTGAAAACTAACCATGAACCATAGTTTGCAATCGGCCAGTAACCAACAGTGCATTGCAATCTCAATACCTACGGAACAATTTACAAGTAGCAGCTGCTGCACTGAAAAAGTTCAGCTAATGTTATAAAGACAAGGTCTTGCCACGATGATCAAACACATCGTGCAGTTCCTATTCAGAACCTGTACAAAACTCAAAACAGATGTTAAGAAGTAATGCATTAGACCATCCCGTTGGAAAGCCAAGAAGATTTACCGTGGATCAAAAGAGGATGGATTCACTTGGAGAATAAATTCACCATTTCCAGATATCGCACGATAACTCTGAGCACTCACATTCACAGGAAAATAGGATTATTTTAGATTATTAACTAACACCTAATTCAAGATGGAGCAAAAAAGCATATAATAAAGGTAGATTTTACTTCGAAGTCACGTGAGTGACTACGTGAAGAAGCCCCGCCAGCCTGCATGCGCGTCTATATGTCTAACGCATGGCGCACGACTGGCTGGGAGGAGCGTTGCTCCTCCAGCGGTATGTTTAAAAATCCTGCAGGTAAATTTTAAACTTATTCTGAGGTCGGGGTTTTCGTGGAAAATTTCTCTTTACAGAGTTTCTAATTGCTACGGAGAATGGAATCCAGGGCGAAATCCAGACGGGCCGCGGGGAAACCGGCTACGGAGGACCGCGGGAGTGCGGGTAGCCGTCGGCCGTCGATTTCGCCGTCCGTGTCGTTGACAGTGCGGTCAGCGACTTCAGACTTGGTGCTTACCCAAAGCACTTTGGCAACCCCGAAAGGGGGCAAAGCCAAAAGGAAGTCTGAGAGGCCTGTGTACATGGACGAGTCAGGCCAGGAGGGTTCTCCTCCTACAAACATGGATGGCGTCTTCGGGCGTTTATCCCGGATGGAGCACCTTATGAAAAGGATGCTCCATCATGATATGCTCCGTGAAACGGGGACATATCAGCGCAGGTCTCCTTGTGAGGCTGCAGCAGCGCCTGGTCCAGGGCTACTTAATATCTCCCACTCTGAGAAGGGGAGTGTACGGGGTCAGGATATGACAGACTCCGAATTCGGAGGTATGTCCGTGGAACATACTGGAATACATGACATGAGTGAGGTTCAAGAATTGCCTGCCATGGCATCAAGGTTTGTGATACCCTCGCAAACAGGGGAGCCGCTGCAAGAAGAGCTGGCTTCCAGCATAAACGACCTCACGGCACATCAAATACAGGAAGAGGTGATGGTTGAAACGGCTGCAAAATACCATACACCTGTAAATTGTGCATCCCTGAAAGTGCCAGCAGTGAACAGCTCTATCTGGGGGTACATTGGAGGGGGCATCAAAGCCCAAGAAATGAAACTCCAAAGATTTTTAAAGTTGCTGGCTTCAGGCATCACGGCATTTGCCAGATCCGTGGATGGTGGGCCCTTATCGGACGTCCAGCAGGATGCCCTGGCGTTGATGTGCAATGCACACTTCGAAATAACTGCTTTCGGAAGAACGCCATCAGACCTGCCTTAAATCCCAAATTTGCAGGCTTATGTAAGGCCAGCAATGTCCAGCCGCCGAATCCTCTGTTCAGGGAAGATCTACCCAAACAGGTTAAAAACCTGGATGAGGAAGCAAAAGCTGTCGGGCTAATCAGGCACCAACGATGAGCAAGGCTTCACCGTTTCGGCGACAACACCCCTACGCCTCCTTCAGTAGTAAGCGGTTCGCAGGTCTTTTGTAGGCCAAGGGCCAAGCTGGCCTTCATGGACAATGCGCAATCCGCGCACCCGAGCAGTTCTACCCTCCAAACCTCTTGGACGGAAATAGAACCCGTATCAGGGGCCTTTGGAGCCTACCATAAGACCACCGGTAGCCATGGAGGTAGGTGGGTCTGGTTCTTCCCGGAACATGGGGTGTGTGTGTCAGTTACAAGTTGGTGGTAGATTACACTTGTTTTTTACACAAATGGCGGTGGATAACATCAGATCAGTTTATACTGCACAGTATACAAGGGTTCCAAATTGAATTTCCTCTTAACTCATTGCCACCCATACAACATACACCAAGTCGCACAAAAGGGGTAATCGAGAAGTCAAGTCAATGTCCAGCCGTCTAATCTTCTGTTCGGGTAAGACCTATCCAAACAAGTAAAAGATCTGGATGAGGAAGCAAAAGCTGTCGGATTAATTAAAGCACCCACGTCGAGCAAAGCTTCACCGTTTCAGCGACAACCCCCCCGCACCTCCAGAAAAGAAAGATGGAGGATGTCGGATCATCCTTGATTTAACTCAACTTAACTCACATGTGCAGTATAAACATTTTTAAATGGAAAACTTCGTTACTGCCTAACGACTGATTCCCAAAGGATGCTTTATGGCATGCATCGATCTCAAAGATGCATACTATTCAGTTCCCATTCACAGGGATCACCGGAGATATTTGAAATTTAGCTGGATGGGGCAACGATGGCAGTTTAAAGCATTGCCTAATGGGCTAACTTCAGCTCCCAGGTTATTTACCAAATTACTAAAGCTTGGGCTGCTCAGAGCTCAAAAACACATTGTTATGGCCTAACTGGATGGTATTCTAAAACGCTGTATTTGGCTAAATTAGCTGTTTCAGCCACGAAACTCTTTTTTTTTTGAGAAATTGGGGTTTCTCATCCATCCAGTTAAATCTAAGTTGATACCAACTAGAGTTATTGATTATTTGGGATTTACCTTTAACTCTATTAATTTGTCTGTGACTCTGCCCTGGGGCAAGAGAATAGAATTAATAGAAGCCTATAACAACCTTGTTGTTTTGAAGCAGCCTTCTATTCGCCAGGTGGCTAGTGTAATTGGCAATATAGTGGCTGTTTTTCCAGCTGCGCAATTTGGGCCTTTGCATTATCAGAATTTACAACATGCAAAGGAGCAAGCTCTCAAGTACCATTTAAGTCATTTTAACAGACCTATGCTATTACCAGCTGCAGCTATCAGAGTACAATGGTGGACGGACAATATTCAGCATTGCTCCAGTAACATTTTTGGTCAGTAAACCTTCAGTTATATTACAAACTGATGCTAGTGCTCAAGGATGGGAAATTACTAATACCATCTCTAGTTGCGGAGGCAGATGGGATGCGCATGAGTTACCAATTCTTCAGTTATATGGTATCAACTACCTAGAGATACTGGGGGCATTCTATGGGTTAAAGGCTTATTGTGGGAATATGCATAATCTGCATGCTCAACTACAATTTGATAACACTACCGCAGTGGCATATATTAATCACATGGGTGGAATCATGTCAGTATCCTGTGATAGTTTACCTAACCTCATTTGGGGCTGGTGTATCGTCACGTAAATTTAATGACAACACAGAATGGATGTTGGGTCACAAAGTATTTAATGACATTGTTGCTCGGTATGGAACACCGAATATCGATTTGTTTGCATCTAGGCTCAATCACCAGTTGCAAAAATATGTGGCATGGCAGCTAGACCCAGGGGCAGTGGCGATAGATGCATTCTCGCTACACTGGGGAGGAATGTTCTTTTATGCCTTTCCTCCATTTTGCCTCATCAGTCGGGTCTTGCAAAAAATCCAGCAAGATTCCGCTTCAGGCATTTTCGTAGTGCCTGACTGGCCTATGCAGCCATGGTTCCCGCTGATGTTGGAAATGATAATAGAACCTTATATGGTTATTTCTAAACACAAAAATGTGCTGGTTCATCCCATGACTCGGGAAGCCACCCTCTGCATGATAGAATTAATTTATTGATTTGCAGACTCTAAAGGTTCTGTCTCACGGTGTTGCGGTCATCGGCGGTGAAGCGCAGGCGTCGCCGGTAGAGGGGACCGCACGGCAACGGCGAGAGCGCCGAGCCTATGCCGCGGGAGCGCTGCGCGGGGCCGAGTGATTTAAGTACGGCTGGTCCCACGAGCTTGCGGTAAGTAAAAACAAAGGGCGGGCCGACTGCGATGACGTCATTTCGGATCTGCAGAGCTGTGGCGGCGGCAGTGGAGGCGGCCGTGCGGCACACGTGACTCACTAGCGGCGGCTGTGGCGGCGGCTGTGGCGGCGGTCGTGCCTCGCTGGCGGAGGCTGTGGCGGTGACCGTGCCGCACTCGTGCCTCACTGACGGCGGCTGTGCGGTAGGAAAAGTTTTTTGAACAGTGTTGGTTTTATTTTAGCACTGTGCGGTGTTGGGAACAACGCCGCACGGCCCCCGGCGACGGGCGTTTGACCGAGCCCGCGGTCTCTGGCGGCCCAGGAGCGGGAGATTGTTCCTGTTTTGCCGCCAATGACCGCAGACTCGTGAGACAGGCCTTTAAGAAGACCGTTCCTGGGGCTCGGGTTGTCAGACTGAACCGTGGACATGATCACTGCAGCTTGGAGGGATAGCACAAAAAAGCAGTACATTTCCTCATCAGGAGATGGGAAGTGTTTTGTTTAAATGCTAATATAACATATAATACGGCACGGATAACTGACGTCTTGGAGTTCCTTTCAAATGGTTCTTTGACAAAAAATGAAGTTATAGTGCCATTAACTGTGCCAAAAGTGCCTTGTCATCATATTTGCTGCTGGGATCCGGACCCACTCTGTCGGGTCTCACCCTCTGATATCCAAATTTATGAAGGATATCTTTAACACAAATCCTCCCAGGCCCAGGTACATGGTAGTATGGGATATTAACATTGTGTTAACACTACTTCGCCGGTGGGCTCCAGCTACGTCCTTATCTTTGGCCTGGCTCCCATATAAGGTAGTTATGCTCATGGCGCTGGTTTCAGCGCAACGCGTCCAGTCATTGCATATGCTACGGCTGAACAGAATGGTTATATCTACCAACAAAATAACGTTCTATGTGAATGAGTTAATTGAACTAAGCAGACTGGGGGCACTGGGTCTAAAGTTGGAATTTCTGGCATATCCTATGTACCATAGATTGTGTGTTGTCACACATATTCATCAATATTTTAAGGCTTCAAAGAACCTTAGAGGCACTGAGCTGCAATGTTCGTTAGCCACAAAAACACACACACACAAGAGGGTTTCAGTGCAGACCATCTCCAGATGGTTTAGATATGTATTGGCTTGTGCAGGAGTGAACACTGATGTTTTTTAAATCTCACTCCACCAGGGCTGCAATAACATCAGCAGCAAGGTTCATGGAGGTTCCGCTGGACCGCATCCTATCGACAGTAGGATGGTCGAATGAGCGGATTTTCCAAACCTTTTATAATAAACCGATTGCCAGGCCGGGTTCGTTTGCCAACTCAATGTTAAGTTCTATTCAATAATTTGCTTATTATTTGCTTATTAATAGCATCAGCATGTTTTAAATCTATGTCATGTCTGAATGCATTATCTTTTCAATCATTTCTGGTCAACTAATGTAGTGTGTTGCATGGACTCGTGTTCGCGGCATGAAATCACAGAGCTTTAAAATCTTCACATAGTCAGTCACGTGACTTTGAAGTTAAATAGTAAGATTAAACAAAAACAGACCAGTTTGAAGTTTGATCTTTATTTTATGAGAAGTTGCGACAAGGAATTACGTGCCCTCCGCTCCCAACCCTCTTCTCATAAAGATCATGTGGTAGTTCTAGTTCTCAAATCTTCCTATAATCAGTTCAGCAACTGTTTTCTGTGATTTCACACCGTTGCTTTGAAGGTTGACGTGCATGCGGGCTGGTGGGCTTCTTCACGTAATCCCTCATCACAATTTCTCATAAAATAAAGATCAAACTTCAAACTGGTAAGTTCTCGTTTAGTCTTACTATTAAAGGTGATTGAAATTGAACTTATACCGAGTGCATCAGTGGGTTGTTTTTTTGCAAATACTTTTATCCATAAAACAAAAACAGACTGTTAATACTCTGTATAACACGATCAAAGGCTTCCTAGATTGGCAGTTTGCAAACATACAGGCATCAAATTAATAAATCACCAACTTTATTAATAATACACTCAACCTCCCGTGGCGACCAGTGTTCAAGGAAGGCCTCCAGAGTCCCCATGGACACCGTGTGTTCCCGCTACAGGGAATGATGGTGGGTCTTTGGAGGGAACAACTTATTTGGGATAAGAAAGCATCTACTGTGAAGGCCCACTGAAATACAGATGCTGAATGTGAAGAACAGCTGAGCACGATGAAGATTGCCAACCTGGAGTGGCCAGAATACATCACCCTACTGGGTGGCACAGTGGTGCCCCCGATAGAGCTGGTGTCTTACAGTTTCAACAAAGTAAGTTCATTCATGACCTCGAGTGCAGTCTGTGTGGAATGTACATGTTCTCCCTGAACCCGTCTGAAGAATGGTTCCGACCCCATAGTCTTTAGTCAGAGGGTGGTGAATCTATGAAACTCATGGCCACAGAAAGCTGTGGAGGTCAAGTCAGTGGATATTTTTAAGACAGAGATAGGAAGGTTCTTGATTAGTTTGGGTGTCAGGGTTATGGGGAGAAGGCAGGATAATGGGGTTGATGGAAAGATAGATCAGCCATGATTGAATGGCGGTGCAGACTTGATGGGCCAAATGGCCTAATTCTGCTCCTATCACTTGTGAACTTAAGAAACACCACTGATTCCTTTTCTCCAGAGATGCTGCCTGACCCGTTGGCTTACTCCGGCATTTGGTATCTATCTTCGGTGTAAACCAACATATGTTACTTCCTACATATGTTCTCCCTGTGACTATGTGAGTTGTTCCTGGATGCTCCAGTTTTCCAACATCCCAAAGATGTGCAGGTCCCACATTTGCCTGCACTCTCTCCCACACACAGCCCTCCCCCCCCCCACACACATACCCTCACCCCTCCCTCCCACAACCCCTCCTGCCCACACCCCCCCTCCCCCACAACCCTCCACGCACACCCCTCCCCATACGAACTCCCTCCACAAACCCCCCCCTGACAAATCCCCCCGTGCCCCCACAACCCTCTCCCCCACAACCCCCCCCCCTGCCCCTGCACCGCTCCCCCCAACCCACACACCCCGTCCCCCCCACCCACACACCCCTCCCCCCACACAAACCCCTCCCCACAAACCACCCCACAACCCCACCCCTGCCCCCACACCCCTCCCCCCACCCCCCCCGCACCCCCACAACCCTCTCCCCAACAACCCCCCCGCCAACACACCCCTCCCCCACACATTTGGTGTCTATCTTCTGTGTAAACCAACATATGTTACTTCCTACATATGTTCTCCCTGTGACTATGTGAGTTGTTCCTGGGTGTTCCAGTTTTCCAACATCCCAAAGATGTGCAGGTTGCTAAGTTAAAGGTCCCCTGTAAATCGCCCAGGTATTTTGGGGAATGTGGAGAGTCAGTGGTGGTGGGTCGACGTTAATTGATGACAATGGGGAGGTGTGTGGAGGGGTGGGGAGAATAGGTTACAAGAAAAAATCAGCAGGACTGTGTTTGCTCTGTGTCCTGGCATAGATTCAATGGATTCAAGTGGTCTTCTTAAATGTTGTATGGCTATATGATCTATGGTGT
>CM075980.1:29773743-29941035 GCA_038087875.1 Malacoraja senta
ATTGGCCTCTTGCGGCAGAGAATTCCACAGATTCACAACTCTCTGTGTGAAAATGTTTTTCCTCATCTCGTCCTAAATGGCCTACCTCTTATTCTAAAAGGCCTGCCTCACGAGTCTGCGGTCATTGGCGGCGAAACGGGAAGAATCTACCGCTCCTGGGCCGCCATAGACCGCGCACTCGGTCAAACGCACAATTCCGGGGCCGTGCGGCGTTGTTCCCAACACCGCACGGTGCTAAAATAAAACCAACACTGTTCAAAAATATGTTCCTACCGCACAGATTCCGCCAGTGAGGCACGAGTGCGGCACGGCCGCCGCCACAACCGCCGCCAGTGTGGCTCGAGCGCCGTGCGTCGAACTTGCACCGCCACAGCCTCCGCCAGTGAGTCATGTGTGCGACACGGCCGCCGCCACAGCCACCGCTACAGCGCCGCGATCAGGACGGCCGCCGCCACAGCCCTGCAGATCCAAAATGGACGTCATCGCAGTCGGCCCGCCCTTTTTTTTAACTTACCGCAAGCACGTGGGACCAGCCGTATTTAAATCACTCGGCCCCGCGCAGCATCCGTGCGGCGCTCCCGTGGCATAGGCTCGGCGCTCTCGCCGTTGCCGTGCGGTCCACTCTACAGGCGAAGCCGCGCTTCACCGCCGATGACCGCAACAACGTAAGACAGAGCCTTTAAACTGTGACCCTTGGTTCTGGACTCCCCCAACATCGGGAACATTTTCCTGCATCTAGCCTGTTAAATCCCTTAATAATTGTATATGTTCTATAAGATCCCTTCTCATCCTTCTAAATTCCAGTGAATCCAGTAAATTCCAATGAATATCATCGTAACTTTTTTACATATCTTTCATTCATTGTTCTTTATCTCTCTACATCATCATCTATATCTCACATTTCCCTTTCCCCTAACACATCTGAAGAAGGGTCTCCACCCGAAACATCACCTATTCCTTCGCTCCAGAGATGCTGCCTGTCCCGCTGAGTTACTCCAGCATGTTGAGTCTATCATCGGTTTAAACCAGCATCTGCAGGTCCTTCCTATACGTCTTGTCCTACGAGTTGATTGAGATTGTGATTTTTGTGAATTACTGATTCGGTCTTTCTAGTTTGTCAATCATGGTGGTGTGATTGTCCAGTTGTGGGTAGGGTGATAATCAAGCGTGTTGCTTTGTCCTGGGTAGTGGCCAGATTCTGAGCGTTGTTGACGCTGCACTCATCAAGGTAAGTGGACAAAATGCCAATGTGTACCTGACCTCTACTTGGTAAATGGTGGTGAGGCCTGGGAGACATTACAGGATACTTAAAGCCCTTGTCTCACGGTACGAGTTCATTCCAAGAGTTCTCCCGAGTTTGCCCTGATTCGAACTCGGAGATTTACGGTAATGGCCACTCGTCAGTACTCGGGGCTCTCGTGGACATTTTTCATCATGTTGAAAAATCTTCACGAGTCTTCCCGTGCTTACCTGCCATTAGCGAGTCTTCCCGAGTACCTGCCGTTAGCGTTTACGAGCCGCTAAGAGACGTCCCCGAGCTCCGACGTACCCGCTATGTTCATTCTTCGTGCTTACCATGAGTTTGATGTTTTGACTGCGGGTCTTAAACCCCTGTTACACTGTGCGAGCTGACCCACGAGGTACCCCGAGTTTAAAACAAATTTAACTCGTGGTAATCACGTACAATTAACGTAGCGGGAACGTCGGAACTCGTGGACGCAACTTAGCGACTCGTGGCGCTAACGGCAGGTACCCGTGAAACTTGTTAACTCTTGAAAAAGTTCAAACATGTTTGAACTTTTCCACGAGTAAAATGTACTCTTGAGGTTAAAATTTGAAACATTTCAACTCGTTGTAAGAACGTAGTGGCCCGTGCGTTTACCTTTGTGACTCGTGATTCTACCGTGGGAACTCTTTTTAGAAACAATAATCAGGGACGGAAATATCAGTTACTTAGACTTTTTAAAGACAAATTCTGCTTAACAAAGTAAAAGTTATTGATAAGGTGACAGAGTGGGTTGAAAAGAAAAAATTGCTTGAAGTTTATATATAGATTTTGTGTATTTGGGACTGAGCTCACAACCTTAAGACAAACCAGTATTGAGGAACAGCGTGAGAACATTTTATGACACTTCATGGCAGCCTAATCTGAGGTTTGCCAGTCACGTCCAGAAGTCATCTCTACCAGTGCTGTTGAAGAAGACAGGGTTGTGTTCACCTCTCCTGCACCCCTGTTCCGTAGGACAACACCAACTCTTTCATTATGCGGATGTTAAAGCTGGGTTTTATTGTCAAGCCATGATGCCAGATTCCCGATCTCTTTACTGAACTTTACTGAATCAAAGGGTTCTATAGGAGGTGCTGCCTCAAAAAGGCAGCCAGCATTGTCATGGACCCACACTACCCTGGCCATGCTCTCATTTCATTCCTGCTGAGCAGAAGGTATAAGAATCTGAAAACCATGACCTCCAGGTTCAAGAACAGCTTCTTCCCAACAACCATGAACGCTACAAATGCTAACTAAACTATGAACTACAAACTGCCTTGGTTGCACTAAAGACTTTGGGATTTTTGCAATAATACTGGATTTTTTAATATATATTTTCTTTGTTTAGTATATTATCTATATTGTGTTTACTGGCCTGTTATGCTGCTGCAAGTGGGAACTCTTTAACTCAGCGGGCAGGCAGCATCTCTGGAGAGAAGGAATGGGTGATGGGATGACATTTCCAAATTGGGGGGGTGAGGGGGGGGTTGGAGGAGAGAGGGTGGAGAGAGGAGGGGGAGACAGATGGGGGTGTCTTCATTCACTGGCTGCGGGTGCCTGTCACTGAAACAGGTCGGTGAGATTTCACATCCACCTCGTTATTCTTCAGCTCATTAAAGAGCTCAGGTGAAATTCTGATGAAATGTTTAAATGCAGATTTATCCTCTTCGCACAGCACATTAAGCAGCTTTTCATACTGTCCAAAGAGAGATCTCCTTTGAAACAGGGGCTTCACCCACTGAGACCTCTTCTTAATTTTCCTCTTTACTCTCTCTCTTCTGCCTTCATTACACAAGTGTCCTTGCATCACATTAAGGGCTGCAGCATACAGCACTTGAACAAAAAACATCACCATCCTGGACTCCAATAGCCTTCTTGCAGACATTTTCTCCAAATGAGCCAATTTAAACAAGGCAGGCTTTTTATAGTATGTAAAAAAAAAGCATGACATCATTTTTTTAACATGTGATGATTTTTCAACACGTCGATATACATTGTTGCCTCAAGATTAACGGGAGAGGAACTTGGTACACTCGGGAGACGAACTTGGAACATCGCAGAAATGAGAAGTAAACGGCAAATTTAGACATACCCGTGGGAACTCGGTTAAACTCTGGATCATAAACTTGTAGTCTCGTACGCAACCACGAGTCTTTCACTCGGGGTCACTCGTGGGTCAACTCGCACAGTGAAACAGGGCTATTAGTTACCAGGAAACTTCAAGCCAGCTGGCGCTCTATTCTCTAGAGGGACAGCAGGAGGACGTAGAAGGTTTAGTTTCGAGATACAGCAAGGAAACAGGTCCTTCGGCCCACCGGATCTGCGCCGACCTGCAATCCCCGCATATTAACTCTATCCTACACACACTTGGGACAATTTGTACATTTACCAAGCCGATTTACCTTCAAACCTGTACGCCTTTCGAGTGTGGGAGGAAACCGAAGATCTCGGAGAAAACGCACGCGGTCATGGGGAGAACGTACAAACGCCATACAGACAGCACCCATAGTCCGGATCGAACCCGGGTCACTGGCGCTGCAAGCCCTCTAAGACAGCAACTCTACCATTGCACCACTGATAGAATTAGTTGATGCAGGATGTTGTGTGAAGCATGACCTGATTGGGATGAATGATCTGTTGTAGTGAATGGACTGTGTGTTGTTACATGGTCACCACTTAGTAATGTTTCAATCTACGAACCTGAAGAGTGCAGGATCTAACCGAGACAGGGATAAAAACAGAAAGTACCGGCATACTGCCAGATCTGGCTACTAATATCGAGGGACCTCTAATAGCTTCTTGCAAGAGCATGTTAGCCTACAAAGGTATCCTTCTTCACCGTGTAATCATCACTCGTGCCAACCAAAGACTTGTTCTTGGCGCTAGGATATGTAAGCATAAAGAATGATCATCAAAACAAATGAGAAAGACATAAAAGATTAATGAGTTTGAAATGAAAAGATACCATTGATAATCTTTGGAAAAACAACCACTTCAATGTTTCAAGGTTTCAAGTCAAGGTCAGTTTATTGTCACATGTACCAATTAAGGTACAGTGAAATTTGAGTTGCACCATACAGCCATACTAAGTGAAAAGCAACAAGACCCACAACCACATAAAAGTTAACATAAACATCCATCACAGTGTTCTAGCTCCTTCTACTAATATCCACCCGTGAAATAGTAATCCTGGTCATTCGGCTTCATCTTAGGGTTCAAGTTCATTCAATTTCAAATAGACTCAGCATCAGAAGATGGCATAGAAAGGAAGAGGGATGATTGGAATAGATCGGGTAAACACGCAGTCTGAAGAAGGGTCTCGACCCGAAACGTCACCCATTCCTTCTCTCCAGAGATGCTGCCTGTCCTGCTGAGTTACTACAGCTTTTTGTGTCTATCTTCGGTGTAAACAAGTAGAATCTCTTGCCCAGAGTAGGGGAATCGAGAATCAGAGGACATAGGTTAAGGTGTCGGGGCATAAATTAAATAGGAAACTGAGGGGTAACTTTCTCACACAACGGGTGGTGGGTGTATGGAATGTGGTGCCGGAGGAGGTAGTTGAAGCAGGTACTGTCACAATGTTTAAGAAACATTTAGACAGGTACATGGATAGTACAGGTTTAGAGGGATATGTACCAAATGCAGGCATGAGGGACTAGATAGATGGGACATATTGGCCGGTTTGGGCAAGTTGGGCCAAAGGGCCTGTTTCCACACTGTATCACTCTATAATTCCATGAGAAATGAATCACCATTCTAACGGGCACATTGACAATGCCCAGATTGACAATATCATTATCATCTTCCCTCGCATCTTCTGTAATATTCAATGCAGGATATATAACTTATCCCTCATAGAGACTTAATATTTCTTTACTATGGAATGGTAGAGAAGAACATCTTTGGAAAACATCACTGAGCCAAGATAGTGACCCTAGAAGTCCCCCTTGTCCTAACCTTCCACCCATCAGCCGTCGCATACAGCATTTAATCCTCCAACATTTTTGCCACCTCCAATGGGATCCCACTACTGGCCACATCTTCCCATCTCACCCCTTTCTGCTTTCTGCAGAGACCACTCCCTGTGTAACTCCCTGGTTAACTCATCCCGTCCCACCCAAATCACCCCCTCAACAGGTACTTTCCCCTGCAGCCGCAGGAGATGCAACGCCTGTCCCTTTACCTCCTGCTCAAATCCATCCAAGGACGCCGACAATCTTTCCAGGGAGGCAGAGGTTCACTTGCACCTCTTCCAACCTCATCTGCTGTATCCGCTGTTCCAGGTGTCAACTTCTCTACACCGGCGAGACCAAGCGCAGGCTCGCCAATCGTTTCGCTGAACACCTCCGCTCAGACTGTCTTAACCTACCTGATCTACCGGTTGCTCAGTACTTTAACTCCCCCTCCCATTCCCAATCTGACCTCTCTGTCCTGGGCCTCCTCCGTTGTCAGAGTGAGGCCCAGCGCAAATTGGAGGAACAGCATCTCATATTCGCTTGGGTAGTTTACACCCCAGCGGTATGAACATTGACTACTCTAACTTCAGATAGCCCTTGCTTTCCCTCTCTCTCCATCCCCTCCCCCTTCCCAGCTGTCCCACTAGTCTTACTGTCTCCGACTATATTCTATCTCTGTCCTGCCCCACACCCCTGACATCAGTCTGAAAAAGGGTCCTGGCCCGAAACGTCACTCATTCCTTCTCTCCAGAGATGCTGCCTGTCCTGCTGAGTTACTCCAGCGTTTTGTGTCTACCAGTCCTAATTGTTCACCATAATCTCCCTTTTGCCATCTACATAATCTTCTTTACCCCTGCAACTCCCCAATTTCTCTGCGGTCCTCTAATTCATGCAACCATGCTCTCCAACAAATGGATTTTAAAATAATGACGGCTCTGTTTTAACTGAGATAATAATCTGCCTCCTTGTTCTTGCCGCCAAAGTGGATAACCTCACATTTATCTACATTATATTGCATCTGCCATGCATCTGCCCACTCACTCAACCTGTCCAAGTCACCCTGCAACCTCCTAGCATCCTCTTTGCAGTTCACAAAGCCACCCAGCTTTGTGTCATCTGCAAATTTGCTCCTGCTATTTTTAATCCCATAATCTAAATCATTAATATATATTTTAAATAGCTGCGGCCCCAGCACCAAGCCTTGCGGCACTCCACTCGTCACTGCCTGCCTTTCTGACAGGGACCCGTTTATTCCTACTCTTTGTTTCCTGTCTGCCAACCAATTCTCTATGCATGTCAGCACCCTACCCCCAATACCATGTGCTCTCATTTTGCCCACTAAAATCCTGTGTGGGACCTTATCAAAGGCTTTCTGAAAGTCCAGATACACTGGCTCACCTTTATCCATTTTACTTGTTACATCCTCTAAAAATTCCAGAAGATTAGTCAAACAGGATTTCCCCTTCATAAATCCATGCTGACGGACCAATCCTTTACTGCTATCCAAATGTGCCGCTATTACTTCTTTAATAATTGACTCCAGCATCTTCCCCACCACCGATGTCAGGCTAACTGGTCTATAATTCCCTGTTTTCTCTCTCGCTCCTTTCTTGAAATGTGGGATAACATTAGCTCCAATCCACAGGAACTGATCCTGAATCTATAGAAGATTGGAAAATGATCACCAATGCATCCACGATTTCTAGAGCCACCTTCTTGAGTACCCTGGGATGCCCTGGGTATTTATCAGCCTTCAGTCCCATCCGTCTACCCAATACTATTTCTCGCCTAATGCAAATTTATTTCAGTTCCTCTCGTCCTCTAGATATTCTATCCTCGAGTACATCTGGGAGATTGTTTGTGGCTTCCTTAGTGAAGACAGAACCAAAGTTCCTGTTTAAGTTTTCGGCCATTTCCTTGTTCCCCATAATAATTTCACCTGTTTCTGCCTTCAAGGGACCACATTTGTCTTTACTAATCTTATTCTCTTAACATACCTAAAGAAGCTTTTACTATCCCTCTTTATATTCTTGGCCAGTTTACCCTCGTACTTCATCTTTTCATCCCGTATTGCCCTTTTTGTTACCTTCTGTTGTCCTTTGAAAGCTTCCCAATCCTCTGGCTTCCCGTTATTCTTTGGTAGTTATACACCTTATATTTTAGTTTTATTCCATTCCTAACTTCCCTTGTCAGCCACGGTTGCCTCTCACTCCCCTTAGAATCTTTCTTCTTCTTTGGAATGAAATGATCCTGCATCTTCTGGATTATGCCCAGAAATTCCTGCCATTGCTGTTCCACCATCATTTGTGCTAGGATCCTTTTCCAGTCGACCTTGGCCAGCTGCTCTCTCATGCCTTCGTTGTCCTCTGTGGCCACTGACACTTCTGATTTAACCTTCTCCCTCTCAAATTGCAGAAATTCCTCAGAAATGCACTGTGGAGTTTACAGAACCTTTCAGCACCCAGTTGCAGCAAAAGAAGCCCTTGTAGGGTGAAGTGCTCAGTAACTAGTTAACTAAACATGCCAGAAAGAAATGAGGAGGGACTTTTTTATGTGGCTGCAGAAACGATAAATCTAATTACTTCATAACAATGATCTGAAGTTCTGCTAAAACACTGAGTGACGACGTGAAGAAGCCCACCAGACCACATGCGCGTCAATACGCTCTAGCGCATGGCGCGGATCGGAGCAGTTTCCGCACTGCTCTGCAAGGGTAAGTCAATTTTCTTCGGGCCGTTCTATAGCGGGCCCCAAAAAAAGTAGCTTGGAAGCTCCACTGGAGCTAACGCAAGTAATATATTTTCGCCGCAGTCTCCAAAGTGAGCAGGCGGCTGAAGTTATAGGGCTCCATGCGGCTGTTGCCGTTTGTCTGCACGGCAGCGGACGACCCAGTTCAGAGACCGGTAGGCTCTTTAGGAGCTGGGTTTACATGCAGACGGCCCTAATAAGAGAGCACCATCTAGGATAGTTGTTGCAGCTGCCGACATCAGAGCTCCATCGGGAGCAGGCAGCCAGAGTCAGAGACAGCGTGAGCTGTAAGGAGCTTACATTCATAAATTGCTGTTGTGTTACTGCAGGAAATTTCCAGCAGCAGGTGAGTTTTAAAAATAGCTGCGGCCGACAGCTACCGCTTAGGTAGCTCAGCCTGCGGTAGCACCAAACAATTTCAACAGAGTTACTGCTACAGCTATGCTACAGCCACATATCGTGTATTTTTTCAATTGGACAGCTATAATAGAGTTGGCATTTATAACAGTTGCTACAGGGTCATGTTTGTGACAATCTTAGCCGATAGCATTCTATAGCTGCTAACTCCACACAGATGGCATCTGTGGTCAGGATCGAAGCCGGGTATCTGGTGCTGTGAACCCAGGTCTCTGGCAGCAGCTCTACCAGCTGCACCATTGTGCTGGTATCCTTTGCTTTATAATTCTATCAGTTCAGGTTTAATTCTTTGGCAATATCACAAATATGTCTTATCATGCGAATTTAGTTTAGGTTTTAAAAGAGAAAATTACAAGGGACATTTATTATCACTTACACCAATAAAAAGATGGAGTGGAATTGGACCTGCCATTGCAGTCCAGAGTTCCTGGCTTGGGAAGCCTTGTTTGAGCTGTGCCTATCAGTCACCTGTGGGAGCTACACCTAGTGGCGTCATGGTAATTTCCGCTCATTAGAGGGACTGTGGAAGATTCCTTTACAAAAGACGCCAACTTTATGCATATCAATAAAGTAATCAAATCTCTGATTTAATAGGGACAGGTTTCTTTTAATCATATAACGTCAATGCATATGACAACACCTGGCAAGGTTGCAGCATTTCTCCCACTCTGTCTGGCATATGGGGGCCAGAAGAGCTCCAGTCCTTCCCTGTAATACTCCGTTGGCACCGGAAGGGAGCAAGGGACTTGGAGTCACTAGCAGGTGCAGCCTGATCATCCCAAGTCGGGGCAAAGTCATAGCCAAGTCTTGGGACATCTATGTCAGATATGATTGGGGTTTGTCTCAATTACGAACATCTGATGAATCAAATTATAACACAAGGAATGCTCCGTCTTATGAAGGCATGTCAGGCAGCAGCTCTTGGTTCAGGGATGCAAATTTTCTTCCCACTCAAATGAAAGGAGTGATGGAGATGGTGCCAAAGTATATGCACATGTGCCTGAAGCAGCTCCTGGTTCAGGGTTTCAATTTCCTCCCACTCGGTTGAACGTAGTGATGGAGATGGTGCCAAAGTATATGCACACATGTCTGAGGCAGCTCCTGGTTCAGGTTTGCATAAGTCCTCCCATTCGGATGTATGAAGTAATGAAGATGGAGCCATATATATTATGCCCCGTATTACGGAAGCATAACAACTATTTCAAGTCATATGCCTGTAGCTGCCCTGGTTTCAAGGTTCGCATTTTCTCCTACCCAAAAGACTATCGGAGATGGTGTCGCAAAATATGCTCGGTATTATAGAAGCATGCACAGACAGTTCGAGGCATACAGATATGGCAACACCTGGTTCAGGGTGCAATTTTTTCTCCCACTCCAAGAGAGTGTCAAAGATCAGTACGGACTAACTCCCAAACATGAGTCCTTACATGACTATGTGTCGGGATCACATGCTTTAATGCGTGATGTACGTCAATCACATGAGGAAAAGCTGTGTGCTCTTGCCTCTAAAATTGCTATTCCCTCGGGGATGGGCAAGCCACCACAAGAGAAGTTGACCAGCGGCATCACCTAGCTAACAGAAATTACAAGCATGATGGACAGGGTCTGCAAATGGAACTTCGCTGAAGCTCCAACAAAGGAAATCGACCTGGGGTTAGAGACGCTGGTAAGTAAGGTCTTGTTATTAACCTCCGTAAACTCCAAAATGGAGCAGTCTGTCGGCCCAGATTGGGTTTACTACCAGCATGGGCTGTCTAATCGGGTTTTCACGTTCTCTGGATAAGATCAGTTGATGTAGAGACATTGGCAAGGTGCTTTACACAGTAACCTCTGTAAGTTCCAAGTAGGAACAGTTTGGTTATCCTGGATCAGGGTAGACCATCATGAAACTGGCTGGCCATATGAGTCATAGTGACCAGAGAAGCACTGCTTCATCATCTATGAGAGGTTATCAGACTGGTCAATAGAATAAAGTAGTTGTTTTTCTCAATATATTGTTTATTTCTCTTCAGTTAGCAGAGTTACTAGTTCATTGGAATCATCATTGCCATCATCTCTGGGACAGGTAGTAACCAACAAAAAGCTCGTCTGGCATATATTATAACTTTATCTGACCTGCAGGTTCATGTTGTGAATCAATAATGTATTCATAATAATCCATAGGTTCTCAATACCACTATTCCTGATTGAGTGGTGGGTCGAAGAGATTGTGTTATGCACTCTAGAGAGCTAGACATGTGGTCTCAGTCAAAGGACTGCGAGGTATTCCTGATTCAGCCTTGCATTATACTAATCTCCACTCTGAAGGAAAATGCTACGTATTTATGGTGATTCTTGAGTCAAGAGTTGACAGGGAACTAGTATTCCCATATCTAGGGAGACTGTGGTTTTAGCTGCTGATTATATATTATCAGCGATATGTATGAATAACTAGATAATGCATCTTCCGCAGGTAGGAAAGCCAAAAAAATTCCGTCCGTAGGATCAACGGAGGAACAGCGGTTCCAAGTACAATCAGTGACAACTCTTCCGAGGATGTGTGGTCTGACCAAGGACTAGAGGGGTATATTTCTCAAGATTACAGAAATATGGTGCAGGCCGAATCAGGTTAGCATTAGGCTAATCAAATTGTGGGTTTACTTACCCAGTTTAAGATGGATGATTGGGTGTCTGCAATTTAATTGACTCAGAGAATCGATCTTGTAGTTGCATACTCTGTCATATCTATACACATAAGGCACAGTTTCTGCTGTTTAATAACTAAGCTAGTGGTGAAAGCCTATGCTGCCCTTCTCAGATTAAGGGCATTATGTCATCGAGTTTAGGTATTATGCAAAATTGCAAATGATAAATCTTATGAGTTGTCGGTAGATGTCTTTGGCGATATTACATTTAAGGCAACATGGAATTTAAGTACCAATTTGCCTATTGAGTCACGCCATGGGACACGGCTGAAGCAACTCTTATTTACTCATTCACGTGTGACGGCTGGGACAGCCTGTCTTCTCGGCCAGCTAGCTCTGCACGATTGTATGAGAAGCTTGTGAACAACATGTGTGAGTCAATTCTATACGGAAGTAACAAAGGTTGTGTGGCTTCCAGTTTGAGCCTAGAGAAACTTTATGGGACGCACAATTGACAATTCCTGTGCTGCTTTGTCATTTCTGCTATACCATAAGTGGGACATAAATGATTGGTTCTTCACCCACTATTCTCTCACGTTATGCAGGGTGTCTTTTATTTGACCACTCTAATAGCCTACACTCATTGTAGTGTGCGATGTATATCAGTAATTTGTTGTGCAAATATTACTCAAAAATTTCCTAATGGGACCAGTATCTTAAGATGATTATGCTTTCAGCTGCTGATCTCAGCATAAAGAACACAGCCTTACTCAATCTCTGGCTTAGTCTCCATGTCATACTGACATTAGGGTAGCTTGTTATAGAATAAAATTCATAAGGAAATCAGCAGGATTGTGTGCATTTGAGGTGGACAGCATACCCACCACAGCAGAGATCAGGATGTCATTAGTATACAAGTGCACTCAGATGCTAGTGCCTATGAAATGGAAGATAGTCTTTTCTTTCAATACTCACAAAATATTGCTGTTGGCTCATTAGCAGCCAGTACAATGGGTTTTCCTTTTCATCATACAGCATGAGGTTTACATAATGCAGCTTAATAATCTATAAATTTGGTGGGAATATGTCTGGATATTTGCAGATAGAATTGTGCACATTGTTGCATGAGTTATTGTCTGACTCAGCGGTCCATTGGGACTACGGGCCGGTTTGGAGCAATGGCCATGTATGCAAGTTAGCATCATGATATTAATAACTCATGTTTTTCCTACCATTAATGGTTTATCTGTTTTAGTGTTTTCACACACAGATTATGTCACTGTATGAAACCACAGAGCTTTGAAATCTTCACGTAGTCACTCACGTGACTTCCAAATAAAATAGAAAGATTAAACGAGAACTTACCGTTTGAAGTTTAATCTTTTTTTTATGAGCAGTCGTGGTGAGGGATACGTGCCCTCCACTCCCAACCCTATTCTCATAAAGATCATCGGTAGTTCTAGCATTCAATCTTTCTATAGCTTAGATCAGCAACTATTATGTGGTTCATACAGCTATCTTTGAAGATTCCGCGCAAGCGGTCTGGCGGGCTTCTTCACGTAATCCCTCATCGCGACTCTCATAAAATAAAGATCAAACTTCAAACGGTAAGATCTCGTTTAATCTTTCTATAATTTTGGAGATACAGCATGGAAACAGGCCCTTCGGTCCACCGAGTCCATGCCGACCATCGATCACCCGTTCACACTGACTATGTTATCCCACTTTCTCATCCACTTCCTACACATTAGGGGCAATTTTTCTATTAGGACAAGAGTCAAGACTCTAGAGTGTTTTATTGTCAGATATTCAGAAACAGAACAATAACATTCTTAAATTCAGAGCTTATTTGGAGGTTGAAATGTTTAATAGCCTGTTTAAGAAGGAACTACAGATGCTGGAAAATCGAAGTAGACAAAAATACTGGAGAAACTCAGCGGGTGAGGCAGCATCTATGGAGCAAAGGAAATAGGCAACGTTTCGGGCCAAAACGGGGTCTGAGGAAGGGTTTCGCCCCGAAACGTTGCCTATTCCCTTCGCTCCATAGATGCTGCCTCACCCGCTGAGTTTTCTCCAGCATTTTTGTCTACCAGTGTTTAATAGCCTGTTGGTTGTAGGGGAGAAACTGCTCCTGAACCTGGACATTGAAGTTTGCAAGCACCTCTACCTTCTTCCCGATGGCAGGAGTGAAATGAGAGTGTGGCCAGGGTGGTGTGGGTCTCTGATGATGCTGGCTGCCTTTTTGAGGCAGCGACTCTTGTAGATCATTCGATGGTGTGGAGGTCTGTACCCGTGATGAAATTTGATAGGAAAGAAGTGCAGATGCTGGTTTAAATCGAAGGTAGACACATAATGCAGGAGTAACTCAGCGGGACAGGTAGCGTCTCTGGAAAGAAGGAATAGGCAGGGACGGACATGTCCCCCCCCCCATGTTTTGAGAGGCGGGGGACGATCCTTCCCCCCCCCCAATGATTTGTAAATCCGTATTTTAATACTCTGTAAAAAAAGCTATTAAAAATCCTCTGCTTTCCGCGAGACAATGGGGGTGGGTCTGATGATCGAGGGTGCCGATTGGACGAGAGAGACGTCAGTCAGAGGATAGAGCGCTGGGATTGGAGGAGGGAGACGTCCGTGGCGCAAAGATCATAGAGCGGAGCTTGAATCGGCCCGTTCGCAAGGCCTTTCATCGCCTGGCGCGGCCGGCTGCGGGATCTTCCACCGCCCCGCCGTCAAATTGCTGCGCCGAGGCGATCGAGGCTCCCGGATGTTGAACCCCCTGTGAACTGACAGATCGAAGCCTCACGATTCGGGGCGGACGAAGCTGCTGTTGCTGGATGTTCGGAGTCGGTCACCAACCAGGTCAGCTCCGATTTTACCATCCACAGGCCCACGGCTGAAGCCTCGCGTGTGTGCGTATGCGCGCGAGCGGCCGCCAAGAAATTGTGTCCCCGCATGTTTTGAGAGCGATTTCCGTGCTGGGAATGGGTACATTTCGCGCGAGGACCCTTCAGACTGAGGGGATGACGTTTCGGGTCAAGATCAGTCTGAAGAAGGGTCTCGAGCGAAATGTTAGATCTACAATAATCAGTCTGAAGAAGGGTCTCGACCCAAAATCACCACATTCCTTCTTTCCAGAGATGTTGCCTGTCCCTCTGAGTTGCTCCAGCTTTTTGTGTCTACCCGTGATGAATTTGCCAGTGTTCACAGATTTTGCAAAACGTCTTTCCTTCATTCGCGTTTGAGTTGCTGAATCAGGCGTGGTGTAACCAGTTAATAATCTCTCGGCCGCACATCTGCAGAAGCTTCAGAGAGTGTTCATTGACATACCGAATCTCCTCAATCTTCTAAGGAAGTCGAGGTTTGATAGGTTTTCTTTATGATTGCATCATGTGTTGGGTCCAGGACAGATCTTCAGATATGCACGCCCAGGATTCAAACTTTTTGATTCTCTCCACCACCGTTGCGTCGATGAAGCAGGTTTGAGGATTCTCGTCCTTCCTCTTCCAAAGTCAACAATAGGTTCCTTGGTCTTACTGACGTTGAGAGCTTTGGTTGTTGTTCAGACACCATTTGGTCAGTCGATCGATCTCCTCCTTACTCTGACAGATGTCCATCTGTTATTCATTCACATGTGGCGTTGGTAAGTTTGAAGATGGAGTTGGAACTGTCATGAGTAGAGCACTCGTAAGTAGAGCAGGGGGCCTGAGCACGCAGCCTTGAGGTGCTCCCGTGCTGATGGTTATCGAGGAGGAAATGTTTGCTGCCAATTCATACAGATTGTGGTTGTTGACGAGGAAGTTGAGGATCAAGTTGCAGAGGAGAATGTGCGGAGATCCAGTTCCATGAGCTGGTAACCAGTTGGAGGGGATGATTGTGTTAAACGCAGAGCTGTAGTCTCTGAACAAAAGCATGATGTATGTGTTTTCATTATCCTCTTGCTGCAGTACAGAATGCAGAACCAGTGAGATCGCAACCTCCGTTGACCTGTTTGGCGGTAGAAAAATTGTAGTGGGTCGAGATCTTGGCTGAGGTAGGAGTTGATATGCGCCATAACCATTCTCAAAGCATCAAAGCACTCATCCACCACAGACATTAGTGCCACCGGTCGATAGCCGTTGAGGGACATCACCTTAATCTTCTTGGGCGCCAGTATTACTGATGCCCTTTTAAAGCAGGTTGGAACCTCAGGTCTCAGTAATGAGAGGTTGAAGATGTCCACCAGTTAGTCTGAGAGAGACACAAAATGGCTGGAGTAACTCAGCGGGACAGGCAGCATTTCCTTCTCTCCAGAGATGCTGCCTGTCCCGCTGAGTTACTCCAGCATTTTCTGTCTAACTTTCGTTTAAACCAGCATCTGCAGTTCCTTCATACACAACCAGCTAGCCTGCACAGGTTTAAAAAATACAACCAGGTAGACCCCACCAGATCAGTGCTTTCCGAGGGTCTACCTTCCTGAAGGATCTTCTGACATCAGCCTCTGTGACTGTGATTGTATCACCGTCCGGGGCTATGGGACTGGGCAGTCTCACCAGCTTTCTCCCTATCAAAGCGGGTATAGAATGCATTGAGCTCGTCTGGGACTTATGGTTCGTTGTCGCTTGAACTGCCCCCTTGCGTTTGCATTGCAGGAAGTGAGGCGTACAAAACCCTGCCACTGCTGCTGACATCCACCTCATCCTCCCAACTTAGATTGAAAGTCCCTTTTAGCACTTTAGAAGTGGTCTAATCAAGGTCATATCTGCGTTCCTTTTATGACTGCATCACCAGACTTGAATATGCAAGATCTGGTCCTCAGAAGAATGCGGATCATCCCAATGTTTCATCCAAGGCTTCTGCTTGGGGAACACTCGCATGGTTTTCATGGGAACGCACTCCTCCATTCGAAGTTTCCTTATGAGTGGGTAACAACAGTAACGTATTCATTCAGTACTATAAAGAAGGAACTGCAGGTGCTGGAAAATCGAAGGTAGACAAAAATGCTGGAGAAACTCAGCGGGTGCAGCAGCATCTATGGAGCGAAGGAAATAGGCAGCGTTCGGGCCGAAACCCTTCTTCAGTCTGAAACGTTGCCTATTTCCTTCACTCCATAGATGCTGCTGCACCCGCTGAGTTTCTCCAGCATTTTTGTCTTCCTAACGTATTCATTCAGGTCAGTTGCTGAGTCCTTGAACATCACCTATTACAGAGGCCAATTAACTGACAAACCTGCATGGTTTTGGGATGTGGGAGGAAATTGGAGCAGCCGGAGGAATCCTGTGTGGTCACAGGGAGAACGCACAAATTCCACACAGTCAGCACCCGAGGTCAGGATTGAACCCGTCCTCTGGCACTGAAGGCAGCAGCTCCACCAGCTGTGCCACGAATTGGTCCCTTGTGAGTGACATGTTTGCCAATGTCAAGGAAAATGCCATCTGCTGCGTATTTCCTTTGAGTGAGAGGAACCAGGGTGGTCTTACCTTCCGTGCCTTCAATTGAGGCCGGCCGCGGGAGGCCTCTCCTCTCCCCTCCCCTCCGAGGAACGAGAGCTTGGAGAGGGTCGGGCGTGGAGAGGGATGACGTTTGGCGGGACGACCAGCGTGGGAGGAGGAGACGACTGCAACGGGACTTTGTGACCAGCTACAGCTGGGTCTATAAAATGGTGTCGTAACAGAGCCCCTTGCGCACAGACTCAGTGGACTGATCTGCACATTCTGTACTAACGGGGTGATTGTGCTTTAGTGTTTATGTGTGGCAATAGTCTTGCTGAGCTGTATGCAAAAAAATGTATTTCACTGTAACTCGGCCCACGTGACGACAGAGAGACCATTGAACCATTGAACCAGAGGTAGCATGGGGTCACCACACTAGCACCACGCAGGAGGAGCCCTTCGGCCCATGAAGCTGTGTTAGCTCTTTTGAAGGTAAATCTGCGTGCGCCATAACCCCGCTTAAGATACCCCACTGACTCTAAAGTTGCAAATTCAAATAACAAAGGCTGGCGTCAAGGCAGCTTTGCTGTCCTTGTTTGCAAATTGTTCTCAATTAGCCGCCAGACATTTTGGACATGCACCCCCTTCAGTCAATAGGGAGACAGACAAGATAGGCTCAGCTTAACTGGATCACACCTCCGGCAGATTAACCACACTCAAAGACAATACTGTAAATAGAACAGGCTCCAACACAGACTGCTGGGGGTGTACGCCTGAAACGCAGTCAGATGTTAAAGAAATTCAAATGCACCCTGTACCATGCGAACCCAATGCACAAGCAATATCCAGAATGGCACAGGTTACGGCATTTATTATTGATAAATGACGACATATGTTGTAAATCAGAGGGTTTATGTAAAGTTACGGAGCAGCCCTGAAGTAAATGAAATCAATCTAACAAATAGCAGAGACGACCTTAATTTCAGTCAGTATGACACTGATGTTCCAGGTAAGAGGTATTATATTTTATGGGTCCACCATAGTAAAGGCGTTACCAGTATGAAGGGTCACCATATGTTACACGATTATTTGTATGAACTGCAGTCACCATCTTTTCAATCACTTAATTACCAATAGAGAAGCAAAATATTGCAGAAGGTTGGAATTGGAAACAAAAACATGAAATGCTGGAAATACTCAGCAGGTCAGGTACCATCTGCAGAAGAAGGTCAATGTCTTTTCATCGTAACATCTCTTCCGTGCATAGGCCAGCTTTGATGATCTGGCAGCTCCACAAGCCCTTGAATTGCTTTTTTAAGTGTAGACTTCAAATCTGCGCTGTGTCCTGATGGGATTTTCTGTATTTATAGTTCAGCTCTCTTGAAAACTAATAGAATGACAGTAGAAATACAAAATTACTACATAACCATGGCATCCCCACACTATTGAGAGGACACAAACAGTTGGAGTAACTCAGAGGGTCAGACAGCATCACTGGAGAAAGGGAATAGGTGACGTTTCGGGTCGAGAACATACCATTCCCACTAACTGCACACAAGTATTCATCAAAACCATCACTTCATCCACCACATGTCTCATACACATATCCATTTTTGACACTAACATTAAAGAGAGGAAGATTTGGGCCAACGTCAGTCTATTTAATCCTCTAATCATTACTGACAAAACATCTCCAGTAATAAGTGCAGTCGGTACCATGGTCAGTAAGGTCACACCAGAAAATAAATTGCAAATAGCCAGAAGGAAACAACAAGAGACAGGAACTAATAATGATGAGTCTGCTGTTAATGTAGCCTGCACTGTGACACAGATACAGAATATACAGCTGGCAGCTGTGGTGCATGACTTTTACAGCAAAGCAAATGGAATCATGTAACGGATGTCTAATTTGAGAATATTTATGGTCTTCTTGTTCACGTGCGACATTAAACTTGGCCAACACGGCAGACTTCACCCAGGCAGCACACAAAGAGTTGACATGTTACTGACGCCGACAAAGTAGCTTAAAGATACAGCGTGGAAACAGGCCTTCGGCCCACTGAGTCTGCGCTGGCCGGCGATGCCCCGTACACTAACACTATCCTACATACTAGGGCAATTTACAATTTCACATGCAGACCCATGGATCATCTAGTTACAATTGTTCTATGTTATTCACCTTTCTCAACTGATTTACAGGGGCCCCCATTAAAGTACAAACCCACACATCTTTGGAATGTGGGAGGAAACTGGAGCACCGAGCGGAAACCCACGCAGGGTCACAGGGTGAACGTGCAAACTCCACGCAGATAGCATCCAACGTCGGAATCGAACCGGGGTCTGTTGCACTGTAAGGCAGCAGCTCTACCAGCTGCACACTGTGCCTATTATAAAATATTCATCTCACTTATCCACCATTTATGGGTCAAAATAATCTTGGTAGCTGGTTATAACATCATGGATCAAGAGGCCTGGGTTAGTATGAACCATTGTTAAACAGTAACAAGTTCTGTCATTTCTGCCTTCTAAATATGAAATCTAACATTTTAAAAATTGGGGAAAAAAAAATTTGTTGAACATGCTTTATTTTTACAAATATCTGCAAAGATTTTTTAAAAGTAACATAAGTGATTTTATTGCAGGTCAATATTCAAGCTGCTGCAATGGGATTTTTAGTTTAAACAAAGGTGACAGAATAATTGGATAATAATAATAATAATGTTGCCTTGAATCAATGGCAATTGTGAAATGCTTCGCAGCAGAATCTACTCTCCTGTTATGACCAGTACATACAGTTACTGTGGTCTTTGTAAAGAGCTCACTGAGGCAATTAACCTTAACACCCTGGTAATGGATTTGCCGCCAAGCTGCTGCCTCAGTGATGAGAGTTAACAAATAGACCTGTCATAAGACACCTTTGAGCTGTTGGTTCTGTTCGGCTCAGTGCGATTGTGAGAAGCAAAAACACTGCAAAGTGCCGTTTGCATCATCAATAATGGAAAGTAGGCACTTCTTGTTGTACATTGATCCACTGCAGAGTGTTGTGTATCATGCATTTAGTGTGAAGGGTGTTATAATGCTAATTGCAACACTGTGGATTGATCTATGACAAGAGCAACTTCAACCGCCCACATCTCCATTGAGACTGGCTGCTGTTTTGAGGTCAGTGTAGATTTTGATTGCTCCATTTTCTGCGCATGCAGTTCATCGACCTAGACAATTAAAGAACAGAGCTGACAGTTCTGGTGAGGCTCCAAGGCGCCTGTTGGCAAGCCGCTTACTCCCTGGTGCGTTTTAACATTCAGAGGCTTTCTCCTCAGGGGCAAAAATAGACAATACGAGTGTGTTCTAACTGGCGTCATGCTGCATATCGTCTGAAGCTGGTGTAAGGAACGAGGATAAAAGAACATAATATCATAGGTCATCAGACTGCAATGTGGAGAGCATTATTAATTGTATCTCAAAGAGAGGAGGAATGCAAGTTTATTTGTATGTTAATACGTGGCTATTAGCCTTGCCTGAAATGCACACTTTGGGGAAAAAAATTGGATAATGCATCATAGTTTTTCCGTTATTTTGTAACATAACCAATTAAGGGAAATCCTTTATCGCTCCTCCAGTGCCTTCGAACGAGTGCAGCACAGAATCATTTACACTTCATTTACTGAGACCTTCATTAGCAGTAATTTACTGCACTTATCTGTTCAGCTGCAAGAGTAAAATAGTCAATTAATCAATCCATTAGTGACAATTCAGCCCGTAACCCTGGTCTCTATCAATACCTCACCCCCGCCCAACCCCTCAGTATGCCCAGTCTGTCTCCTACCCCACTCCCGACCCCTGCCCGCATGAACCCACCCACTCTCAACTTATGGATGTCCCTTTGTTTGAATTAATACTATTTACTCTGACGACAAACACACATCAAGGAAGAGTACTTGTATCTGCTTGGATTTAAATGAAGACAAACAGAGGTCTAAAACAAGATAAATTGTTCCATTAGCTTGTGAGCCGAGCTCCAACATGAAGGGGGGGGGGGGGGGTGTTGAAGAATACAGTGCCAGAGGTAGGAGAGGCAATTGAGTCCTTGCGTTTTTAACTGCCTCTCCCCTATGTCTGAAGAAGGGTTTCGGCCCGAAACGTTACCTATTTCCTTCGCTCCATAGATGCTGCTGCACCCGCTGAGTTTCTCCAGCATTTTTGTGTACCTTCTCCCCTATGCCTGTTGTCCAGCAGACTCTTCTGGGGTGGGCCGTGCGGCAGCAGTAGGCTCCCAGGACGAGCCGCAGAGCCGAACAACCTGGAGCGATCCAGTGGTCCACGCCGCCGAAACCGAAGACGGACCCGGCGAGGGGCTGACGATGGAAGGGCCCTGGGCACAGAGAGGGACCCGGCTAACCGCTCAGGCCGAGAGCAAAGAGGGAACCAGCGAGGAGTCGCTAAGAACAAGGGACCCCGGTGGGTGGTCACCGAGTGAAAACAAGGATGCAGTGGGGGGGGACTGACCACGTGCGATGGGCAGGCCTGGTTCACCGCTGCACGAGGATAAGACTGCCCTAAGAACTTTTGAAACTTTGTCAGTGTCAGAAACGTGGCAACACTCTGTGTACTGCCGAGCTGAAGTCTGCTGTATGATTTTACCGGATTGTAATGTAAACACAGAGAATTTCACTGTACCTAGGTACATGACAATAAAGTATTATTGGATTGAATTATTGATTGGCAATCTACTCACTTGGTTACATTGTCATTTATCCAAACATTCACTTTGAATCACCAGGATTGGGAAAGCAAAAGAGCTGCAGATACTGGATGCCTTGATACTCAGCAAGTCAGGCAGCATCCGTAGAGTGAGATGCAGGGTTAACTGGATGATCTTACAGGAGAATACAGCCACAGATAATGGTCGCCCCCTAACATTATCACAGGTCATCACTGCAGTTCCCCAGAGACCTAACCCGATCTCTAACCTCTTATCTACTTCTCTTGTACCACATTCCATGAACACTGTGTTATATAGCTCTATCTCACCCCTACCTCACTTGACCCCATCACTCGCTCACATATTTGATCCTGTTTTGTTCGATGTCCAATACAGAAGTGGCTCTAACAAGGCTATTGGGATGCTGAAACCTTTCCATTTAGTCACAAACTCTTTTTCCAAGCCACTAGCTTTCTCTTCCTTTGATGGCAGATGGTTCAATCCCTTGCCATCATAATTGATTCCGGGGTGTGAGATTGCAACCTTCACGTGGTCTGCCCTGTTTCGACGAATGCAATCAACCTGGCGTGCACAATCAAATAAGATCAAATAGAACAAGTTGTCCTACAACTTTAGGCTGTGCACGTCATAGGCAAGAAGATATTTGATTCCAACATGAGTTTTCAACATTCACCAATCCATGACCACACTTTTGACTTCCACGTCCATTGAGCAGCCTATCTGTGTGGTTCCTTCAGTTTACCTGCAGCTGAAGTACTCTTCCATGTACATATTACTTATTTTTGTTTTAGTTTAGAGATACAGCGTGGAAACAGGCTCTTCAGGCCACCAGGTCCTTCTTCTTCTTCTGTCGTGTGTCTTTTAGACCTGCAGCTCCGTTGAGGCGAGCCAGGCCAACGTGTCATCGTCCAGGTCAATCAGACCTCGTTCACCATTCGGTGGCCGGTGTTTGGGGCAACTGGTGACTATGTGCTCCACTGTCTGTGTTGGGTCCCCACACTCGCAGGAGGCGCTGTCCACGAGGCCCCACCTCTTCATCGCTACTCCATAGCGTCCGATGCCTGTCCTCAAGCGGTTGAGGGTTGTCCACTGCTTTCGGGGCAGGTCCTGGCCAGGGACGTCCATGGGGTCATCGATGTAATGGTGTAGCCTAGATGGTTCCGCTGGTCTCTCCATCTCGTCTTGACCCAGGCAGCCTTAGAAGCGTCAGCCGGTGTTGTGCAGAGCAGCTCTTGGGCTTGCGTGGCAAAGGGGTGCCGTGACTTGAGGCGCACTCGTCGTGGTGTCTCTGTGACGATCTGATGGAGGAGGTGGGATTCACTGGTCTGTGCCTTTCGAGAGAGGGCCAGCGTGGCTGCTTCTCGTCTGATGTTGGCTGGGGTGATGCCAGCGAGGACGGGCAGTTGGTTTACTGGGGTGGCTCGTAGGCATTCAGAGACAGTCCGCAGGGCGCTGTTGAGGGCAGCATCCAGCTTCTTGGCGTGAGGGCTACGGCGCAGTACTCGGTGGCTAAGAACACCAGGGCCACTGTGGACATGCGCAGTGTCTTCGTCGTGGCTCCCCATGTGGTGCCGGCTAGGCGGCGAATCAGTGCGGCACGGGCGCTTGTCTTTGCCTTGGCACCTTCCAGGTGTTGTTTGAATGACAACGTTCTGTCGAGCTTCACACCGAGGTACGTGGGGACAGGCTGGGACCGTAATCGGGCGTTATCCACCATGACGTTCATCTCGCGGGACGCTTCCCTGTTGTTGAGGTGGAACATTGAAGATGTTGTCTTACCCATGCTGAGCTTGAGGCGCCAGTTCCTCAGGTATGAAGACAGGATGTTCATGTCTTCAGAGAGGCCCTCTTCTGCTGCTTCCCAGGATGGCTTACTAAGTCGGATGGCCAGGTCATCAGCCACCAAGTCCTCACCCACCAGCAATCTCTGCACATTAACACTATCTTATACACACTAGGGACAATTCACACTTATACCAAGCCAATTAACCTACAAACCCACATGTCTTTGGAGTGTGAGAGGAAACCGAATATTTTGGAGAAAACCCTTGTTGTCACGGGGAGAACGTACAAACTCAGTACAGCCAACATTCGTAGTTGGGAACAAACACGGGTCTCTGGCCCTTCAAGCAGAGTAAGGCAGCAACTCTACCACTGTGCCACCGTACCGCCCACACTTATCAACTTCATTATTCCAATCCATTCCTGATAACCTTTCCAATTCAATGCTTTTACTAGTCTGAATGGAAATTGCAGGAAACAGATAGTTGGGTCAGAGAGCAACTACGCAGGGAGAAACTGGTAATGTTTCATTTACAGCTTGATCTGACCGGGAAGTAACAGACAGAGACAAGGAGTAGTTCTGTGTCAGGGTTGAAGGCGAGATTAAATTGCAAAAAAAGTTTACAGTGCAGGGCCCAACAGGGAGGAATGGTCTGGATTCCCCATCTGTCTTTAGACTTTTAGACTTTATAGAGATACAGCATGGAAACAAGCCCTTCAGCCCACCGAGTCTGTGCTGATTAGCGATCACCCCATGCACCAGCACTATCCTACACACAAGGGACAATTTACAATTTGCAGAAATGAATTACCCTACAAATCTGTACATCTTTGGGTTGTTGGAGGAAACCGAAACACCCGAATAAAACCCACGCCCTCACAGAGAAAACATACAAACTCCGCTCAGACAACAACCGTAGTCAGGATCGAACCCGGGACTCTGGCACTGTAAGGCAGCAACTCTACCGCTGCACGACCCTTTCATATGATTCTGCCTGTTCCATTTATTCCTCACACAGACCAAGTTTTATTTCTTGACTTATTCTGATAGGATTCTATTTTTCCTTTCAATATCATGCTTTTGTTTTGTCTTGGTAACCAGGCAATGCGGCTCCATATTTTGGCAGCAGTTGCTTGCTGTTGTCAGACCTGTGAACGGACCTTCCATAAACTAGGGTATAGTCCCGATCATCCAGACCAACTCATTGTAGGTGTTGGACTTTATCTCTGAAAGTGTTACAAACGGTATTCTGCACTCGTGATTTTTTCTCTCTTTGTTCTACCTTGTACTTGTGTCTGGTTTTGATCGTATTCATGTATAGTTTTATCTGATTTGATTGGAAATCAAGCAAAAAACAAGAGCTTTTCACTGTATCTCAGTGACATTAATAACCCAATACAATAGAGAAAGAAAAATAGACAGAAAAAAATCATTCAAATCAAAACATCTCACTGAGGTTAAATCTGACTCAGGCCAAGTGAAACCTTTTTAAATGCCAAATTCCAAATGGAACTCATGCAGGATTCCTGTACGAAATAGACTCTGAAATATTAGACCACACTGCTAACAGATTGTAGATGCCTCAATGTTCAAATATTTGACAACTGAGCTATTTAAATGCATGCCATCAATTTAAAATGTGATTTTGTTATCTGTGAGCGGTAGAGTTGCTGCCTAAAGGGCCTGTCCCACGGGCATGCGACTCCATGCGGCAAGCGCGACCTAACCGCAAGCGGGGGCCGTGCGGGGAGAGCACGGAGGTCGAGTGATCCCCGTACAGGGCCGGTCCCACCAGCATGCAGCTGCATGCGGCAAGCGCTACCAAATCGGAAGCGGAGGCCGCGCGGAGGTCGAGTGACGTCAAGACGGTGCGTACGGCGGCAAGGCGGTGCGCACGGCCGTTGAGGCGGTGCGCATGGCATCAATGCGGCTGCGTCCGGCGTTGAGGCAGCTGCGTCCGGCGTCGATGCGGCACGCACGGCCCTCGATGCGGCTGCGGGGCGGCACGCCGTTGCCGCACGGAATTTTTGAACACTGTCAGTTTTTCGGAGCCCGGCGCGATGTCGGGACCAGCTCCGCACAACTCCATACGGCTCCGACGATCGAAATGGGACCGGCCCCGCGACCTCCGTGCGGCCCCCGCACGGCCCCCCCTTGCGGTTAGGTCGCGCTTGCTGCATGGAGTCGCATGCCCGTGGGACAGGTACAGCGAATGCAGCGCTGGAGACCCGGGTTCGATCCCGACTATGGATGCTGTCTGTATGGAGTATGTACCTTCACCCCATGACCTGCATGGGTTTTCTCCGAGATCTTCGGTTTCCTCCCACACTCCAAAGACGTACAGGTTTGTAGGTGAATTGGCTTGGTAAAATGTAAAATTGTCCCTAGTGGGTGTAGGATAGTGTTAATGTGCGATGATCGCTGGTCGGTGTGGACCCGGTGGGCCGAAGGGCCTGTTTCTGCGATGTATCTCTAAACTAAACGAAATTATGATTATTTTTTTCAATAAAATTAATTCAGGTCATTGTGGGCGTGTGTGGTGTGCAGCGGAGTCTAGGCAAACCACCCAGAAGAATGCTTTTTTCAAAGAAAGAAGCTGGAGCGTGTGAGTGCACATTCTCTCCTTCACAGATGTTCACACCATGCAATCAATTACTTTTAATCGCACGCTAACAACAGTTACCAGAACAAGGTGATGATTGCAGCAGCCTGCTCCCTGCTCCACAATCTGGCAAGTCTAATTGAACACAGTCAGATATCACTCTGCATTTACACAGATTGTCCACGCGTGCCACACTGCATAATATAGCATGGATAAAGAACTGCTTTCTTGATGTGGATGAAGACGCTAGGGGTTTTCCAAGGAGTTCGATCCTGACCTCGGGTGCTGTCTGTGTGGAGTTCGCACATTCTCCCTGTGACCTTGTGGGATTGCTCCAGGTGCCCTGGTTTCCTCCAACATCCCAAGGATGCGGGGGTATGTAGCTTCTTGTAATCGGCCTCTTTGAATTGCGCCTAGTGTGAATGGGCGAGCGGTGGTCAGCATGGACTCGATAGGCCGAAGGGCCTGTTTCCATGCTGTATCTTTCAATCAATCAATGATTCAATTAGATGGAGAATCATTCAATCTGATCGTTGTCACCATGTTGCTTCTGGCATTTTCATGTCGGTGGATGCTTTCAAATTGTGAGATAACAGCAGGAAATGAAACACATCAAAGTTATGGGCCTCGACAGTCGCCTGAAAAAATCGCCTGTGGGACAGGCCCATTAGAACCAAATTACTGCAGCATCTCCGGAGAGAAGGAATAGATGATGTTTCGGATTGCGACCCTTCTTCAGACTGAGTCCATGGAGAGGAAAGTAGAGATATGGGAGGGAGGGGTGTGAAAGCGACAGAACAAAGCAGACAATGAATCAAGGAAGTGCCTGTTGTTTTCACACCTCACCCTTCCATATCTCTACTTTCCCTCTCCCCTCACTGACAAAATAGTAGAACATTCTGGACAGACTCAATGGATGATGCAGCATCAGTGGTAAATGGAAAGTAAGATTAATACTAAGTGTCTATGACATTTCATCAGAATCCAGGTTGGTCACTCATCTTTCTGAATGTCACACAGATGGCATGTGCATTGACTAAAGAAATCCCTTAAGCTTTTGCTGACAATAGTCTTAACTATTTTACCGCTGAGAAAGTGAATAGTCTTAACAACTAACCCAGAATTATTTTTCAGCAAGCTTCCTGCATTTGTGTCAGCAACCTTTCTACCAATAATATCACCTATAACACTAGAAGTTCTGTTGATATTTTCACTGCGATAATGTTAGTGGCTCTTGTCATGATATTCACTTCCATTTTCTTCGCGACAGTTTTAGTAATTAATCCGGTAAATTTGTTAGCAATTTTGTTTGATGGTTTTGTTCATGATTTGCCTGCTGATATTAAAGGCAGTTTCCCCAATGAGTGTGTTGGCATCTAAAGGTTCTAATTGTAGTACATTTCCCCTGAGGATTGAGGTCATGAAGTTATTAAAGTGAAAAACAAAAACCTCAGAATCATGAATAGGAAATATATAATTAATTGTAGGTAGACTCCAAATTCTGGAGTAGCTCAGCAGAACAGGCAGCATCTCTGGATAGAAGGAATGGGTGACATTTAAGGTCGAGACCCCTCTTCAGACCTGAGTATGATAATACTAAGTTCTAAGTTCAGACCTGATTATGAAGAAGGGTCTCAACCCGAAACGTCACCCATTCCTTCTATCCAGAGATGCTGCCTATTCTGCTGAGTTACTCCAGCATTTTGTGTCTATCTTCAGTGTAAACCAGCATCCGCAGTTTCTTCCTACACATATACAATTAACTGTAGTACGGGTGTCAGGGGTTATGGGGAGAGAGCAGGAGAATGGGGTTAGGAGGGAGAGATAGATCAGCCATGATTAAATGGTGGAGTAGACCTGATGGGCCGAATGGCCTACTTCTGCTCCTATCACCTATGGCCTTATGACCTTATGAACTGTCCTGTATTTGCTGTACATGACACCAAACAAATTACATTAATAACATGACGATTGCTCACAGTGACCAGTTAGTAAGATCAGAAATATAAGTTTCTTTAATTGATTCCATTAAGGCCCAAACTGTAACTGTAGATGTCTTGTTAAAGAATTGCACTACTAAAGGGAAGTATGCATCATGCATGATTACCCACACACATACATGCACCATTGAAAATAAATGGCCTGTTTTACTATTAAGCACATGTTGAATTCAGTGGCTTGAAGATAAGATGAAGATAAGCTGAGGGAAGTCATCATGAAGTAGGGGATTTGACCAGAAACATCATCTACTCATTTTCTCCAGAGATGCTGCCTGACCCACTGAGTTACTCCAGCATTTTGTGTACACCTTCTACATGATGACCTGGACCTATGGGCCTGTCCCACCGGCAATTTTTTTGGCGACTGCCGGCGACTGTCATAGTCGTAGCAGGTCGCTGAAAAAACGGCGACTGGACCCCCCTACGACAATGTCTACAACAACCTACCACCTAGTCGACGTCTTCGCTTCTTCTTGCGTATGGCGTGCACAGCCTAAAGTTGTAGGACAACTTGTTCTATTTGATCTTATTTGATTGTGCATGCCAGGTTGATTGCATTCGTCGAAACAGGGCGGACCACGTGAAGGTTACAATCTCCCACCCCCTAGTCGACGTCCAGCTACGGCAAGCTACCGACAAGCAGCGGCCCATTAGGACGTCCACCTACGACCACACCCCGCGACAAGCTACGGCAAGCTACCGACAAGCAGCGGCCCATTAGGACGTCCACCTACGACCACACCCCGCGACAAGCTACGGCAAGGTAGGACAATTCAGTCGCTGGTACCTGTCGCCAGTTGACGTAGGTTGACGTAGGTAGTCGCCAATGGAATTCACCAAAGTCAGCACCCGCCGACAACCTACGTCATCCCGGCGACAACCTACAACAGCACCTACGTCAGGAGAAGACAAGCTATGCTCATTGGAGTCAAGCCAACTGTCGCCGAAAAGTTTTGAACATTTCAAAATCCAGCGCCTACCAGAAAAATGCTACGATTCTTTGGGCGACTGAGGAGACGACTCACGACCATACAGGCGACACCCCAGTGACTATGTGGCGACAGCCTAGTCGCTTGTAGTCACCTAAAATATCGCCTAAGTGGACAGGGGCATTAATCTAAAGTGTGCACCATTCCACAGTATTGCGTCATTTCTCTAGAAGTACCCGAGGATGTTCATCAAGGTGCATTAATAATGCCTGTACTCACCAGATGGATTGTAGTAGTTACAGCATTGAGGATAGTGAGCTAATTATGGATAGGAAGGAACTGCAGATGCTGGTTGACACCGAAGATAGACAAAAAAATGCTGGAGTAACTCAGCGGGTCAGGCAGCATCTCTGGAGAAAAGGAATAGGTGACGTTTCGGGTCGAGATCCTTCTTCGGACTGAGTAACTGCAGAATCTCAACGAAGGACGTTTGTGCACAAATGCAGTAAATTGAACAATTGTTTCAGCTGCATTTTACTGTAAATCAAATCATGCTGCAGTTTGTCTGCAAGTTCCTTGCACTGCTATCTATATCAAATTAGTTCCCAATAAGTGAAAAGCATTTAACTGGAGGAAATCAATCCCGAAAGATTTTAGAAATAAGATTCACACCCAGTGCCAAAAAGAGCTGAAAAGTGCCAAAAAGAGAAGAGGGTTAACAGTGTATAAAATGTGTCATGCAGGAAAGAAAAACGTCAGAGGACTGTAATTGGAGAGTTAACATGCAGAGGTAGATTTTCTTTCAAGATTGTTCATGCTAAATGGAATCACAACCCGCAAAGTGGGTATTATTTAACTGTGGACTCCTTAAATCATTTCCAACAGCGAAGCTGTGAAATGTTTAAACAGTAGTGCTTGACAGAGGTTGTGACAGAATGGGTAACTGCAACTGAAGTTACACGTCTCCCAGCTCTTGAAACCAATCTGGAGCTTGTGTCCTGCCAACATCCGACGAAAAAACTCCAACGACGGTGGAAAAAAATGCATGTACTTTCAGGAGAGCGTAGGAATTTGACAGGAAATACTCCTGACATAATAAGAGCACCTTGCCACAGAGTTAAAGACGAAGGGCATCAGGGGTTATGGGGAGAAGGCAGCAGAATGGTCTTTGATCGGACTTTGCTAGCTTTACCTTGCACTGAACGTTATTCCCTTATCATGTATCTATGCACTGTAAATGGCTGGATTGTAATCATGTATTGTCTTTGTGCCGACTGGTTAGCTCGCAACAAAAGCTTTTCACTGTACCTCGGTACACGTGACAATAAGCCTAACTGAACTAGAATGCGGTTCAGGGGGAAAGATAGATCAGCCAAGATTGAATGGCAAAGTTAACATGATGGGCCGAATGGCCTACTTTCTGCTCATAAAACATAAAGTTATGAACTTATGAAAAGGCTAAAAAGTTTTGCTAAAACAAACTGCACACAACTTCGAGAATACAAGCAAAAAAAACATTCTGATGGAAATATCTTATGCGAAAATTGTACATTAATTTAGTGCCAGTACTGTTGAGAGCAAATAAAATGAAAAAACGATTCTGTCTTTAAAATACATTATCCGTCAAACATCATTTTGTTGGATCAGGCAGTGTGGAAGAAAGTGCATTGAGACACAAAACATATTGACTGATTTCCTGCCTCCCCAGCTCCCCTCCCTGTCTGCCCACCTACACACCTACTGCAAACATTCACATGTCTTGATAACGATTTTTAGTGTGGATTCACCATACTGTTTGAAAAAACATTCTCCTTATCTCAATCCTACTTGTCCCATCCCTTGTTTAAAAGCTGTGACCCCCCCCCCCCCCACTCCCCGCATTTAGTTTAAAGACGCAGCATGGAACCAGGCCCCTCAGCCCACTGACTCCACACCGATCATTGATCATCCGTTCACACTTGTTCTAAGTTATCCCACTTTCCCATCCACTCCCTACACACTGGGGGCAATATACAGAGGGCCGATTAACCTACAAACCCGCACGTCTTTGGGATGTGGGAGGAAACCGGAGCACCCGATGGAAAACCCATGCGGTCGCAGAGGCGCAAACATGCAAACTCCACACACACAGCATGCGAGGTCAGGATCGAACGCGGATCTCTGGCGCAGTGAGGCAGCGGCTCTAAACGCGGCGCAATCGTGCTGTGCTGGGCGACTCAGTCCCCTCCCTCCAAACATCCTCCATGCTGAGCCGAAGGGCCGAAGGGCCTACTCCTGCACCTATTGTCTATTGAGCCCTGCAGGAAGTTTATAAGAAGAGCCTCACTGCTAGCCTTTTTAAAGCTGAAAATAAATCCGTTGTAAATTGCAGTTCCTACCTCCAATGTTTTGGAGTGAACAGCTCTCCCGTGATAATTTGAAACATTTCATAAACTATAATACTGACATTGGAATGTTGCACGTTGTACATCGATGTTCACTCTTCAGGTTCTTCTCGGCATAGCCGGCAGGCCTGGATAGTAATCTATAGATTGTTCTTAATTGTGATATTAGGTGTAACATTATGGGCACCGTATGTTGTGTAGATACTGCAAATATTATTATCATGGTCATATTATCACTCATTTTGGATGATCAGCCATGATCATATTGAAAAAATATTCTCCTTATCTCAATCCTACTTGGCCCATCCCTTGTTTTAAATCTGTGACCCCCCCCATCTCCCCCGATCCCCCCCCCCCCCCCCATTCCCTTCATTTAGTTTAGATTCGCAGCATGGAAACAGGCCCCTCAGCCCACCGACTCCACACCCATCATTCATAGAAACCTAGAAACGTAGAAAATAGGTGCAGGAGTAGGCCATTTGGCCCTTCAATATGATCATGGCTGATCATCCAACTCAGTATCCTGTACCTGCCTTCTCTCCATACCCCCTGATCCCTTTAGCCATAAGGGCCACATCTAACTCCCTCTTAAAAATAGCCAATTAACTGGCCTCAACTACTTTCTGTGGCAGAGAATTCCACAAATTCACCACTCTTTGTGTGAATTTTTTTTTTCTCATCTCAGTCCTAAAAGACTTCCCCCTTATCCTTAAACTGTGACCCTGTGTTCTGGATTTCCCCAACTTCGGGAACAATCTTCCTGCATCTAGCCTGTCCAACACCTTAAGAATTTTGTAAGTTTCTATAAGATCCCCCCTCAATCTTCTAAATTCTAGCGAGTACAAGCCAAATCTATCCAGTCTTTCTTCATATGAAAGTCCTGCCATCCCAGGAATCAGTCTGGTGAACCTTCTCTGTACACCCTCTATGGCAAGAATGTCTTTCCTCAGATTAGGAGACCAAAACTGTATACAATACTCCAGGTGTGGTCTCACAAAGGCCCTGTACAACTGCAGTAGAACCTCCCTGCTCCTATATTCAAATCCTTTTTGCTATGAGTGCTAACATGCCATTCGCTTTCTTCACTGCCTGCTGCACCTGCATGCCTACTTTCAATGACTGGTGTACCATGACACACAGGTTTCATTGCATCTCCCCTTTTCCTAATCGGCCACCATTCAGATAATAGTCTACTTTCCTGTTCTTGCCACCAAAGTGGATAACCTCACATTTATCCACATTATACTGCATCTGCCATGCATTTGCCCACTCACCCAACCTATCCAAGTCACCTTGCAGCCTCCTAGCATCCTCCTCACAGCTAACACTGCCCCCCAGCTTCGTGTCATCCGCAAACTTGGAGATGTTGCATTCAATTCCCTCGTCCAAATCATTAATATATATTGTAAATAGCTGGGGTCCCAGCATTGAGCCTTGCGGTACCCCACTAGTCACTGCCTGCCATTCTGAAAAGGACCCGTTTACTCCTACTCTTTGCTTCCTGTCTGCCAGCCAGTTCTCTATCCACATCAATACTGAACCCCCAATACCGTGTGCTTTAAGTTTGCATACTAATCTCTTATGTGGGACCTTGTCGAAAGCCTTCTGAAAGTCCAGATATAACACATCCACTGGTTCTCCCTTATCCACTCTACTAGTTACATCCTCGAAAAATTCTATAAGATTCATCAGACATGATTTACCTTTCATAAATCCATGCTGACTTTGTCCAATGATTTCACCACTTTCCAAATGTGCTGCTATCCCATCTTTAATAACTGACTCCAGAATTTTCCCCACCACCGATGTTAGATTAACTGGTCTGTAATTCCCCTTTTTCTCTCTCTCTCCCTCCCTTTTTAAAAAGTGGGGTTACATTAGCTACCCCCCAATCATCAGGAACTACTCCAGAATCTAAAGAGTTTTGAAAAATTATCACTAATGCATCCACTATTTGTGGGGCTACTTCCTTATGCCCTCTGGGATGCAGCCTATCTGGCCCTGGGGATTCATCGGCCTTTAATCCATTCAATTTACCTAACACCACTTCCTGACTAACCTGAATTTCACTCAGTTCCTCCATCTCATTTGACTCCCGGTTCCCTGCTATTTGGGTCTCTGGCGCTGTACGCTAGTTCTAATTTATCCCAGTTTGTCATCCACTCCTGCACACTTGGGGCAATAAACAGACGGCCGATTAACCTACAAACCCGCACGTCTTTGGGATGTGGGAGGAAACCGGGGCACCCGGAGGAAACAAACGTGGTCACAGGTGCTGGCTCGAAGGGCCGAATGGCCTACTCCTGCACATATTTTCTATGTTTCTATGGTCAACAGCAATCGTCCCAAAGTTAGTTAAAGGAAATAAACCATGTTAAACCTGGTTAAGAACAGCAAATGAGGGTGGCACGTTGGCGCAGCGGTCGAGGTGCTGCCTTACAGCGCCAGAGACCCAATGACCCCAGCGTCTCTGGTGTGTAGGATAGCGTTAGGGGTGAGGGGTGGTTGTTGGTCAGTGTCGACACGGTGGGCTGAAGGGCCTGTTTCCAAGCTGCATCTCTGAAGCCTAAAGTGAAGGCACTGTTTAGGGTAAAGGCCATTTTAAATAACGACTGGTCCTAATCCCATTGTGACAGGTTTGAACTATTGATGCCTCATCAAAGCACACGTTTGTCTGAGCTCTCAACCCCCGACACACAAATGGAACATTTTCTTTTGTCTCAGTCTACAAACAGACGAGGAGACTTTGTAATAAATATCTCAGTCTCTCCGCAAAAGCCCCGCAGTCCCGTTCCAGTGGCAGAATTTCAAAGTCCGTGATATCACACTTTAAACTATTTTTTTTTCAAAGTGTGAGGAATGTAAGTTGTTCCCTCAAATTAAAACCATTCAGTCGACCCGAAACAGAGGGAGAGAGAGAAAAAAAACCTTTTCTTAACGTTGATTACTGTCGTGACCTTGCACCAGTTCAAGAAAAAGATGACATTGCCAGGATATTTAAAGAGGTGGATTACTCCTCATTTGTTTTGAAGCCAGGAACAGCGGCTCATCAGTGCAGCACTGTAGCTGTGCAGGCGATCCCATAAGAAGATTAAAGCTGGTAAATATTTCATGCCCTGATTGACAAATCCTGAGAACCTGTTGTGGGTCTGGCGCCCAAGACACAATTTAAAATTGATCCTTCCAGCAGTCTGTTTAACGCTCTCGCCTTTCACTGAGGGAGGGGGGAAGGCAAAGCCACTCGTTAAGCAGGCGGGGAGGGAGAGGGGGATGGGGGGGTGAGGGAGGGAGGGAGGGAAGGTGAGAGACTATGGGTGGAGTGGGAGGGGGGAGAGGGGGGGAGGAGGGGGGGAGAGGAGGCGGGAGAGTGGGGGTGAGAGGGGGGAGAGGGGTGGAGAGTGGGGGTGAGAGGGGGGGGAGGGGTGGAGAGGGGGGGGGAGAGGGGGAGAGGGGTGGGGAGGGGGGGAGAGGGGGAGAGGGGGGAGTGAGGGGGGAGAGAGGGGGGTGGAGGGAGGGTGAGAGACTGGGTGGAATGGGAGGAGAGAGTGGAGGGGGGGAGAGAGGAGGGGAGAGGGGTGAGAGGGGGGAGGAGGGGGGGAGAGAGGGGGTGAGGGGGGAGAGGAGGTGAGAGCGGGGGGAGGAGAGGGGGAGAGAGGAGGGGAGAGGGGGTGAGGGGCGAGAGAGGGGGTGAGAGCGGGGGAGGAGGGGGTGAGGGGGGAGGAGGGGGTGAGAGCAGGGGAGAGAGGGGTTGAGAGTGGGGCGAGGAGGGGGGGAGAGAGGGGGTGAGAGGAGGGAGGGGGGAAGGGTTGCAGAGTGTCAATTATTTTATTATTTTATTGCCACTTTATTTTCTTGAGTGGGGAGACATTGTGCCGCCCACAATTGAAAGGGGGCAGAAAAGGGAGAATAATGGGGTGGGAGAATCGCTGAGTGTGCAGACAGACTCCAGGGTGTATACAAGGCAGGGCTAAAAGGATGCCATCCGTGGCCTCTGCACCAAAGCTTATTCTGATCAGTGACATTTCAACTCATCCTAAGAAGTTGACATAACCACAACAATTACAGCTCCCGGAACAAATTGATTGCAAACAAACTCTGCCAGAAGGTTCAAAGACAACATTTATTTTCCACCTTGCCTGTTTTTCATTTTCACAGGGCAATGTTCGAATTTGCATTTCGCAACATACCGCTGCAAAACGTGACCATATGCTCCCCTCTCCGACATGCACACAGTGCATCCGATTCAATTTATGAAGCCCCGTGGGACAATATCATTTACTACATGGAAAATGGAACAGAAGTGTTCAGACTTGCTACTGTCGTAGGTTTCACGTCAGAATTTCCACATGCAGGAGTCATAGAGTCACAGAGTCTCACAGTGTGGAAGCAGGCCCTTCAGCCCAACTTCCCCACATGTCCCATCTATATTTGTAGGATGCTGATGCTGGTTTAAGATAGACACAAAATGCTGGAGTAACTCAACAGGACAGGCAGCATCTCTGGAGAGAAGGAACGGTGATGTTTCGGGTCAAAACCCTTCTCCACGTTTGGCTCATTATCCCTCTAAACCTGTCCTATCCACGTACCTGTCTAAATGTTTCTTAAACATTGCGATAGTCCCTGCCTCAACTACCTCCTCTGGCTGCTCGTTTGCATACACTCACCACTCTTTATGTGAAAAAGTTACCCCTCAGACTCCTATTCAATCTTTCCCCCTTCACCTTAATAGGTGACGTTTCAGGTCGAGACCGTTCTTCAGACTGGGAGTCAGGGGAAAGGGAAACAAAAGATATTGACGGTGATATATCGAGATATAGTGGGGGGAAAGGGGGGGGAGAGGGGAGAGGGCAAGGAGAGGGGTAGGACAGGGGGCGAGGAGAGAAGGGAGAGTAGAGGGTGAGGAGGGAGAGGAGAGGGGGTGAGAAAAGGGGATGAGAAAGAAGGGAGAGGAGGTGGGGGGGGAGAGGGGATGAGAATAGGGGGGAGAAGGGGGAGGAGAGGAGAGGGTGAGGACAGGGGGTGAGGAGAGGGGGGAGAGGGGGAGGATAAGGGGAAGAGGGGGGAGGAGAAAGGGGAGGAGAAGGGGAGGAGAGGGTGAGAAAGGAATGAGGAGAAGGGAGAGGAGGGTGAGAAGGGAATGAGGAGAAGGAGGAGAGGGTGAGGAGTGTTCGGTATTTTTAGTGGGGATTGACTGGTTCTTGATGAGTGAAGGTGTCAAAGGAGTCTGGGAGAGGGGGATGACAGGGGGGAAAGAGGGGAGGAGGGGAGGAGGGGAGAAAGAGGTAGGGGAAGAGGGGGAGGAGGGATAGTGTGGAGAGGAGTGTTGGGTATTTTTAAGGAGGAGATTGAAAGGTTCTTGATTAGTTAGGGTGTCAAATGAGGGGGAGAGGAGATGGGGAATGAGGGGGAGATGAGGGAGAGAGGAAGAATGAGGAAGGGGGAAGGAAGGGGGTGGGAAAGGGGGTAGGAAGGGAGAGGAGGAGGGATGGGGAGGGGTATAGAGGGGAGGAGGGGGGAGATGAGGCTAAGGGAGTAGAAGAGGGGAGAGAGGGGGGAGAGGGGCGAGAGTGGGTTTCGGAGAAGGGGGGAGAGAGGGGGCAGAGTGGGGGGAGGAGAGGGGGGAAGAGAGTGGGGGGAAGAGAGTGGTGCGAGAGGCCAAGTTATTTTTAAAGTGGAGATTGTCGAGTTCTTGATTAGTAAGGGTTTCAAAGGTTACGGGGAAAAGTCAGGAGAATGGAGTTGAGAAGGAACGATAGATCAGCTGTGATTGAATTGCAGAGGAGACTCGATGGGCTGAATGGCCTAACTCAGCTCCAACGACATGAACTTGGGAGAAGGAGTTTAATAGTTGGGAAACAAAAGCCAACAAACTGCACATGTTGGAAATCTGAAATTAAACAAAAAATGTTGAAAGCAGGAGTCAAGCTGCAGCAGTGGAAGGAGAAACAGAGGCAACGTTTCACGTTGTTTGATAGAAATATTGAATAACAGGAGTGTATGGAAGTTGTCAAATCAGGATGTGAATATTGGAATGTGTAAGAAGAATCTTAGATTGTGATTGTTAGAGACTGTTACTTTAAATCACAAATACAATGCATTCTAAGGGTTTAGGAGTGTTTTAGTTTAGTTTAAACAATAATTATAATTGAAATCACCTTCAATCACCTACAATTGGATTTAGCAGGTGTGTGTGCGTGTGCGTGTGTATGTGTGTGTTATGGTGTGCGTGTGCGTGTGTATGCGTGTGCGTGTGTACGCATGTGCGTGTGTGTGTGTGTGTGCGTGTTCGTGTGTATGTGTGTGTTATGGTGTGCGTGTTATGGTGTGTGTGTGCGTGTGTATGCATGTGCGTGTGTGTGTGCGTGCGTGTTCGTGTGTATGCGTATGCGTTTATGTGTGTATGCTTGTGCGTGTGTGTACAAGCGTGGTGTGTGTGTGTACACTTGTCTATGTGTGTATGCGGATCTATGTGACAGACTGATGTATTATCAGGAGGAGTACTGACTACTTCAATCTTACAATAAAGCCACGAACCTTTGGACTTTACACTTTAGAGACACAGCTTGGAAACAGACTATTTGACCTAGATGGCATTTTGGGTTTTGACCCTTCTTCAAACAGGTGATGAAAGGTTCCGACCTGAAATGTCACCTATTCCTTTTCTCCAGAGATGCTGCCTGACCCGCTGAGTTACTCCAGCATGTTGTGTCTATCTCCAATGGTTCAATGGTTCTTTATTGTCACGTATACGCACTGCACCCGTTGCCATATTTTGGCGCCATTTAAAAAAGAAAAAGAAAATAGTCCCAATTCCGGTCCACAGGCTGGGCGTACTGGAACGCCCTGGTCTAGGTACGCCTAGGTAAGCCCCAGGCTGCAGTGAATTGCTTCCTGCGTCACCCTTGACCAGCCGAAGTCCGTCTCTGCTCCTGACCTTCTCTGTGTCCAGCAGTTGACCTTGAAGGTCCCTCACCTACCGGCCCACTCCTCCCGTCTGTCGTCTCCGGCGGCCCCCTCCTACTAAGCCTGTCCATCGGGTTTGCATAAGTGTGGAGAACAGAGTGTGACAAAGACACAAGCGGTGCACAATTCTCCAGGTTCACCTGCTTCCTCATTAACTCTCCACCTTCTTTTGTTTAAGTCCGTGCGGCAACAATTTGGTGCCTTGATGCCCTCATCCATTACGCCTCATCTTCCTTACACAATCAGCAGAATTCCCAAGCAATTAAATGCACCCACTTCATATCTTCTCCATATTCGATCCCCCGTTATTCAAAATGACACCAAGGATGATCTGGGATAACAAAATGGGTGCCGTGGATTGTGAATAATACTCTGTGCCCTGACCCTGCTATTGCAAGTAATCTCGGATTCATCAGTGGCTTGTGTGAGATGAAGAACACTTCCAGGAAACACGCTGGGCCAATTTCCTGATTCAACAACGTTCCCATCAGGTTTCTTCATTGAAAGAAATGACGTGTTCCTGAGGATAAAGCAATTAAAGTGCGATCTCCTGAGACTGGGTCTGGTTTTCTCTTCACGAGTAGCAAGTCCAATGTCCCCAGCTCTCCTCATATCAGGCAGATGGCAGGATAAAGTGTCGGCCTTGCTTCAGCAATACCACTCACGCTTCAGGGTCACGGGTTCAACCCTCTCTCCAGAGACCTGAGCGCGACGGCCAGGCAGACAATAACCAAAGGACCATTGGGAGAGGGGTGCATTGTCAGAGATGCTGTTCTCCAGGTGAGATATTAAACAATGCCTAATGGACTCCTCTGATGGAACCATAAGGTCATAAGGTCATAAGTGATAGGAGCTGAATTAGGCCATTCAGCCCATCGAGTCCTACTCCTCCATTCAATCATGGCTGATCTATCTCTCCCTCTAAACCCCATTCTCCTGCCTTCTCCCCATGACTTCTGAAACCCATACTAATCAAGAATCGATCTATCTCTGCCTTAAAGATATGCATTGACATGGCCTCCATTGTCTTCTGCGGCAAAGAATTCCACAGATTCACCACCCTCAGATCCCATTGCTGAGAAACCCATTGCAGCCAGGATTTGAGTATAACAGCAGGGAGGTTCTACTGCAGTTGTACAGGGTCTTGGTGAGACCACACCTGGAGTATTGCGTACAGTTTTGGTCTCCTAATCTGAGGAAAGACATTCTTGCCATAGAGGGAGTACAGAGAAGGTTCACCAGATTGATTCCTGGGATGGCAGGACTTTCATATGAAGAAAGACTGGATAGACTCGGCTTGTACTCGCTAGAATTTAGAAGATTGAGGGGGAATCTTATAGAAGCTTACAAAGTTCTTAAGGGGTTGGACAAGCTAGATGCAGGAAGATTGTTCCCGATGTTGGGGAAGTCCAGAACAAGGGGTCACAGTTCAAGGATAAGGGGGAAGTCTTTTAGGACCGAGATGAGAAAAACATTTTTCACACAGTGGTGAATCTGTGGAATTCTCTGCCACAGAAGGTAGTTGAGGCAAGTTCATTGGCTATATTTAAGAGGGAGTTAGATGTGGCCCTTGTGGCTAAAGGGATCAGGGGGTATACAGAAAAGGCAGGTACAGGATACTGAGTTGGATGATCATCTATGATCATATTGAATGGCGGTGCAGGCTCGAAGGGCCGAATGGTCTACTCCTGCACCTATTTTCTATGTTTCTATGTTTCTAAACAGTCCAATTCCCACAGTGTGCTGATCAACATGTCTCCCTGAACACCGCCATCCCAGGACCTGCTGCCTCTCCGATGCGCAACACTTCTCCAATATCAAGTAGTAACAAGCAGTTATATCAAGGTCATTGGCCCCATAGCAGAAGTGTCCACGTCGCGGGGCTGGAAACTGGACGTATCCTGAGCTAATTCTGCTACCACCATCATCTATTGTGACAAGTGATGGCTCCCACTGATTGCCGCCGGAAGCTGGCGTCCTTTTCAGGACGGACGATGACAGCGAGGCCAACATTTGTAACAAGATGGACACGAAAAGAAGAAGATCAAGGTCACTAGATACTCGTACTGGCTCCAAGCAACGTGAAACTCTCAGGGCCAAGTTCACTGCCAACTCTGTGTCATTGTTCGACACAAAATGCTGGAGTAACACAGCACCACAAGCAGCATCTCCGGGGGAAAATGGATAGGTGACGTTTCAGTTCTAGACCCTTCATCAGAATGATTGTTGGCCGAAAAGGGGAACTGGAAGCAAGAAAAGCAGGATAAATCAGGGCCGGCTTAACAAAGCATCCTATTGGGATGCATCAGAAAAGTTGATCAATAAAAGAAATTTCCGAGAAATGGAGTCATAACCAACTGGAAAGATCCTGGAATCGTGAGGAATACACAAAAGTGCTGGAAAAACTCAGTGGGTCAGATAGCTTCTGCAGATTGATTGCAGCGAGTTGTGGATGCAGCCCAGACCATCACACAAACCATGCTCCACTCCATTGACTCCATCTAGACCACACTGCCTCGAGAAAGCAGCCGCCCTAATCAATCACCACTTACCCCTCAGTATTTCCCTTTTCTCCCTCCCCCCTCAGGAAAAAGATACAAAAGCTTGAAAACATGTATCTCCAGATTCAGAATGTTTCTTCCCCATTGTTATCAGACTGCCATGAGCCAAGGACGTGGTCCTTTAGTCTAGTTTAGAGAGACAGCACAGAAACACAGCCCTTCGCTCCACCGAGGCATGATTGATTCCACCGTCCTCATCCAAAGCCCTATGTGTTTCTTATTTTCTTTTGGTGCTCTTGAAATTGAATTCTGTCCTTGATTTGTGTACTGTGGTGTTTTTATATTTAATTTATTCCGATTATGTGTTTTTTTTTGTTTTGTTGTGATTCTAAGCATTGTAAGGTGTCCTTGGGTTTTAGAAAGGCGCCAGTAAATAAAATTATTATTATTATTATTATTATGTCTATTGTCCATCCATGTGAGAATACATTCACATGTGTTCCATTCTTTCCTATCCAGTCATCTGGAGGGATTGCGGGAGTAATGAATGTCCATCTTGAAATACAGCCTCCGCCCCGTCGACTCCATCTACGCCATGCAGTGAGTCAGTCATCTGAATCGTTCACCATGGCTTCTCCTCCACTCCGGTAATATCCCCTGGAGAACTTACCATTTCCACCCCTATTACTCATCAGGATGCCTCCTTCTGTACAGAGTTTGTACATTCTCCCTGTGACCACATTCTCCCTGTGGGTTTTCTCCGGGTGCTCTGATTTCCTCCCACATCTATATAACTAAAAGTTTCATCCTGACGACTTCCTGTCTGCGCTGTATATTGATTTTAGAAAAAATGCTACCCTATATCGCTATGATTTTTGGCCATCTTACTCACAGTCCTCCTCCGCTGAGGCAGTCCTGAGGATTTTTCCAATCGATGAAAAATAAAAAAGTTATGAGTGTTTAAAAAATCTTGAGATCAGCTGATTGGTCCTCTAGCCTGTCAATCACCATGATGAAGGTGGGGGGGGGGGGGCAGGACTATAAAACCCCGGATGCCTGGACGTGAGTCAGTAACTCTGGAAGATCGTGAGGGAGAGGCCACAGCTGTAATTCTAAGCTGTGAATCAACTGAACTGTGAGTCTGCAATGTATGAAATGAAATGAAATCTAAGCTGTGAATCAACTGAACTGTGAGTCTGCAATGTACTTACAATAAATGATTTGTTAGCCCTTAATGACAATGCCATGAGTTGTTTGTCCTGCCCTGTGCTTGAGACTGCAATGCAAAATGGAAATGAAAAGACAATGCTATGAGTTGTTTGGCCTGCCCTGTGCTTGAAACGGCAATGCAAAATGGAAATGGAAATGAAATGAAATGTTCTGTTTGGCCTGCCCTGTGCATGAAATGGAAATGGAAATGAAATGTAATGAGTTGTTTGGCCTGCCTGAAACCACTAATTTTGGCCCACAAGGCCCCTATTAGCCGAGAAACCAGTCCCTTTTGCCCAAAATGCCCGTATTAGCCCAGGAGGAGCAGTTTGGCCCAAAAGGCCCAGGCCAGGAAAAGTCCAGAAAAAGTGCCTTTCACTGAGACTTCACTCATGTGTTTTTTAGTCCCTTCGGCCCATTGGGCCAGTACTAGCCCAGGAGGAGTCCCTTTGGCCCATCAGTAAGTATTCCCCCTGCAAGTATTAAACCTCACCCCAGTATTTTTCTCCCTCCCTTCATTGGCTCCCTGTGAGATCCAGGCCAGGACAGACTTTCCTCCTTCACTGCTGTGCAACAAAAACTCATTTGTCAGGCTGTTATTCATTGACTACAGCCCGGCATTTAATACTATCATCCCCTCCAAGCTGGTTACCAAGCTCTCATATCTGGGGCTCTGCACATCCCTCTGCAATTGGATCTTCGACTTCCTCATCCACAGACCACAGTCTGTCCGTATTGGTGGAAATGTGTCATCCTCGATAACAATCAGCACGGGAGCACCTCAAGGCTGCGTGCTCAGCCCCCTGCTTTACTCACTCTATACTCATGACTGCATAGCCGGACATAGTGCAAACTCCATCATCAAGTTCGCTGACGACACCACTGTTGTGGAACGTATCACTGATGGGGACCCGTCAGAGTATAGAAGTGAGATCGACCAATTGACCAAATGGTGCCAACACAATAACCTGGCTCTCAACACCAGCAAAAGCAAGGAACTGATTGTGGACTTTGGAAGGGGTAGGATGGGGTCCCACAGTCCCATTTATATCAACGGCTCGATGGTGGAGAGGGTCAAGAGCTTCAAATTCCTTGCCGTGCATATTTCCAAAGATCTCTCCTGGTCCCAGAACACTGATGCAATCATAAAGAAAGCACATCAGCGCCTCTACTTCCTTAGAAGATTACGGAGAGTCAGTTTGTCAAGGAGGACTCTCTCGAACTTCTACAGGTGCAATGTAGAGAGCATGTTGACCAGTTGCGTCATGGCTTGGTACGGCAACCTGTGCATCCAGGAGCAGAAAAGGCTGCAAAATGTCGCAACCACTGCCCAGTCTATCATCGGTTCTGACCTCCCTACCATCGAGGGGATCTATCGCAGTCACTGCCTCAAAAAAGCTGCCAGCATCATCAAGGACCCACACCATCCTGGCCACTCACTCATCTCTCTGCTGCCATCGGGTAGAAGGTACAGGAGCCTGAAATCTGCAACATCCAGATTCAGGAACAGCTTCTTCCCTACAGCCATCAGACTATTAAACACAACTTCAAACAAACTATGAACTATAACAACCTATTGCACTTTATCTGTTTACTGATGTGTGTATATATCTATCTATACTACTAAAAGTAAGATCTTGACCACTTCCTGTTTTTCTGTTTTGTGATTTTAGAAAAAACGCTGACACTTACGGCTGTGATTTTTGGCTGTGATCTTACTCAGAGTCCCCCTCTGCTGCGCAGGACAAGAGGATTTTCCCATCGATAAAAGATAAAAGAGTTATTAATTTTAAAAAAATGTTGAGATTCTCTCTGCTGCTGGTGGGAGGGGGGAGGCACTATAAAACCCGGAAGTGTTGTGCCTCATTCAGTCTCTGAAAGATGGAGGAAGCGAGAGGGTCACGTCTCTGTGAGCTGTGAATAACATTGAACACATGTCTACTCAACTGTGAGTGCCCTTAATGTGGTTTGAAAATGAAAATGTGGTTGATTTGAAATGCTGCACAGCAAATGGTTGTTGGTGGGGGCTTTGAAATGCTGCTCTGCAAATTGTTGTTGGTGGGGGATGCTTTTAAATGTTGCACTGCAAATGGTTGTTGGTGGGGGTTGCTTTGAAATGCTGCACTGCAAATGGTTGTTGGTGGGGGTTGCTTTGAAATGCTGCACTGCAAATGGTTGTTGGTGGAGGTTGCTTTGAAATGCTGCACTGCAAATGGTTGTTGGTGGGGTTTGCTTTTAAATGCTGCACTGCAAATGGTTGTTGGTGGTGGTTGCTTTGAAATGCTGCACTGCAAATGGTTGTAAGTCTAAACTTGACAACTTCCTGTTTGCACTGTATGTATATTGGTTTTAGATAAAATGGTACTACTTACAGCTGTGATTTTGGCCATCTTTCTCAGTTCCCCTCCGGTCATCAGGTGCAGAGGATTCTTCCCATCAATGAAAAATAAAAGTGTTATTAGTGTTTAAAAAAATGTTGAGAATCTCTCTCCTGTCAATCATGCCATGAAGGCGACGCCCCTTCTGGTGGGAGGGGGGAGCAATTATAAAACCAGGAAGTGTGGGTGTAGCTCAGTCTCTGCAAGATGGGGGAGGGAGAGGTCACGATTGTCTGAGCTGTGACTCAACTGAACACACTGAATGTCTACTGAAATGTGAGTGTGGTTTTTATATGGTGTTTTGTGTGGTTTTATGGTGGTTTCACCCTGCTTGAAATGGTATGAAACTGCATTTGAATGTAGTGGCCTTGCACCCTGCATGAATTGGTATGAAACTGCACTTGAATTTGGTGGCCTTGCACCCTGCTTGAAGTGGCATGAAACTGCACTTGAATTTGGTGGCCTTGCACCCTGCTTGAAATGGCATGAAACTGCACTTGAATTTGGTGACCTTGCACCCTGCTTGAAATGGCATGAAACCGCACTTGAATTTGGTGGCCCTGGAACCCTGCTTGAAGTGGTAGGAAACTGCACTTGAGTTTGGTGGCCCTGCACGCTGCTTGAAGTGGTCGGAAACTGCACTTGAATTTGGTGCCCTTGCACCGTGCTTGAAGTGGTAAGAAACTGCACTTTAATTTGGTGGACTTGCACCCTGCTTGAAATGGTAGGAAACTGCATTTGAATTTGGTGGCCTTGCCGGAATTTCAAAGAATAGCTGTGAGTTAACTGCTAGCCCACCAGCCGTGAGTGAGCTGCCAGCACATCAGGCTTGAGTGACTGAGCTGCCACCCCAAGAATCCATTTGGCCCACAATGTCCATACTAGCCCTCTGGAAACCAGTCCCTTCAGCCCACAATACCCATACTAGCACTCCAGAACCCCTCCCCCCCCCACTGGCCACCAATATTGGAATTGGTGGAGAGGTGGAATATTGCGTTGGAGGACCAGCCCTCCCATGTGAACACTTAGTCTAGTATATTCTATGGTATATGGACACACTGATCTGTTCTGTATTTATGACTACAATATTCTGTCGTGCTGCTGCAATACAAGAATTTCATTGTCCTATCTGGGACACATGAAAATAAACTCTCTTGACTCTTGACTCTTGACTCTTGACTTGACTTGGGATATTGCATTGGGGGACCAACGGGTCCCACGTAGTCTAGTTCCAAAGATATGCAGGTTTGTAGGTTGATTAGCTTCTGTGAATTGTCCCTTATATGTAGGGTAGAACTAATATATGGGAGATGTTGATCAGCGCAGACTCCATGGGCCAACGGGCCTGTTTCCATGCTGTATCTCTAAACTAAACTAAACTAAACTAAACTCTGGGTCACTGTCAAGAAACACAAGATCTACATGCACACTGACAACTCTAAGGTCAACCCCACCTTTGCTTGTCTCACAACAGATTTGAATGAGCAGAATTTATCTCTGACTAAATATTTTATAGAAGAATGCCATCCAGTGTGTAGAGGCAATTTTTAAAACTAATTCCTTAAAATAGTTTCACCGAATTTGGTTTCGTTTAGAGATGCAGCATGGGAACAGATCCTTTGACTAACCAAATCCACGGCAACCATTGATCACCGGTTCACACCAGTTTTATGTTATCCTACCTGCTCATCCACTCCCTACACACTACGGGGCAATTTGCAGAGGCCAGTTAACCTACAAACCCTCACGTCTTTGGCATGTGAGAGGAAACCAGAGCATCGGAGGCAACCCACGTGATCACAGGGAGAACGTGCAAACTCCACACACACAGCACCTGAGGCCATGATCGATGACAGATCAAATTCTTGAAGCAAAATAAATCAAAACTGGGATGTAAGTAGTCAGCAGCCTTGGAATTTTAGGCTGTGTTTTTCATTACCTTTGGCATAATGGCTGGCGAAGGCCAGAGGGTCCTGTTTCTTAGATGCATTTTTTAACGTGAAGATGCAGTGTGGTAACAGGCCCTTTGGCTGACTGAATCTGTGGCTACCAATGATCACCTGCACATTGGTTCTATGTTATCCCAGTTTCACATCCGACACACGGAGGGCAATTTACAGAAGCCATTAAGCCTACAAACCTGCACATACGGTCACAGGAAGAACATACCAACTCCATGCATTCAGCACTTATAGTCAGGATCGAACCCAAATATCTGGCTCTGCAACTCTACCGCTGTGCCATTGTGTCATGCTGTTCTACAACTGAGTCAATACCTACTGGTTGGGGTCAGTGAAGTCCCCAAGGATTACTGATTTATTCCAGATCTTGTTTAAAATATAAGTACTTGGAGGTGTGTGCCCGGATCCAGTTTTTATTACTTGACTCCGTCATCAGTGGGAACTTTATTTCATATAGCAATTCCAACCAAAATGCTTATTTTATGGTTGAGCAGACTCTGAAGAATTTGCAACCTGCAAATATTATCAATAAAGCAAAGCAAGTTACTTAAAACATTAGGTCGGTTTAAAACAGGGCAACTATTGTATAAGAAATGTGTTAATACAATGTCAGTCAGCAGTTGTTAAGAGTTTCAAATTCCTAAAAGGGCCACAAGCAAGTAAATAATCTGATTGATAAGCAGCATTAAACTGTAGCTGGCCTACGGGAGGGGAGAGGAAAATATTTTGCCAGTAGGAATGGCAACTGGCCTCGTGTGTACGAGTGTACGTTTTATACATTAACTGGAAAAATCTTTTATTCCTTTAGAATTTAGACTTTGGAGATACAGCGTGGAAACAGTCACTTCAGTACCGACCAGCGATCTCCCCATACACCGTCGCTATCCTACACACTAGGGACAATTTACAATTTTACCGAAGCCAATTGACCTGCAAACCTGTACGTCTTTGGAGTGTGGGAGGAAACCGGAGCTCCCGGGGGAAACCCACGAGGTCACAGGGAGAACGTACAAACTCCGTACAGACAGCACCTATCGTCAGGATCACACCCGGGTCTCCGATACTGTAAGGCAGCAAATCTACCGCTACGCCACTGTGCCACCCAATTTTCAGATTTCTCTATGCCTGTGAGGTAGAGTGGATGTAGTAGTGGGGGCTACTAGTTAGTGTTTGATGAGGAGTCAGGGTCAGATTGGGGGCTGGAGGGTTGGATGCATGAACAGTACAGTCAAAATGAAAATCATTCAAAAAGATGCATTTACAGAATAAAAACGATGCATTATCAGAATAAATTTGGCTTCAAGCATTTGTAGATGTTCCAAAAGACTTTGCAACCAATGTAGTCCTTCTATTTTGAGTTTAAGTTTAGTTTATTTTCACATGTACCGAGGTTACATGATTACAATCGAACCATCCACAGTGTACTGATACATGATAAAAGGAAAAACGTGAATAACTTTTAGAGCAAGATAAAGTCCAGTAAAGTTTGATTAAAGATAGTCTGAGGGTCTCCAATGACGTAGGTAGTAGCTCAGGGTTGCTCTCCAGTTGTTGGTAGGATGGGGAATTACAGACCAGTTAGTCTAACATCAGTAGTGGGGGAAATGCTAGAGTCAGTTATTAAAGATGGGATAGCAGCACATTTGGAAAGTGGTGACATCATTGGACAAAGTCAGCATGGATTTATGAAAGGTAAATTATGTCTGACGAATCTTATAGAATTTTTCGAGGATGTAACTAGTAGAGTGGATAAGGGAGAACCAGTGGATGTGTTATATCTGGACTTTCAGAAGGCTTTCGACAAGGTCCCACATAAGAGACTAGTATGCAAACTTAAAGCGCACGGTATTGGGGGTTCAGTATTGATGTGGATAGAGAACTGGCTGGCAGACAGGAAGCAAAGAGTAGGAGTAAACGGGTTCTTTTCAGAATGGCAGGCAGTGACTAATGGGGTACCGCAAGGCTCAGTGCTGGGACCCCAGCTATTTACAACATATATTAATGATCTGGATGAGGGAATTGAATGCAACATCTCCAAGTTTGCAGATGACACGAAGCTGGGGGGCAGTGTTAGCTGTGAGGAGGATGCTAGGAGGCTGCAAGGTGACTTGGATAGGTTGAGTGAGTGGGCAAATGCATGACAGATGCAGTATAATGTGGATAAATGTGAGGTTATCCACTTTGGTGGCAAAAACAGGAAAGTAGACTATTATCTGAATGGTGGCCGATTAGGAAAAGGGGAGATGCAACGAGATCTGGGTGTCATGGTACACCAGTCATTGAAAGTAGGCATGCAGGTACAGCAGGCAGTGAAGAAAGCGAATGGTATGTTAGCATTCATAGCAAAAGGATTTGAGTATAAGAGCAGGGAGGTTCTACTGCAGTTGTACAGGGTCTTGGTGAGGCCATACCTGGAGTATTGCGTACAGTTTTGGTCACCGAATCTGAGGAAAGACATTCTTGCCATAGAGGGAGTACAGAGAAGGTTCACCAGACTGATTCCTGGGATGGCAGGACTTTCATATGAAGAAAGACTGGGTAGACTCGGGTTGTACTCGCTAGAATTCAGAAGATTGAGGGGGGATCTTATAGAAACTTACAAGATTCTTAAGGGGTTGGACAGGCTAGATGCAGGAAGATTGTTCCCGATGTTGGGGAAGTCCAGAACAAGGGGTCACAGTTTAAGGATAAGGGGGAAGTCTTTTAGGACCGAGATGAGAAAATCATTTTTCACACAGAGAGTGGTGAATCTGTGGAATTCTCTGCCACAGAAGGTAGTTGAGGCCAGTTCATTGGCTATATTTAAGAGGGAGTTAGATGTGGCCCTTGTGGCTAAAGGGATCAGGGGGTATGGAGAGAAGGCAGGTACAGGATAGTGAGTTGGATGATCAGCCATGATCATATTGAATGGCGGTGCAGGCTCGAAGGGCTGAATGGCCTACTCCTGCACCTATTTTCTATGTTTCTATGTTTCTATGGTTCAGTTGCTTGATTGCAGCTTTGACGAAACTGTCCCTGAATCTGGCGGTGTGCGTTTTCACACTCCAATGCCTCACTGAATGGTGTCTGTTGGTCAGGAAGTCGAGGATCCAGTTGCGGGGATGAGTGCTGTCATGTTGTTTGCTAAGTATTGGCTAGAATGGTGGAATGGTTGGGATGGCGGGATGAAATTGCGTGGCTTTGTTCAAACAGCGCCAAAGGTTTTTTCTAAACGCAGGTTCTGAGCAGCAGTACAAGGCTCTTTCAGCTCTCCACCCAAGTTGCAGTCCCCATTCTCGTGTCCCACACACTGGTGTGTGATTTGAACCCACAACCTTCTCACTCTAGCAGATGTGAAGTTGACAAACATCTGCCAGGAATCAGGATCCCTCCTCATGGCGATGTCAATTTGATGAAAATACCACAATACCACAGAGACTTTAAGACTTTTGCCTCCATCACAGTGAGGAGGTGCCTGGTGAACTCACTGTGGTGGATGTTAATTTGTGTTTATTGTGTGTTTTGTTATTTATTATATGTATGACTGCAGGCAACGAAATTTCGTTCAGACCGAAAGGTCTGAATGACAATAAAGGAATCTACGTCTAAGTCTAAGTCTAATATCAGTTGGTTCTTCTCACCGAGAGTTTGTTCGAGAATACATTGTTAAATGAACAAAGTTGTCCCCAGTGTGTGTAGGATAGTGTTAATGTGCGGGGATCGCTGTTCGACGCAAACACGGTGGGCTGAATGGCCCTTTTCCGCACTAAATCTCTGATCTAAATCCAGCTGAAAATGTCAGAGGTGAAAGGAAATATGCACTGGCTCATTACACCATCAAATTCTCATCTCTTAATATATTAAAATGGGAGATAAACTATTAATTACCATTCATCAGTGTAATTATCTCAGCCAAATCAATGTTATTTATTCTCAATGTTAGATCTGAAGAAGGGTCCCGAACTGAATGGTCAGCTGCCCATTCCCTCCCCAGTTGCATGAGGGGAATAGATCGGGTAGATGCAATCGAGGACCGGAGGACATAGGTTCAAGGTGAAGGGGAAAAGATTGAAATAGGAATCTGAGGGGTAACATTTTCACTCAAAGGGTGGTGGGTGTATGGAACAAGCTGCCAGAGGAGGTAGTTGAGGCTGGGACTATCCCTACGTTTAAGAAACAGTTAGACAGGGACATAGATAGGACAGGGTTCGAGGGATATGGACCAAACGCAGGCAGGTGAGACTAGTGTAGCTGGGACATGTTGGCCAGTGTGGGCAAGATGGGCCGAAGGATCTGTTTCCACACTGTATCACTCTATGACTCTATGCTGTCTGATCCATTAAGTTCCTTCAGCTCACATGACATGTGCTCCATTTTTAACTGGAGTGCGGCAAAAAGCAAAATAATGTCATGTCAACACCATGCTCACAATTTAAACTACTGCCACCCTGTCAAATGTAATGGATCCCCAGGCAAAGGGTTACAATCTCCTGCTGGATTATGAATAGAAATGGCAACGCTGCACTCCCTCTACATCTCCCTCCTCAACCTTCCCCTTTTCTCACATCTCATTTATTTTCAGAATATAAAATTATCAAAAGGAAATGAACGAATACAGAAGGTTTTAAAATTCTGTCCTTCCTGGAGTCCTACCTGGATCCAGGTGGTTAACCTTCTGTTATTGCGGGGTGGGGGTTGAGGATAATCCCAGAGTGTTAGCAATCACACACACACCCAATTAAACCCTAATTTTACCGCTAACAGGTTTTTACCATTTTGTTCTGGATTCTCGTGTTGAAGAAATAGCTTCTTTCCATCCATTCAGTGAATCACTTTGTTAAAGAAGGAACTGCAGATGCTGGAAAATCGAAGGTACACAAAAATGCTGGAGAAACTCAGCGGGTGCAGCAGTATCTATGGAGCGAAGGAAACAGGCAACGTTTCGGGCCGAAACCCTTCTGCCAGGAATCAGGAGGGATCCTGATTCCTGGCAGATGTTTGTCAACTTCACATCTGCTAGAGTGAGAAGGTTGTGGGTTCAAATCACACACCAGTGTGTGGGACACGAGAATGGGGACTGCAACTTGGGTCTGAAGAAGGGTTTCAGCCCGAAACGTTGCCTGTTTCCTTCGCTCCATAGATGCTGCTGCACCCGCTGAGTTTCTCCAGCATTTTTGTGTACCAGTGAATCACTTTATTGTTTTAAACATCTCGGTTAGAGTAACTCTCATCCTATAAACTCAAAGGAAACACAATCTAGCATGAGGCCTCAATGTTTAACAGTTAAATATTGTGGAGTTTTCTTTGGGATATCTCCATGGTGGCACATTGATAAAGTTGCTGCCTTACAACATTTGCAGCGCCAGAGACCTGGGTTCGATCCTGACTATGGGTGCTGTCAGTTCGGAGTTTGTACGTTCTCCCCGTGAACTGCATGTATTTTCTCTGAGATCTTCGGTTTCCTCCCACACTCCAAGGATGTGCAGGTATGTAGGTTAATTGGCCTGGTATGAAATGTAAAACTGTACCTAGTGTGTAGGATAGTCTTAATGCGCGGGGATCGCTGGCAGGCCGAAGGGCCTGTTTCCGCTCTGCATAACTAAACTAACCCAATAGTTCAACCCTGAGATAGACATAAAATGCTGGAGTAACTCAAAGGGTCAGGCAGCATCTCTGGAGAAAAGCAATAGGTGATGTTTTGAGTTGGAACCTTCTTCAGACAGAAGATAGCTCTCAACCCGAAATGGCCCCTATTCCTTTTCTCCAGAGTTGCTGCCTGACCAGTTGAGTTACTCCAGCATTTTATATCTATATTCCGTAGACCAGCACAGTTTCTATCCTGAGGATATGTTTCCAACACAGCATTGCAAATGGTGTCTGTCTGAATACCAATTCCTTGACCCCATTGAGCGAAAGACTAATTTTATACGAGTCATTATTATCTCTTCTTGTAGCCATTTTTCTCCCTGAAAGTTCTGGAAGAAGAGGGAAAACCAGGCTCCACCAGGAATAGGTAGAATATTCCCAAGACATAGAGAGGACAGGAAGACGCCTGGACCTTGGCTGAGATGGCTGAATTGCTGGATTTCTGGAGGATCATTCCCAGAATCCTGATCTGATGTAAGAAATCCCACAAAGACCTGACAAAAATTTCAAGGATAATCATCCACATTTCAGTCTATTCTGGCAATAGTTTTCTCTTTCTCTCCACCGAGCATGTTTTTTCATCCACATTACTTATTTCACCTCCAATAGCAAGGGTGCTCTCTACCCCTTCTCACTTTCTCTTCACACGTATTGTCAATCACGTTTGCACACTAATACATTCTGACAGCTGGCAATTGTTGAACTTACCTTGTGCCTCCATCCTCATTGGAATGCCTTCACCTCCAGCTCCCAACATGCTTCCTGTCGGAGCATGTCCTAGACGCAGAAGGCCTTGATGTTCCTTTCCAGTAGCCAACATCTCTCTTCTTCTGCAGAAGGTCATGGTGCCCAACACAAGGGAGATGAAGAAGATAAGGAGGAGCGCACAGCATTATGGCACTCATCCCAGCAGAACACAGATGAAACCTCTACCCAGTATCCATCCACATCATTCTGATATCGTCATAGAGTCATAGAGTGATACAGCGTGGACCTTCGGCCCAACTTGCCCAACACAGGCCAACATGTCCCAGTTACATTAGTCCCACCTGCCCGCATTTGGCCCATATCCCTCCAAACTTGTCCTATCCATGTACCTGCCCAACTGTTTCTTAAACGTTGGGATAGTCTCTGCCTCCTCTGACAGCTTGTTCCATAACCCACCACACTTTGTGTGAAAAAGTTACCCCTCAGATTCCTGTTGAATCTTTTCCCCTTCGCCTTGAACCTATGTCCTCTAATCCTCGATTCAGTTCCATTTAGTTTATTGTCACGTGTACCGAGGTATAGTAAAAAGCTTTTGTTGGGTGCTAACGAGTCAACAGAAAGACAATCCATGATTACAATCGATCAAGGTAAAGCCAGCAGAGTCCGATCAAGGATAGTCCGAGGGCCATCAAAGAGATAAATAGTAGTTCAGCACTGCTCTCTGGTTGTGGTAGGATCATTCACCTACTCTGGGCAAGAGACTCTGTGCATCTACCCGAACTATTCCTCTCATGATTTTGTATACCGCCATAAGATCACCCCTCATCCTCCTGCGCTCCAAGGGATAGAGTCCCTGCCGACTCAACTTCTCCCTACAGCTCACACCCTCTAGTCCTGGCAACATCCCCGTAAAGCTTTGATAAGATTGCCAAATAAGTGTCTGTTTGTATCAAATTATGAGCAGTCTTGAGCCCAGGGCCTCTGAACCATTTAAGGGCAAATGGTGTCAATATTATTGAACAAGGAAGGTAGCAGATGCCGGCTGGCGCCTGAGAGATGATTTTTTTCATTTATGTGACAATGAACTTCAAAAAAAGATTAGCAGAAAAAACCCAAAGTAATCTTTTTTCACCCTGTTGATATTGTCTGTACATGATACCAGTGAGCAAAAGGCAACGCTGATCAAACACATCTGAAAAGTAATTGGCATTTACAGATATCTGATAGCTCTTTATGCTCAATAATCCCTCTGTAGCTTGAAGGGGAACTTTCTGTCTCTTTCAATTAGTTTGTAGAGTCTGAGCTTTTCAAAACAAGTTGCACATTTTGCGACTAATCCGACGTATGCTTCAGTCCACTCCCAATCCCAGCCTTGGAGATCAGGTCCTTCCGCACAAACTAGGTTTTGATGCCGAATGGAGTGGTGGAAAAGGACCAGACACGCTACAACTGAAAGGCCTGGATAGAGTGGATGTGGAAAGGATGTTTCCACTAGTGGGAGAGTCTAGGGACTAGAGGTCATAGCCTCAGAATTAAAGGACGTTCCTATAGGAAGGAAATGAGGTTATTTTAAGTTAAATGACTTAACTTAACTTAAATAAAGTTATTTAGTCAGCGAGTGGTGAATCTGTGGAATTCATTGCCACAGAAGGCTGTGGAGGCCAAGTCAGTGGATATTTTTAAGGTAGAGATAGATAGGTTCTTGATTAGTATGGGCGTCAGGGGTTATGGGGAGAAGGCAGGAGAATGGGGTTAGGAGGGAGAGATAGATCAGCCATGATTGAATGGTGGAGTAGTCTTGATGGACTGAATGGCCTCATTCTGCCCCTATCACTTATGACCTCATGACCTTATGGCCAACCCAATACCACTGGGTTAGTGCAATGGCAGCCTACCCTTTAAAGTTTTAGTTTAGCTTAGTTTCTGGATACAGCGTGTAAATAAGCACTTAGGCCCGCCAACCAACAATCATCCTGTAGAGTAGTTTTATCCTAGGGACAATTTACAGAAGCCAATTAACCTACATTCCTGCACGTTTTTGAAATGTGGGAGGAAACCGGAGCTCCCAGAGAAAAACCCACATGGTCACAGGGAGCACGTTCAAACTCCATATTGACAGTACACCTAGTCAGGATCGAACCTGGATCTCTGTCGCTGTGAGGCAGCAACTCTACCGCGACACAACTGTGCCTCCCAGAGGCCTTTGAAAGAGGCTTCCTGATATTGTATTTTGTCTCTGACTGTTCTGGAGAAATGTTTGTTCTTCACATGCGGCCGGCGCGCCACTAAAACGTTACAGTTATTGAATAAATTACGCATTTCCAACGAAGAGATGCGGAAGAATTTTCTTTCTGAGGGTCACATATCTTTTGAACTCTCTAATTGGTGCCTTGTGGAGGTTGAGTAATTGAATGTATTCAAGGGCAGGAAGGACAGATTTCGGGACTTTGAGGGCAGTAGATGTAAAAGTATTGGACCAAATTTAGATTTTCCATGATCACAAAGCAGACTCCAGGAGTGTCTATGTTCCATTAGTTACTGTGTTATGTGCTTCCAGGGTTCCAATAGTGAACCGAACTGTACATGGGTATGGAGACACAAAGGGCAGCAGATGCTGGAAACTTGAACGAAGAGCAGTGCTGAAGGAACTCAGTGGGTCAGGCAGCATCTGTGGTGGAAATGGGCACACACATTTCAGGTCGGAACCGTTCTTCAGTCTGAAGAAAGCTCCAGCCCGAAATGTAGTTTAGTTTAGAGATACAGCAGGAAACAGGCCCTTCAGCCCACTGAGTCCGCGCCGACCAGCGATCCCCACTACCCCACACACACTTACGACAATTTACTATTTTTACCAAACCCAATGAACTTACAAACCTGTACATCTTTGGAATGTGGGAGGAAACCGAAAATCTCAGAGAAAACCCGCGCAGATCATGGAGAGAACGTACAGACGAGCTCCCATCGTCAGGATCGAACCCGAGTCTCTGGCGTTGTGAGGCTGTGGCTCCACCACTACACCATCGTGCTGCCCTTAGTCTGTTCTTTTCCCTCCACAGGTGCTGCTTGACCCACTGAGTTCCTCCAGCACTTTGCTTTTGCATGGGTATGTTAGGAGGATGGATTGGAAACAGTACCAGTTTGCCTCCGAATCCAAGCAGTTGGTTGAATTGAATTTCAATGCTGAACGTGGACTGCTTTTGGCCCAGACTCTCCTGTGATTGATGGCTCCCACTGCACATTTACTGGAATGAAACTGGGGATCAAGGAGTTAAGTTACGAGAACAGGTTGCTCAGACAAGAACAGTATTCCCTTGAATGCAGAAGATTAACGGGTGATGTAATTGAGGTGGTTAAAATGATCTGATAGGCCAGAGAGTGAGAAACTATTTCCTCTAGTTGGGAGAGTTGACAACCAAGACGTAATCTTAATGTTGAAGCTAGGTCGCTCAGGGGGGGGTTGGCAAGAAAACAATTTTTCACACAAACAGCAGAGGTCTGGAGCTCTCCCCGAAATACTGTTGAGGCTGAATCAATGGAAATTGAGATTGATAGATTGTTGTTGAGCAAGGATACAATGGTAGATGGAGCTAACGTGATTAATTGTATGGCTGAACTCACACTTTTTAAAATCATATTGCTCCTCTAAGGGTCAAAATAAAAGCATGTAGTTTCAAACAAAGAAACAGCAAAAGAGGTTTGAAAAAATGTCTGTAAGCTATACCAAAATAATTTTACATCTTAATACACTATAGGGCTATTAGATCACTGGTGTGCTACAGTACATAACCCAGGATAACTCTTGGGGGGTTTATTTCCCGGCTGCACTATTTTTAGTGCATTAGTTAATGAGTTTCCATTAAATTTCTGTCTATGCTATTTTAATGCACGTATTAACCTGTCTATTTTAAATAAAAGTAACAATAACACTCAGAGGAAATCAAACCGTCCATCGTTTATAAACGAGCATTAAATAATGTCAGGAAATGCTTTATATTTAACCAGGAAGGCTGAGCTAATATTCAAATCTATAAATGTAACTTCCTAATAATTAATGCAATGGCTTCAAAAGAAACAACTTTTCAAATGTGGAATTTGAAGATCTAAAGCAGGGGTCGGCAACCTACGGCCCCCCTGGCCGAATGCGGCCCGTAACCCAAAATCATCCGGCCCGCAGGCTTTTTTTTTTTCCCGTAATCATCCAGCCCGCAGACTTCCGTCATCTCTGGTACCTCCTGGGCCCGAGGCCGAGGCGCCCAGGCACGGTGACGCAAGGACGCAAGGAGGCCTGCGCTGTCGGCCGCAATGGCGGAGCCGCCGAGAGCAGCCGAGCTCTGGCTGTACCGCATCCTGCGCAAAGCCGCCGGCGCGGCCATGCACCTTCTGTGTCTGGGCTTCACTGTGGCCTGCCATCTGCTCACAGACACGCTTCCTGGTCCCTATGCAGAACAAGGTTGCCGACCTCTGGTCTAGAACTCACTTAAAATAAACTACATTGTCATTCAACTTACTTTGTTCATTTGTTTAATTGTGTAATTGATAAAATGAATATTTCATCACAAGAAAATATTAAAAAATAAGAAAATATTAATCACTCACAGTCGCTCCATATTGTGAACTATGTGGGTACTGACTTTCCTAAGCTGAGTAGACCTTTATTGGCATCAGAAGAATGACAATAGATACTTAAATGCCATGCTCATGGCTTCAAGTGCTCTCTGGATTGTCTTTAATATAAATGGCAACAAATTGAATAAAGTTCTACTAGTTTAGTTTAGTTTATAGATACGGCAGGAAAGCAGGCTCTTTGGTCCACTGAGTCCGCACCAACCAGCAATCCCCGCACGTTAACAAGATCCTACACACACTAGGGACAATTTACACTTATACCAAGTCAATTAGCCTACAAACCTGAGATAGACACAAAATGCTGGAGTAACAGCTGGACAGGCAGCATCTCTGGAGAGAAGGGATGGGTGACGTTTCGGGTCAAGATGCTTCTTCAGACTTGTTTCTTCAGACTCAAACGTTTCAAACCAAAACCATTTCAACCCATCACACATTCCTTCTCTCCAGAGATGCTGCCTGTCCCGCTGAGTTACTCCAGCATTTTGTGTCTATCTTCAGTTGAAACCAGCATCTGCAGTTCCTTCCTGCACATTTAGCCTACAAACCTGTACGTCTTTGGAGTGTCGGAGGAAACCAAAGATCTTGGGGAAAAGCCACGCGGTCACGGAGAGAACTTACAAACTCCATACAGATATCACCCGTAGTCGGGATCGAACCCAGGTCTCTGGCGCTGTCAGGCAGCAACTCTACTACTGCGCCACCATGCCACATTAACATTAGCGAACATTAGCTAAAGTTAGATAACATTTTACTTTCATGTAAAGAGATGAAGCCTCTGCTGAACTATTGTCAGTGCAGGAGAGAAAACTTGTTGAACTCCTTCATCAACATTTACTACTTGGACATTCTACTCAGTACAATGGGAGAATGAAAACAAATATTTGTTTAAAAAAAATACATTGGAAGGCTAATAATAAACATTGTTCTCGTACCAATGCAAGTTTAGTAACCCAACAGAAATCGAACTTAGTTCAGTTTAGAGATTTAGCACGGAAACAGGCCCTTCGGCCCACCGGGTCTGCACCGACCAGCGATTCCCACACACTAGCACGAGGGACAATTTACAATTTTTACCGAAGCTATATTAACCAACGAACCTGGAGATAGACACAAAAGGCTGGAGTAACTCAGTGTGACAGGCAGCATCTCTGGAGAGATGGAAGGGGTGACCTTTTGGGTCGAGACATTGTTGTTCGTAATTTACCACTTGAATTCACCCTCAGTGGCCGGTTTCAAGATAGAGCTAGATAGGGCTCTTAAAAATAGGGGATATGGGGAGAAGGCAGGAACGGGGTACTGATTGGGGATGATCAGCCATGATCACATTGAATGGCGGTGCCGGCTCGAAGGGCCGAATGGCCTACTCCTGCACCTATTGTCTATTGTCCTTTTGACCATGGGATGGAGACAACCCTTGACTTGAGGTTTACTGTGAAAAGAGGTCAACGGCAGCGCATCGACCAAAGTTGCAGCTGAGGAGTTCCTCCCATCAGGCACTGATTGCCTCTTTGTGCTTGATAAGATCACTTTCATTCTTCACTTTCAATAGGGTGGATTTTGGTGATTTGCTGTCGATGGCCAGAACAACACTGAGAAATCCATGCAAGTCGCAGTTAGGGAGGATCTCCTGCTTCCTTTCAATCAGTTCTTTAGGTCGCTGGTTTTCTGTGGACTACGGTCTTCAGATGTTGAAGATCAACTTCATTAATACAAATCAATGATACTTTGTTGTCACATGTGCCGAGGTACAGTGAAAGCGTTGCATGCTTTGACCACAACCCAGTAAAACCCATACAGCAGACCTCACCAAGGCAGTACACAAGAGTCGCCATGTTTCTGGTGCTAACACAGTTACAAAAGTTATTTTGCTTCCCGTGTGGTATGGTGGAGCTTCCAACCCAAGGATGCTGAGCATGTCGTTAAGTCCTGAATTACCTGGTCATACAGTGTTGTAAGAGGCCCTTCGGCCCAACTCACCCACACCAGCCAACAATGTCCCAGCTACCCTAGTCCCACTTGCCTGCGCTTGGTCCATATCCCTCCAAACCTGTCCTATCCATGTACCTGTCTAACTGTTTCTTAAATGATGGGATAGTCCCAGCCTCAACTACCTCCTCTGGCAACTTGTTCCATACACCCACCACGCTTTGTATGAAAAGGTTACCACTCGGATTCCTATTAAATCTATTCCCCTTCACCTTGAACCTGTCCTCTGGTCCTCGATTCCCCTGCTCTGGGCAAAAGACTCTGTGCATCTACCCTATCTATTCCTCTCATGATTTTGAATACCTTTATAAGATCTCCTCTTGCGTTCCATGGAATAGAGACCCAGCCTACTCAACCTCTCCCTATAGCTCCCTATAGCTCACATCCTCTAGTCCTAGTAACATAAATCGTAAATCTTTTCTGAACCCTTTCAAGTTTGACAATATCTTTCCTATAACATGGTGCCCAGAACTGCACAATATTCTAAATATTGTCTGAAGAAAGGTCTCGACCCGAAACATCACCCATTCCTTCTCTCCAGAGATGCTGCCTGACCCGCTCAGTTACTCCAGCTTTTTGTGTCTACCTTCGATTTAAACTAGCATCTGCAGTTCTTTCCTACACAATATTCTAAATGCTGTCTCACCGATGTCTTATACAACTGCAACATGACCTCCCAACTTCTATACTCAATACTCTGACTGATGAAGGTCAAAGTGCCAAAAGCCTTTTTGACCACCTTATCTACCTGCGACTTGACCTTCAAGGAACCATGCACCTGTACTCCTAGATCCCTCTGCTCTACAACACTACCCAGAAGCCAAACATTTACTGTGTAGGTCCTGCCCATGTACGTTGCCCCAAAATGCAACACCTCACACTTTTCTGCATTAAATTCCATCAACCATTCCTCCGTTTACCTGGCCAATCGATCCAGATCCTGCTGCAACCTTTCAAAACCATGTGTCATTCTCATAACACGAGTGCTGTAGTTCTCAGGAAGCAAAACCAAAGGTGTCCGCACAGTGTCCGCACAGTGGCCTTCAGCGTAGTCCAGATACCACACCTCCTGGTGCAGGTCTTCAGATTATTTGTGAAGCATTGTTTCGGCAGACTTGTCCTTGAGAAGCTCAGTGTTGCCACTATTATGTTGGGGCTGGGCCAATGGAAAAACGGAATTAACGAGACAGTCGTTAATCCAACAGCCAAGTGCCATCGTAGCAGGAGAGATACATCATCATCATCATCATCATCGTTAAAAACATCAATGGGCACAGTGCCTTACAATGCTATGTACGACAGTGATCGCAACTTCTACTGAACTGTGGATGGCCGTTGGCTCGCTAGGAGCTCATCCGCCCTTTGACAGGTCTTGTTTTTGGTCCTGCTGGGGGTCCACAGCCCCCTCCTCACCTGGCAAACCAGGTGGGGAGACGGTTTAGTCGCCGACTATCCGGCCATGGAGCAGTTAGCACAGGATTGATGGTACCCGTGGCAGGGAGAACCACCCCCGATCTGACCTCCTTACAGACATTCTTAACATCTCTTAGTGGAGCGAAGATATAATCTACCATGAACCTGTACCTGGATTTACTTTAGACATAGTATTTAGACATACAGGAAACAGGCCCTTCGGCCTACCGAGTCCACGGCAACCAGCGATCACCCCGTACACTAGCACTACCCTACGCACACTAAGGACAATTTACAATTTTTGCCAAAGCCAGTTAATCTACAAACTTGTATGTCTTTGGAGTGTGGGAGCACCTGGAGAAAGCCCATGTAGTCACAGGGAGAACGTATACACTCTGTACAGGCAGCACCTGTAGTCGGGATCAAACCCGAGTCTCAAACGTTGTAAGGCAGCAACTCTACCAATGCATCACCGTGTCGCCCGATTGGAGATGGAGATTGGAGATGTTTCCTTGAGGTCTTGTGCTTCTCTGATAAGAAACAGGATGTTGGCTGTGGCAAGCCATGTCCCAAGTGTTGTATCTGAAGGACTCCATCGGAGTTAGCTTCCCCTTCACCATCTTTTCCGACCAAAGCCTGGCAGAGGATTGCATCCTTGGCACGGGCAGCACTGAGGGGAACCCAGGAGGATCAGCCCGTGCCCATCTGGGATTTTTTAAAGAGCTGTGTAGAGGTGCTCCATGGCCGCCGTCCGTAGCTTCCAAGATCGGAGGCACTTTCACTGATGACAACAGCGTGTTAGTTCCATGTGAGAATTAACTCAAGGGTCATGAATGGTCCCTTTCGCCCATGGGGGCTGTCACCGAGACGCCGGTCCCACTTCTTCTTGGCAGCAAAGTTCACACATGAAGATGGTGCTGCTTTTACTGTTTGCTCTTCCAGAAGGTTGACATCATTGTTTGACATTAGAAATACTTTTGACTGCGTCAAAGTCCCCACACTTTTCTTTACCATTCTTTCCTCCAACAAGCTCCCCACTTGATGGAACTAATTTGCAGGACTAATGGGAAATTGCACAACCAATATTGTTCAACTCTGGAATCTTAGTCATGCCGACTCCAGTCATTAGGCTGTGGCATGGAGACCTTGCTTGTAAATGCACATAGTCAACAGGCCTCAATGTCCATTCATATGCATGTTAGAGATGGGCCTTGCATTTAACATCTGCCAACCTGCTCCTCCTCCATCAACACTAAAGGTTCACAATCAGGTCCTGGCAAATGTAAGACAGACACAAAAAGGTGGAGTAGCTCAGCGGGTCAGACAGCATCTCTGGAGCAAAGAAATCGGTGACATTTCAGGTCGAGACCCTTCTTCAGACTTGACCCGAAACGTCACCTATTGCTTTTCTCCAGAGATGCTATCTGACCCACTGAGTGACTCCAGCTTTTTGTGTCTATCTTCGATTTAAATCAGCATCTGCAGTTCCTTCCTACTACACCTGACAAATGTAAACTCCTTCTCACAATTCAGGAGGGGCCTCTCAGCGAAAGCGGATGAAAAAATTATTCAGCACCTTCAGAGCATCAGCACGGCCCTTTAGCCATTGAGGAAAAGGAGTGTTTGAAGATCAAGAACTCAAACCCTGTAGAAAGCTCAACATTTACTGCCTGACCGACTGACTGCACACTTTAGCGATAAGGACAATTTACAGCAGGGACTTCAAGATTTGGAGAAATCTCATCAATGCAGTCTGCAATATATCTTCCAAATCTTCCAAATCCACTGGCTGGATAAGCTGGCCATTGTTGGTATGCCCTCCCGGCATTGAGACTATAATTACTCCACTTCAATTATCTGTACGTACAACACCTGACTCCCAAAATGGCGGGAAGTGCTTCACAATAGTCTCAAAGGCTTCTTGCACAGTTATACCATCCACTCTGATTCCTGGCCAAAATGAAGAGTAATCCTCTGGAGAACCTTCAGTCCATTTGTTGAATGCATGGAGTAGCCCAGTATAACTGGTGGAAGGATTGCTCCTCCGCTCAGTCTGTCCTCATCAAACCCTCCTGACGCCACTTCTGGCCGGATCCGCATTCACTTGGTTTCATCAGCCACGGTACGGAAGTGGAAGCAACTCATCTATCCTGGGGGACCTTCTGATGGATGGTTTGATAGCAATCATGATAGTCTTACCGCTGACTGGATAGCATGGAACAAAAAAGATTTTCACTGTACCTCGGTACACATGACAATAAACAAAACTCAACTATCTAAGCTAAATTCAACTCAACTAAACTAACTAAACTAAACTAAATATGGTTTCATTACTTCTTAATGAAACTGGTTTAGTGAAACTTTACCCAGTAATCCTCACCTTCATCACCTTGTAACAATCATTGCAGATAGAACATAGAACAGTACAAAGGTCACAAAGTGCTGGAGAAACTCAATGGGTCAGGCAGCATCTCTGGAGAAAATGGATAGATGATGTATCTATCTTCCTTGTGGATAGACACATAATGCTGGGGTAACTCAGCGGGACAGGCAGCATCTCTGGAGAACATGGATAGATGATGTATCGAGTCAGGACACGACTTCCTTGTAGATAGACACAAAATGCTGGGGTAACTCAGTGGGACAGGCAGCATCTCTGGAGAGGAATGGGTGACATTTTGAGTCAAGACCCTTCTTCAGACCCATTCCATCTATCCAGAGGGTCCGAAGAAGGGTCTCGACCCGAAACATCACCCATTCCTTCTATCTGGAGATGCTGTCTGTCCCGCTGAGTTACCACAGGATTTTGTGTCTATCTTCAGTTTCTTCCTACACACACCATCTTCCTTGTATCCACATAGAACAGTACAACACAGGAACAGGCCCTTCCATCCACAATATCTATGCCAAACATATTGCCAAGTTAATCTCCTCTGCCTGAGAGTGATCCACATCCCCGCATTCACTGCATTTCCATGTGTCTATCTAAAAGCCTCTTGAACACCAATATCATATCTGCTTCCAGCACCATCCCTGGCAGATTGCTCCAGGCACCCACCACTCCATAAGAAACTTACTCCACAAATCTCCTTTAAACATTCCCCCTTCTGACGTTAAAGTGATGCCCTAAAGCTGCAACATGACTTCCTAAGTTTTAAAGCCAATGTCTCGACTGATGAAGCGAAGCATGCCATATGCTTTCTTTATCAATCCATCTCCTAGTGTTGCCACCGTCAGAGAGCTATGAACTTGGACCCCAAGATGAGCTTATTTTATTTTTTAAAAATTGTAATTCCATTTAATCTTTTTTTGATGTTTGCAATGCCATTTCTGCTCTGATAGTTCCTTGTCTTTCCCACTTAGTTATTTGCATGAGTAGACAATGTAGAAACAAGGAACTTCAGAAGCTGGTCCACAAAAAATAAAACACAAAAAAGTGGTGGAACAAATCAGTGGGTCAGGCAGCATCGCCGAACAAGCGATGTTTCTGGTTGAGACCTTTCCTCTGGCTTTGAAGAAGGGTCCAGGTACGAATTGTCACCTATCTATGTCCTCAAGAGATGCTGCATGACCTGGTGAGTTGGTCCATCACTTTGTGTGTTTCTTTTAGCAGTAGACCATCACAGTTAAAAATCTAAGCTGTACTTTCAGACTTTATTTTCCTTACATAACATGGAAACATAGAAAATAGTTGCAGGAGTAGGCCATTCGGCCCTTCGAGCCAGCACCGCCATTCAATGTGATCATGGCTGATCATCCACAATCAGTATCCCCGTTCCTGCCTTCTCCCCATATCCCTTGACTCCGCTAGCCCTAAGAGCTCTATCTAACTCTCTTTTGAATGCATCCAGTGAATCGGCCTCCACTGCCTTCTGAGGCAGAGAATTCCACGTTCACAACTCTCTGGGTGAAAAGGTTTTTCCTCATCTCAGTTCTAAATGGCCTACCCTTTATTCTTAAACTGTGGCCCCTGGTTCTGGACTCCACCAACATCGGGAACATGTTTCCTGCATTTGCTCGTCCAATCCCTTAATAATTTTATGTTTCTATAAGATCCCCTCTAATCCTTCTAAATTCCAGTGTATACAAGCCCAGTCGTTCCATTCTTTCATCATATGGCAGTCCCGCCATCCCGGGAATTAACTCCGTGAACCTACATTGCACTACCTCAATAGCAAGAATGTCCTTCCTCAAATTAGGAGGCCAAAACTGCACACAATACTCCAGGTGTGATTGCACCAGGGCCCTGTACAACTGCAGTAGGACCTCTTTGCTCCTATACTCAAATCCTCTCGCTATGAAGGCCAACATGCTATTAGCTTTCTTCACTGCCTGCTTTACCTGCATGCTTAAGTTCAGTGACTGATGTAGAAGGACTCCCAGGTCTCGTTGCACTTCCCCTTTTCCTAATCTGACACCATTCAGATAATAATCTGCCTTCTTATTCTTGACACCAAAGTGGATAATCTCACATTTATCCACATTAAACTGCATCTGCCGTGCATTTGCCCACTCACCCAACCTGTCCAAGTCACCCTGCATCCTCGTAGCATCCTCCTCACAGTTCACATTGCCACCCAGCTTTGTGTCATCTGCAAATTTGCTAATGTTACTTTTAATTCCTTCATCTAAATCATGAATATATATTGTAAATAGCTGCGGTCCCAGCACCGAGCCTTGCGGCACCCCACTAGTCACTGCCTGCCATTCTGAAAGGGACCCGTTAATTCCTACTCTTTGCTTCCTGTCTGCCAACCAGTTCTCAATCCATGTTAATACCCGACCCTCCCCCATGTGCTCTAATTTTGCCCACTAATCTCCTGTGTGGGACCTTGTCAAAGGCTTTCTGAAAGTCCAGAAATCCACTGGCTCTCCTTTATCTATTTTACTTGTTACATCCTCAAAAAATTCCAGAAGATTGGTCAAGCAAGATTTCCCCTTCATAAATCCATGCTGACTTGGACCGATCCTGTTACTGCTATCCAAATGTGCCGCTATTATATCTTTAATAATTGACTCCAGCATCTACCCCACCACCGATGTCAGGCTAACTGGTCTATAATTCCCTGTTTTCTCTCTCCTGCCTTTCTTAAAAAGTGGGATAACATGAGCTACCCTCCAACCCACAGGAACTGATCCAGAATCTATAGAACATTGGAAAATGATCACCAATGCATCCACAATGTCTAGAGCCACGTCATTGAGTACCCTGGGATGCAGACCATCAGGCCCTGGGGATTTATCAGCCTTCAGTCCCATCAGTCTACCCAACACCATTTCCTGCCTAATGTGAATTTCCTTCAGTTCCCCCATCACCCCAGATCCTCTGTCCCCTAGTACTTCTGGGAGATTGTTTGTGTCTTCCTTAGTGACCTGTTCAACTTGTCTGCCATTTCCTTGTTCCCCATAATAAATTCACCTGCTTCTGTCTTCAAGGGACCCACATTTGTCTTAACTAATCTTTTCCTCTTCACATATGTAAATAAGCGTTTACTATCATCCTTTATATTCTTGGCTAGCTTACCTTCGTACTTCATCTTTTCTCCCCGTATTACCTTTTTACATTGGTGATCATTACCTTCTGTTGTTCTTTAAAAGTGCCCCAATCCTCTGGCTTTGTGCTCATCTTTGCATTGTTATACGTCTTCTCTTTCAGTTTAATACTGTCCTTGACTTCCCTTGTCAGCCATGGTCACCTCTTACTCCCCTTAGAATTGTCAATGTTTCAAATATACAATGATATTTCTACTTCGCTTTCACAAAGCCAGTACATCCTGAATATATCTTCAATAATCTGAGATGATTGTCAAAGTGAAAAGCCTCCTTTCTTTTAAATCATTTTTTTGAGTCACAACTAACATATGCTGTCAGTGTTGCAAAAACAGGTCCCAAATGACCCATTTCCTACGATGAAAATGTCCAGATATTTTCCTTTCTCCCACTATAACCGTTTTTCTACAAGTCAGCCATCGTAACTTTATAGCGGATACAAACACCAAGGACGATAGCTGTCTAATTGGGCTCTCGATTCTACTTAGAATAGTTGCTCTGCTGGTTTTGGTGGCTATTGAGTCAGTAGATCTGCTGGTGTACATCTGCCAACTCCAATGACATGGGTTATCTAAAGTCATGTATTCCCCTCATAAGTATTACGGAAACCACCAAAGAGTAGATACCAGCAGTCCAATCACTTTAGTGGACAATCTGTCATGTGTCCATCCTTGTTAGTCAAGAACTGTGATAAAATATGATTCGACCCTATTTTGATCCCGACTACAGGTGCTGTCTGTACGGAGTTTGTACGTTCTCCCCGTGACCGCGTGGGTTTTTTCTGAGATCTTTAATTTCCTCCCACACTCTAAAGACATACAGATTTGTATGTTAATTGGCTTGGTATAAGTGTAAACAATTGTCCCCAGTATGTGAGATAGTGCTAATGTGCGGGGATCGCTGGTCAGTGTGGACTCAGTGGGCTGAAGGGCCTGTTTTCACACTGCACTGTCACTGGGAGAATGTACAAACTCAGTAGAGACAACGCTGTATCCCTAAACTAAACTAAACTAAACTAAAAAATGAACACTGGAAATACTCTGCAGGTTGGGCAATAACTGCGGAGATGGAAAGAGGGCCAATGTTTTTCATGGGTGCTAGGATAGATTTCAAGATGAAGGGAAGGGGAAGGGGAGGAGAGAATACAAGGGAAGCTCAGTTACAAAATAAGTTGCTCCTCCTGCACTTTCCATCCCATCAAACCTCACATTACCTTCTGCTATTTCTGACACTTCCAATGAGGTGCCAACATGGGTTATTTCAACACAACTCCCTGCGTCTACTCCACCATTCCAACTCCACCAAACTCTAGCCCCTTCCCACACCATCAACTGTAGGAGATGTGATGCCTTCCTCTTCCCGTCCACTCTTCCCACCATTCAAGTCTGTAAACTCTCCTTCTGTGTGAAGCAATGATTTACTCGCTTTCACTTCTGTCCAGTTACCACATTAATTGCTGCTCACAATGTGTTCATCTCTATAATAGGCAGACCAAGTGCAGAATGGATGTGGGTTTTGCAGAACACCTTAGCTCAATGCATTAACATGACCCTTGCTTTCTTGTTGCAGCACAGAAGGAGGCCATTCAGCCCAACCGGTCTATGCCAGCTCCCAGCAGAACAATCCTATCATTCCCATTTTGCTTCTTCTCTCCTCTGGAGCCTTGTAACTTATTCTCTCTCACATCAACTCCACTTCAGGTCTTGCAGCCAATTACCTGCACTAAGAGGTAATTTACAGGAGCCAATTAACCAACCAGCATATTGGGATATGGAAGGAAATGGGAACACCAAGTGGAAACCCACATGGTCACAGGAAGAACGTGAAAGCTCCACAGTCAGCAGGGACCAAATCCCTGGAGAGCAAGAATCCAACCCAAGGTTTACAGCTATCTCTGTCTGACCTTTCTGGCCTTTATCCTGATCTCTGTATTGAAGGAACTGCAGATATACGGGTTTATGCTGAAGATAGACACAAAATGCTGGAGTAACACAGCGGGACAGGCAGCATCTCTGGAGAGAAGGAATGGGTGACGTTTCGGGTCGAGACCCTTCTTCAGACTGAGAGTCAGGGGAGAGGGAGACTGAGATATGGAAGGGTAAGGTGTGAAAATGAGATATCAAAAGGGATGATGATAAAGAAATGCAGAATGGTTCATTGCTGGCTGAGGGGAAGGTGACAATGAGGCATGCGATCAGTAAGATTTAATCAGGAGGATAATCTCTCCTGTTCCAACAAAGCTAACATCGTCAAAGAACAGCTTCTGACTCTCTGATTAGTCACAGTTAAGCCTTCGTGATTCAACAATGAATTCAGCAATTTTAGCCAATTGGTTTTCTAGTACTTTTATTCCATATATCCATTCATCCTTCAAAGTTTATTTCATAATTTCAAATAGTTCTGTATTTTCATGTCCTTGCACCTTTTGTTATCATACTTTCATCATATTAGTCATTTAATCCCACTCTCCTTCCACTCAGAACTGGGTCTCTGCGCATCCCTCTGCAATTGGATCCTCGACTTCCTCACTCACAGACCACAGTCTGTTCGTATTGGTGGAAATGTGTCAGTCTCGATAACAATCAGCACGGGAGCACCTCAAGGCTGCGTGCTCAGCCCCCTGCTGTACTCACTCTATACTCATGACTGCGTAGCCGGACATAGTGCGATCTCCATCATCAAGTTCGCTGACGACACCACTGTTGTGGGACGTATCACTGATGGGGATGAGTCAGAGTATAGAAAAGAGATCGAGCAACTGTCCATATGGTGCCAGCACAATAACCTGGCCCTCTACACCAGCAAAACCAAGGAACTGATTGTGGACTTTGGAAGGAGTAGGATGGGGACCCACAGTCCCGTTTATATCAACGGGTTAATGGTTGAAAGGGTCAAGAGCTTCAAATTCCTGGGCGTGCACATCTCTGAAGATCTTTCCTGGTCTGAGAACACTGATGCCATTATTAAGAAAGCACATCAGCGCCTTTACTTCCTGAGAAGATTACGGAGAGTCGGTTTGTCAAGGAGGACTCTCTCTAACTTCTACAGGTGCACAGTAGAGAGCATACTGACCGGTTGCATCGTGGCTTGGTTCGGCAACTTGAGCGCCCTGGAGAGGAAAAGACTAAAAAAGTAGTAAACACTGCCCAGTCCATCATCGGCTCTGACCTCCCTTCCATCGAGGGGATCTATCACAGTCGCTGCCTCAAAAAGGCTGGCAGTATCATCAAGGACCCACTCCATCCTGGCCACACACTCATCTCCCTACTACCTTCAGGTAGAAGGTACAGGAGCCTGAAGACTGCAACGACCAGGTTCAGGAATAGCTACTTCCCCACAGCCATCAGGCTATTAAACCAGGCTCGGACATAACACTGAACTTTATTAGCCAATACTGTTATTTGCACTTTATCAGTATATTGATTCATGTGTGTATATATTTATAGAATGCCTTGTAGTCAATGCCTACTATGTTCTGTTGTGCTGAAGCAAAGCAAGAATTTCATTGTCCTATCAGGGACACATGACAATAAACTCACTTGAACTTGAACTTGAACTCTCTCACAGTTTCACTACATTCTGAACTCATATTCTCTCTTTCTCTGTGGCTTAAAATCTATGTATGTCGTTGGATTCCTACTTTGCATGAAAGGCTATCTTCCTGAAATGTCAATTCTGTTTCCACAAATGCCGCCTGTCTTGCTGATTTGCATTTTCTATTTATCCTTGAATTAGTCTAGTTGGTTAATCATTTCTATGGAAAGTCCTTTCAAAATGAAGGCCCACCACCATCTTCACAGTGCAACACAGGTCGACACGGTGGCGCAGCGGTAGAACTACTGCCTTACAGCGCCAGAGACCCGGGTTCGATCCTGACTACGGGTGCTTGCCTGAACGCAGATTGTACGGTCTCCCGTGACCTGCGTGGGTTTACTCCGAGATCTTTGTTTTTCTCCCACACTCCAAAGACGTACAGGTTTGTAGATTAATTGGCTTGGTGTAAATGTAAAATTGTCCCTAGTGTGTGTAGGGTAGTGTTAATGTGCGGGGTATCGTTGGTCAGCGCGGACACGGTGGGTTGAAGGGCCTGTTTCCACGCTGTATCTCTAAACTAAACTAAACTAAACTAAACTAAACTAAACTAAACTGATGCAGGCCAATAGGTAGTAGTCTCACTATCCTGTCAACAATCAGTGCAAAGCTTTTACTCTCTCAGGTGTCAGGCTCTTGAATACAAAACTTAAATCTTTTTCCAGAGCTTAAACCCACACAACAATTTAGGCTAACAACTGGAGTGCACCTTAATGAAAGAAAACATTCCCTATGCTTGACATTTCCAATTTCCATTTTCATCTGAAGCCAGCATGAATATATTGCACTCTCAATATTTTATTCACAACTAAAAGGCTATTGACTGCACCTTTACCAAAATCAAATACTTAAAATTTGTTAAATTAATTATGCCTATTTGCTTGTAGGCTTATTTGCAAAGTACTTAGCAGGAAAGCTCCTGGCAAAATAACTTCACCACAAAGTGCTCAATACGTCTTAAAGATGTAAAGTATGTTCAGATTATTAAGGCTTTTAGAATCAGCGTATCTCAATGAAAGTCATTTTACATTGATTTGAATGTCAATGGTGATTAACAATCAAAATTGCTTTGAAAGTACTTCGGATACGGTAATCACCCTACAACTTAGTGGCACTGGGAGGCAATATGACTTTTGTCAATAATCCCCCTTTAAATAATTTGTAATGCCATTACAAACCAATTTTAACCCTTTTAATTCAATTGACAGATGCCCTTTAAAAATATTTTACCAAAAATCAAATTGTGATGTTGGAATAGAAAACTTGCTGGTAATGGATGAAGAAACAAGGAACTGCAGGTGCGTGGTAATACGCTAAAGGACACAAAGTGCTGGAGTAACTCAGCAGACCAGGCAGCATCCCTGGAGAACATGGATAGGTGACATATCGGATCAAGACCCTTCTTATGTGATTGTAGGGGATGTGGGGGGGGGGGGGGGGGGAGAGAAGCAAACTGGAAGAGGGGAGAGGTGGGGCAAAGCATGGCAGGACACAGGCAAAGGTTATTTTTGATAGGCAGATGGTTGGAAGAAAGATGGACACATAAAGCTGGAGTAACTCAGCGGGTCAGACAATATCTCTGGAGAAATGGAATGGGTGACGTTTTGGGTCAAGTCCCTTCTTCAGTGTGAGTCAGGGGAAAGGGGAACAAGAGATATAGATGGTGAATTGGACAGATATAGAAGAAATGAATAAATATGCAAAAAAGTTACGATGATCAAGGAAACAAAGCATTGTAGGCTGTGGGCTTGGTGAAAACTAGTTTTACAGAAAATGAAACTCCACAGTACGACAGTGAAACAAGTACAACGACTAGGGTGGGGGAGGGGCGGAGAGAGAGGGGATGCAAAGGTTACTTCAAATTAGAGAAATCAAAATTCGTATGCTCCTCCAATTTGCATTTGGCCTCACTCTGACAGTGGTGGAGGTAGAAACAACAAAGTCCAGAGATCAAAGCCGAAAGAGTGACACAATTGAAGAGTTGCGAACTGTGAAGCGCGAGGGAGAAAAGTAGCAAGAGGGGAGATCAACCTCATCTACCGTATCCCATACTCCCGGAGTCAGCTCCTATATATCGGCAAGACCAAGCGTAGACTTGGCGATCGTTTCGCAAAACACTTACACTTAGTCCGCCTTGGTCTGGGTGATCTCCAAGTTGCCAAACATTTAAACTCCCCCTCCCATTCCCACACTGACCTTTCTGTCCTAGGCCTCCTCCACTATCAGTGTGAGGCCACATGCAAATTGGAGGAACAGCACCTCATATTTCATTTGGAAAGCTTATACCCCAGTGGTATGAACATTGACTCCTCTAATTTCAAGTAACCCCTCCATTCCCTCTCCCCCCCACGCTAGCGGCCCTTGTAGCTCCACTGTTCACATCCTTGTATCCCTGTCTTTAGGACATTTTCTCAGCCAACATTAGCCATAATGTAGGTATGTTACAAAACTTACCTTCAGCTGCAGTTCTGTCGCTGCCCGTGTGCGCGACTTTGGCACCTTTGAGAGGGGGGCGGGTTTAAAATGCCGTTTTTCTCCAGCCTGTACAAATCGATCTTTGTCAGGCTTTTTCGTTCCTGAAGAAAAATCGCTCCGACTGTCGTTATATCAAGTTTATTCAAATTAGCGCTGGATAATTTAATAGCAGGAGTAAAATTAAAATCTACTTCAAAAGCCGTCGACGGCGACAACGGGATGGATCTCATGTAGGGGACAAAGCAAGGTACGCCATTTATTTTTGCATATAAACATGCTTCTTAGGATGCCTTTAATCAAACTTTCACGTTGCAAAAATGTGATTATTTAAATATACAAACGGGCAGTATTTTTCCTGCCGATATGGGGTTCAAATTCACTGCAACCGCAACGTTCCAAACGATCGCGTTCAACAAAATCCCACTCGCAAGATGATTTAAATGGCCATTAATTTACGGGAATTAAACACTAAATTCCTTCCATTTGGCCTATGACAATGAGAGTTAAAAATCATGTTATATTGTGAATTCTTGTGTGAATGTTATTTGGACACTTAGGCTATTTAAAAATGTTAATCTATTCTTAAGAAATGGGTAGATGTTTAGATCTAGTAATTGAATTTTGTAATTAGCTACAATTAGGTAACTAACTAATGATATGCTTTAATTTCAGGTCATCCAAGTAAGATTGTTTCATATTTGTTTCAGAATGCTTCAATCTATAATAACCGGAAATTTCTTTCAGTTCTCTTAATTTTTAAGAAAGTTATGGGCTTTTGACATTCCTTGATCACAGCTTTTGTGTTCAGTCAATGGAAAAGCAATAGGGAACAAGCAACAGGGAACAGACAGAGAGGAAGGCTCTGCAAAGAGTCATAAAGACTGCAGAGAGGATTATCAGAACGGAACTTCCCTCCATGGAAACAATCTACACACAGCGCTGTCAAAAAAGAGCAGAGAGAATCATCAGAGACACACTACATCCAGCTCACTCCCTGCTCAAACACAAAAACTGCACATACAACCTCAGGCACAGACGAGCGGACAGCATCGTCACAAACAGAACACGCTTTTTCAAGAGCTTCTTTCCTGCCACAGTGAGACTCTTGGCCAAAACAAAATGAACTGATGTCCTGACCCACCTCATAACATATCATAGTATATGTGTTTATAGTTTATAGATTATGTGTTTTTCTGTGTGTCTTTTTAACTTGACTTGACTTGACTCTCTGAACAACCGCACAAGAATTCCTATGTGTGTAAGCACAAATGGCAAATAAAGTTTTTGATTTGATTTGATTTGATTTGCTAATTTCCGAGTATGAAAATGGCCTTTACTTTTTTAATACTGAAGATATGAAAGCGAATTAGGTGTCAAATTAAACTTCTTTTTATGCTTTATCTGATGGGATAAATTGCAGACTTGATTTTTAAAATCTCAAAATTTTGTAACATTGCTACATTATGGACTCCACACTCCCTAAGGACATCTGTTGCCAGCCCTGTTTTGTTCTGGCCTTCTCCATCTTTCAATCTAAAGAAGGGTTCCGATCCGAAACGTCACCTATTCCTTTTCTCCAGAGATGCTGCCTGACCTCCACAGTGTTTTATATACTACCTATCACCCTTGTAAGCACTGTCATCTGTTGGTTCATGTTCATCTGATGTTTAAATTTTAACATTTCTTTAAATTTCCTTAAGCTGTGCCTGACATGTGAGACAACACAAAATTTCAGTTTCAGTTTAGTTTATTGCCACGTGTACCGAGGTACAGTGAAAAGTTTTTGTTGCGGGCTAACCAGTCAGCAGAAAGATGATATGTGATTGCAATCAAACCATTTGCAGCTTATAGATGGATACATGATAAGAGAATAATGTTAAGTGCAAGTTAAAGCCAGTAAAGTCCGATCAAGGATAGTCCGAGGGTCATTGGGGGAGTCCAGAACCAGGGGCCACAGTTTAAGAATAAGGAGTAAGCCATTTAGAACGGAGACGAGGAAACACTTTTTCTCACAGAGAGTGGTGAGTCTGTGGAATTCTCTGCCTCAGAGGCCGGTTCTCTGGATGCTTTCAAGAGATAGCTAGATAGGCCTCTTACAAATAGCGGAGTCAGGGGATATGGGGAGAAGGCAGGAACAGGGTACTGATTGGGGATGATCAGCCATGATCACATTGAATGGCGGTGCTGGCTCGAAGGGCCTATTGTCTATTGTCACCAACGAGGTGGATGGAGGTAGATAGAAACGTTGTGCTATTGGTTCTCGGGATGGTAGGACAAATAGTTATTGTCCTTCATTAGTTTCACTGTGAAAGTGCTGGTGGCCTTCACTTCTCCCTTTCTTTCAGTAACCTTCTGCAGGCCTACCAGCACCTTTGGTCTACCTTGACCTCGCTATAACCAGCCATGCCTTTAGACGCTTTAAGCTGCTGGTGGAATTTCCAGAACAAGTCATTTTTGCCAGCCGTACTTTTTTAAAATTAGACATACAGTGCAGAGACAGGCCCTTCGGCCCAACAAATCTGCGCCGACCAGCGATCCCCCCATACTCAAGCACTACCCTACACACTAGGGATTTTTTTTTACCATTTTAGCAAAGTCATTCTTCCTGCAAACCTGGACACCTTTGGAGTGTGGGAGGAAACTGGAGCACCCGGAGAAAACCCACAGGGTCATTGGGAAAATGTACAAACTCCGCACAGACAGCACCCCTAGTCAGGATTGAACCCGGGTCTCTGGCGCTGTAAGGCAGCAACTCTACCGCTGCACCACTGTGCTTCCAGATTGCTCCCTAAACACACGTCATTGATGAAGCTTTTGGTCACAACACACCATATTTCATTGTGTGTTTTAACATTCATATTTCTTAAGGTTATGGCTCTGTGGAACTCTCTGGGGAAAATGTCCACAATAAATACTTGTTTGTTGTTTAACACTATATTCAGATTATTTTACATCAATCTTAATGTCAATTAAACAATATTTTTATTATTTTATGTTGGTCATAATTCATACTTAAAAGCTATTTTTTCTTTGTGACTTTGTTATAATTGAAATGTGTATGTGTGTGCATGCATGCTTGTGCATATGACAAATCTGCATACACGTGCATGCTGATTAATAATCCACTAAAAAAACAATTTATTGAAAATGCCGTTCATTTGTTAAGAAATATATTACATACAGATTGAATTATTTGCTTCATTGATATCCTAACAGAACCAGTTGGATGACTTTGTTTTATAAAGTAGCAAATCATGTTAAGCCACCTTTGTTGAAGGGCTTTGGATTTGCACCAGGATTATCTCTTAACATTTTCTCATCACTGACTATAATAATGCTTTTTCAGCTCTAGATTCCGAGAACACTGACTGTAGAGAGTTCAGTTTTGTTTAGAGATCGAGCCTGGAAACAGGCCTTTTGGCCCAGCGAGTCCGCGCCGACCAGCGATCACCCGTGCATTAGTTCTCTCTTAAGGGCCTGTCCCACCAGCATGCGACTGCATGCGGCAAGCGCGACCTAACGTGGTCGCTTGAGCCGTACGGCCTCGCGGGGCCGGTCCCACTTCGATCGCCGGAGCCGTATGGAGTTGTGCGGCGTTGGTCCCGACATCGCGCGGGGCTCCGAAAAACTGACACTGTTCAAAAATTCCGCGTGGCAACAGCCTGCCGGCCCGCAGAAGCCTCGACGCCGTACGCACCGCCTCGACGGGCGTGCGCAGCGTCTCGACGCCGTACGCGCGAACTTCCCGCGGACTTCGCTTGAACTTCACGTCACTCACTCGACTTCCGCGCGGCCCCCGCTTCCGGTTTGGTCGCGCTCGCCGCATGCAGTCGCATGCTCGTGGGACAGGCACTTTATGCTCCTAGGGCCAATTTGCAAAAGCCAATTAACCTACAAACCTGTACGTCTTTGGGATGTGGGGGGAAACCGGAGCACCCAGAAAAAACCCACACGGTCACAGGGAGAATGTACTAACTGAGTTCAGTTCAGTTTTATTTGTCATATGTAGGTTAACACAGGGTCAACGGCACAATGAAATGTGTTTGACAAGACAACGGGTCACCTCAGCAAGGATAAAATTAAGGTTAAAAAAAGATAAGATAAAAGTGACAATGGTAGGTAAAAGACAATAATAAATAAAATAATCAACATATATGATGTGTTTATGAGTTCAGAAGCCTGATGGCATGATGATAAAAACTGTTCTTAAGTCTGCTGGTACGTGCAGCCATGCTCCTGTATCGTCTGCCTGACGGCAACAAGAACAGTCTGTGTGCTGGGTGGCTGTGGTCCTTGATGATGCTGTGTGCCTTCCGCAGGCACCGCCTGTGGAAAATGTCCTGAATGGCCGGGAGACAGTTGCCAGTGATGTGCTGTGCCGCCTTCACCACTCTGTGTAGTGATTTGCGGCTGTGGGCAGAATCAGTTCCCGTACCAGACTGTGATGCAGCCCGTCAGCAGACTCTCAATGGTGCATCTGTAGAAGTTGCACCATCTATACAGACGGCACCGGTAGTCAGGATCGAACGCAGGTTTCAGCCACTGTAAGGCAGCAACTCTACTGCTGCGCCACTCTGCCATCATTTGTTGCTTCTCAGTTACAGTAGTTTACATATTTCACAGGGAAATAAACAGCATGATTACATTTGTTACTATCCATAGACTTCTAATATGAAAATAGGAGGCAGTAAACATTTCAATCCATGGAGCTGGGTTTCTTTATTTGAACATGATAACCTATTGCAGATCGGCTGGCCAAACAACCCTTTGCTGACAGATAAGCTAATACTTGTTTAAAGCCATCACAATCTCAGATCGTCATTTAAAACATGCTATGACTCCCTAAAAAAAACATTCTTATGCACACGGTAAAAATGTCATGATATTTAAAATGACAAAAAAAACAGCTGCTATAGATATCCCATCAACACTAACTTTTTTTTAACATTTACCATTTCCTACCCCTACTACCATTGCAGAATAGATAATTTAGTCCAGTACTTTCTTTACATGCTTATCATATTTTCCTGGAAATGGAGGTAATGATTCAACAATGATCTAATCATCTCGACTCTCCTCTATTTCCTTATTGACCTTTTCACTAATCACCCAGATACAGACATGGATGTCCAATTTGGATAAGGCATCTGAACAATAATTCTCTTGTACCAAGTACTGTGGTTACTCTATTAGTTAATTCTGAACCGTTGGAGACCCTTAAGTATAATGTTTGAAGCAAGATTAATACTTTTCAGGCCAGCTGTAGTGCCTGTATATTAATTAAATAGATTAATGCAGGTCATATGTTGTACTACAAAAATTAAGTTACCCAGGTCTACGTCAGAAAAGAGATACGTCCCTCTTAAAGAGATAGTCTCCTATTGTTTTAGCTTTGTATCATTTGAATTCCAAATAAAATGAAACGTATTGTTAAAAGCTTTTTCAATTTTCTTTAGATTTGGTAAAATTACCAGAGGGCAACATATTACCTGGGCCTTCCCTTTTTGTTTCAACAAATAAGGAGTTAGATCTCTGTGGGGATAACATTCAGTCTGAAGAAGGTTCTCGACCCGAAACGTCACCTATTCCTTTTCTCCAGAGATGCTGTCTGACCTGTTGAGTTACTCCAGCTTTTTGTGTCTATCTTTTGTGTCTATCTAAACCGGCATCTGCAGTTCCTTCCTGCACTCGTACGTTCAATGTAGACCTGTTCGGTTCTCCCCCTGACGGACAGTGCAGCATTGTTTTGCAGTCATCATATTGAGCTGGCCCTGTCTTGCACCTGTGATATGGCATCCTATGGAACATATTGGAGTATTCAGAATACTTCACAGTAAGAGGCTAATCAGAAAAGACCCCCAAAAGACTTCTTAGTTGTATTCGAATACATTTTGTTTTAATCTGTCCAATAAACATGTTCTTAAATATCAACCTGCTCATTTGTGGAAACTCCAAATGAGCAACGGCTCTGCATAAAATGTTGTCATCTTTCAGCATTGAAGATATGAAGGATACTTAGAAGGATCTCAAAGTTTGCAAATGCTTCTCTCTCCAGTTATGGAGAAGGCTCACAATGTAATGTTCAGCAGTGCAAAGTGTCAGGTTGCCGATGGACAATCTTGGCGCAGTGCACTATAGCCCGCAATGACGTTTTAATTAACACTTTGTTGACAGCTGAACAAACATACATCTGTAGTCAAAGGAAGTCAAACTAATTACTGGTCAGGTTCATTCATAAAACTTACAAGCACAGTTTCTCCGTCTTGCCTGCAGGGATGGTTTAACTGGAAGCCAGAGGAAGTCAGAAATCGGGAAACACTTCAGGTCTGTTTATTTCCTCTTATATCTGACTACAACCCTTGTGTCCATTGTGACCTTTGAACCTTCCAGGGTCATGGGGTCAAAAATTGCATCACATTCTGATCACAGCCATAGATGCTTCCCTTTAACTATCAGTAAGGGTATTGTCTCCTCGTTCAATTAAGTGCCATTGAGTACTTTTAGGATTTTAAGACAAAGGCAGTTATTATAGTGCATATTCAAGATAATGGGGCAGCATATGTTTGATCTGCATTCCATTAAATTATTTTCAGTTTCTGCAGCTTTGGAATTGGCACGTAGTTGTAACGTATGTCATTTGTGTGGCTTTAAATAAACATCCAGATGCGACTGCCAAAGAAAAATCGCCACAAGTCAATTCTGTATTGACTAAACGAATAAAAGAAAGTTTACATTTTCAGTTTGCTCGGAACTTGTATTTATCGATAGTGACCAAATTGGTCAATCTTGTAAACAAGCTTTGATATTGTTGCAAGTGATGAACTGGAGCCTGTTCACTGCATTGTACGTAGAACATTGCGCTTTTTGTAGTTTTGAATGACGGCAGCACTCCCTGCATTGTTCCTTGGTTGCATGCATCTGCCTGGCGCCCGATATCATACATAGTTCAGACTATTTAAAGTCAAGTTGAACCTGCCAAAGTGGAGATATGCCATAAAGCAGCAGAAAACGGCCGCAATTATTCTCGATGAGTGAACCTGTCACGAGGTCATAAGGTCATAAGGCATTGGTGTACAATTAGGCCATTCGGCCCATCAAGTCTACTCCGCCATTCAATATTAGCTGACCTATCTTTCCCTCCTAACCTGATTCTCCTGCTTTCTCCCCATAACCTCTGACACCTGTACTCATCAAGAAGATGTCCAGAGATGTTTCTGGTGAAATGATGTACGTGGGAGAGAGTGAGCGGCAAGCTGTTCTATTCGTACTCAGTCAGAGGCCGTCGTGCAAGATAAAGGAGGGAGATTGATCCTGTATCTACAAGTGGCAGAGAAGCGTTCCTGGTGGGCAGCGTGGCCGGCAGTATTCCTGGCAAGCAGGGCCAAGCCCTCATATAAGCCCGGCTCGCCCGCCGTAGATGTTGCTGGGACCGTGCCTCGAAAGTGAGGAGGGACCCGCACCCACAAAGTGTTAGGTGGGCCATCGATGAGAGAGGAGGGCCGTTAATGGGGGGGGGGGGCTATCGGAGAGTGAGGGGAGGCTGCGTCGGAGAGCAAGGGGGCCGTTGGAAGCTCCCAGCAAGCACCGCAGAGCCGTCCCAGTGAGGACCCAGCGACGAGGACGAGCCCACGGTGGGAGATGGTGCTCGGTCGAGGAGGCCGCGAACAAAGGGGGACCCAGCGTGGGGGGGGGGGGGGTCCACTGGGAACAAAGAGGGACCAATTGTGGAGGGGGGGGTCCACTGGGAACAAAGAGGGACCCATTGTGGAGGGGGGGGTCCTCTGGGAACAAAGAGGGACCCAGCGTGGGGGGAGGGGGTCCACTGGGAACAAAGAGGGACCAATTGTGGAGGGGGGGGTCCTCTGGGAACAGTGGGAACCAGGGGGAATATAGCGAGTACTTTGTAACTTTGGCAGTTCCTTATACGTGGTGACTCTTTTCATATGAAGATAGACACAAAATGCTGGAGAAACTCAGCGGGTGAGGGAGCATCTATGGAGAGAAGGAATTGCCGATGTTTCAGGTCGAGACCCTTCTTCAGCATTTTGTGTCCAGCTTCGATTTTACCAGCATCTGCAGTTCTTTCTTAAACGACTCTTTTCATATACCTTGTATACGACATGTCACATGTGATAATCAGGTGTCAGTCAACATGCACCCAGCAAGCTGTGGGGATCAATGCCAGGAATGTGGCTCGAAAAACACTCCTCCAATGCAGAACATTTTCAATAACTTGACAGAAATTCAGAAAGAAAGTGAATTCCTCACCAACTGCACCACCAAACCCAAGCAATGTTCTGGTTCCTGCTCTCCTGTCTCCCATTTTAGAGATACAGCACAGAAATAGGCCCTTCGGCCCACCGAGTCCGCACCGACCAGTGATCCGCGCACATTCACACTATCCTGCATGCACTAGGGACAACCATACCAAATTGACCTACAAACCTGTACGTCTTTGGTGTGGGAGGAATCCAAAGATCTCGTGGAAAAACCAACATGGTCACGGGGAGAACGTACAAACTCCATACAGACAGCACCCGTGGTCAGGATGGATCCCGGGTCTCTGGCACTGTAAGGCAGCAACTCTACCACTGCGTCACCGTGCCGCCCATATTCCAATAATCTGCATCTTTCTGGCACCAATCCTGATGTTCTACACCAGCCGCTACTGCCCTGTTCCAATGTTCACGGGCACAACAATAACTCATGGATACCTCGCAACAATTTGACTAAATCATTGCGCAAACGTTCTACAGAACAATCATTCCTATAAGTCCCTCTTTCGAGCGAGGTAGAGCAAACCTGAGGACAGCATCAAAGAAGTACAAAAGGACCTCAAGGATCAAGAGCGGTTAGGTTCTTGGATTGCTATCCATATACCTGGACAACTTGTTCTGGAGCTGAGAGCTTGGATACCACCACAGAGCCTAGGGGGACGAAGGTTCAGTTTACTAAGTAATCTGGAGGTAAAAGACTGCTGTCAGAAGTGGTGATCACAAAACCACTCAAATATAAAATCTCATGGCAGAAGAAAGATATCTTAAGAAAGGAGGCAGAGAGAAAATAGGCAACTTGTCTGCATCCCTGATGCAAGGGAAAATGGTGGAATTTATTATTAATGAAATGGTAACAGGCCACTTATAAAACGTAAAGCACAGGTCAGAGTGGATGTATGATAGGGAGATCATATGTTGACAAATGAGTGAGTGCTTATTGAGACTGTAGCTAGAGAAATAAATAGAAAGGAGGCAGTAGATGTGGTGATTTGGACATTCAGAAGGTCATTGAAAAAATGCCATAACAGCAGTTCATTAAACAATAATAAAAAATGTGAGACTGGGGATAATATGTGGCTTGGATTGATTTAAGAAAAGGGAGCACGGCGGCACAGTGGCGCAGCGGTAGAACTGCTGCCTTATAGGTCTGTCTCACGAATCTGCGGTCATTGGCGGCGAAACGGGAAGAATCTGCCGCCATAGACCGCGCACTCGTGAGAAAGAACAATTCCCGGGCCGTGCGACGGTGTTCCCAACACCGCGCGGTGCAAAAATAAAATCGACAATGTCGAAAACCAAATACTCACCGCACAACCTCCACCAGTGATGCACGAGTGCGCACGGCCGCTCGCACGAGCCGCCGCCAGTGTGGGTCGAGCGCCGTGCATCAAACCTCCTCTGCCACAGCCTCCGCCAGTGACGCACGTGCCGCCGCCAGTGAGGCACGTGTGCTGCGCGGCCGCAGGCACAGCCATCGCTACAGCGCCGCGATCAGGATGGCCGCCGCCACAGCCGCCGCTGGTGAGTCACGTGCGGGGGGCCGACGTCATCGCAGTCGGCCCGCCCTTTTTTTACTTACCGCAAGCACGTGGGACCCGCCGTGTTTGAATTAACTCGGCCCCCGCGCAACATCCGTGCGGCGCTCCGGTGGATAGCCTCGACGCTCTCGCCGTTGCCGCGCGGTCCTAGCTACCGTCTACACCGCGCTTCACCGCCGATGACCGCAAACAGGTAAGACACGGCCTTTACAGTGCCAGGGTTCGACCCTGACTACAGGTGCTTGTCTATACGGAGTTAGTATGTTCTCCCCGTGACCACGTGGGTTTTCTCCAAGGTCTTCGGTTTCCTCCCACACTCCAAAGACGTACAGGTTTGTAGGTTAACTGTCTTGGTATAAAATGTAAAATTGTCCCCAGTGTGTGTAGGATAGTGTTAATGTGGGGGATCGCAGGTCGGTGTGGAGTCGGTGGGCCAAACGGTCCGTTTCCACGCTGTATCTCTAAAACTAAACTAAACTAATTAGGAACAAATTTAATAGTTTAGTTTTGTTTGGTTTAGAGATACAGTGAGGAAACAGGCCCAACGAGTCCCCACAGACCAGCGATCCCCGCATATTAACACAATCCTACACACACTAGGGACGATTTTACATTCATACAAAGCCAATCAACCTACAAACCTGTAAAGGGCCTGTCCCATGAGCATGCGACTGCATGCGGCAAGCGCGACCTAACCGGAAGCCGGGGTCGCGCGGGGGTCGCGCGGAGGTCGAGTGATCCTCGTACAGGGCCGGTCCCACCAGCATGCGACTGCGTGCGGCGAGCGTGACCAAACCGGAGGCGGGGGCCGCGTGGAGGTCGAGTGAGTGACGTGGAGTTCGAGCGAAGTCCGCGGTAAGTTCGCGCGTGACGTACGGCGTCAAGACGCTGCGTACGGTGTCGAGATGGTGCGTGCGGCGTCGAGGCAGTGCGTGCGGCCTCCATGCGGCAGCGGGAGGCCTCCATGCGGCAGCGGGCCGGGAGGCCGTTGCCGCACGGAATTTTTGAACACGATCAGTTTTTCAGAGCCCCGCGCGATGTCGGGACCAGCTCCGCACAACTCCATGCGGCTCCAGCGATCGAAGTGGGACCGGCCCCGCGAGGACGCATGGCAAGCGCGACCACTTTAGGTCGCGCTTGCCACATGCAGTCGCTTGCTCGTGGGACAGGCCCTTAAGTCTTTGGAGTGTGGGAGGAAACCGAAAATCTCAGAGAAATCCCACGTGGCCACGGGAAGAACGTACAAACTCCGTACAGACAAGCACCTGTAGTCGGGATTGAACCCGGGTCTCATGCGCTGTAAGGCAGCAACTGTACCTCTGCGCCACCGTACCACATAATAGATGCACCTTCATTATAAAACAACAAATACAAAAGGAAATCTACACAATAACCTGATCTATAATCATCAGGCCTTTGCCCACAAGGCTACTAAAGGGGCTGTCCCACTGTACGAGCTAATTCAAGAGTTCTCCCGAGTTTCCCCTGATTCGAACTAGGAGAATTACGGTAATAGCCGCTCGTAGGTACTCGGGGCTCTCGTGGACATTTTTCAACATCTTCACGAGCTTACCGCGTTTCCCGAGTACCTGCCGTTAACGTTACGAGCCGCTAAGAGACGTCCTGAGCTCCGACGTACCCGCTACGTACATTATACGTGCTTACCACGAGTTTGATTTTTTTAAAACTCGGGAGAGCTCTTGAATTATCTCGTACAGTGGGACAAGCCCTTAAAATGGGATTGTACTATTAGTGCATCTCAGCTGAGCCAACCGTGAAATCCACTCACCCTTCTTTCACTGAACTTGCACAGACGATTCAACTCAGTCAGTCAACATGATGTCAGTCAACGTCTGAAACCCCCTCTCTAACTCTGCGTGCAAGATTGCATGAAGTTATAACACAGAAGTGCTGAAATCAGAGCCTAGCTGTGAGAGCCAAGTAGCAGAAATACAGAAAAATCCTGCATTCCGATCTCCACACTCTAACCCTTCACCCAATGTACACATGATTGGAAATAATGTCCCCACCATTTCAACAACACAATTTATTTCTGTGAAAAGAAAGATGCAGCAAAAACATTGTGCCTTCATTTCCAGTAGTTGTTTTTGATAGATATTGTCACCATCCAGCTGTTTGTCAAAAATATTCATGGCTAGAGTTTCTGATTAGAATGCAATCAGCAATTCAGATACAATGTTGTGCCATAAATTGGAGTTTTGTTAACTATATTATTACCAAGTTTTAATTCAAGTTTATATGTCGTTGTGTGTAGGAAGGAACTGCAGATGTTAGTTTAAACCGAAGATAGACACAAAAAGGTCATAAGTTCATGAGGGATAGGAGTAGAATTAAGCCATTTGGCCCATCAAGTCTCCTCCGCCATTTAATCATGGCTGATCTATCTCTCCCTCCTAACATTCTCCTGCCTTCTCCCCATAACTTCTGACACCCGTACTAATCACGAATCTATCTATGTGTTTAAGATGGAACTGCAGATGCTGGAAAATCGATGGTACACAAAAATGCTGGAGAAACTCAGCGGGTGCAGCAGCATCTATGGAGCAAACGAAATAGGCAACGTTTCGGGCCGAAACCCTTCTTCAGACTGATGGGGGGTGGGGAGAAGAAAGGAAAAAGGCGGAGGAGGAGCCCGAGGGCTGAGGAAGGGGAGGAGGCAGCAAGGGGTAACAAGCTGGGTGCCTGCACTATTCCTCTCATGGTCTCTCTCATGCAAATTATGCGACCTCGTTGTCATGTTGAGGCGCACGGGCATCGTGTGGCCGCGCGGGGCCGTTCCCACTGAGAAGCGCGGAGGGGTATGTGGTTGTGCGCGACATCGCGCGGGGCTCCGAAATTTTTGTAGCGAATAAAATCTTTGCGCGCCAACGGCCTGTCACGTAACTGACGGCCAAAATGGGACAGGCCCAAGACCCTGACGCGACGCAACATCTCACCTCCAACAGCAGCAGAAGCAGGCAAACGATCGTCGAACTCGGCCTGGGGCTCACGGCCGTTGTGGTCCGGATCCGCCCCCACTTCTAATCCCAGAGCGAGGTCAAGAAAATTGAAGATAGACACAAAATGCTGGAGTAACTCAGCGGGACCAGTAGCATCTCTAGAGAGAAGCAATGGGTGATGTTTCGGGTCAAGACCCTTCTTTTCAGACTGAAGAAGAGTCTCGACCCGAAACATCACCCATTGCTTCTCTCCAGAGATGCTGCCAGTCCCGCTGAGTTACTCCAGCTTTGTGTCCATCTTCAAATGACGTCACGCGCTCCAGACAGCTGTGCGTACGCATGAAGTCGCGCGCGACCTTCGCGGGATCGTCGTGGCGCAACGCGACCACGAGGTCGCTTAATTTGCGTGCCAAGGACACGTAAGTAGGACAGGCCCTTAAGGCTTTGGTGAGGCCGCATTGGGAGTATTGTGTTCAGTTCTGGGCACCATCTTATATGAAAGATGTTGTCAAGCTGGAAAGGGTTCAGAGATTTACGAGGATGTCGCAAGACTAGAGGGTCTGACCTATAGGGTTAGATTGAGTAGGCTGGGGACTCTATTCCTTGGAGTGCAAGAGAATGGAGAGTGATCTTGTAGAGGTGTACAAAATCATGAGAGGAATAAGTTGGGTAGATGCACAGATTCTTGCCCAGAGTAGGTGAATCGAGGACCTAGGTTCAAGGTGAAGGGGAAAAGATTTAATAAGAATCTGAGGGGTAACTTTTTCACACAAAGGGTGGTGGGTGTATGGAACACGCTGCCAGAGGAAGTTGTTGAGGCTGGGACTATCCCAACGTTTAAGAAACAGTTAGACAGGTACATGGATAGGCTAGGTTTGGAGAGATATGGGCCAAACATGGGCAGGTGGGACATTAAATAACTGGGATATGTTGGCTAGTGTGGGCAAGTTGAGCTGAAGGGCCTGTTTCCACACTGTACCATTCTTTGACTCTGACTCAAAGAAAGAGTGTGAATTAATTATAATCCATGCTTCTATTTTCAGGATGTGTCAAGTTTAACACCACAACATATCAAGCAGTAATTTTTCTCGTTAAGTAGTTAATGATTGGTTTGTCCTAACTGTTAATACAAAGATTTTTAGCATGCAATGAAGAAAGTTGATTTGAGATTCCAGCTTTGTTACTTAAACAGATCTTACACATTCCAGGCAAACTTCATATTGTTCCATACCAAAAAGAATTATTTGAAAAACAAAAGTTTGAATAATCATTTTTCTTGTATAGTGCAGGTGTCAGAGGTTATGGAGAGAAGGCAGGAGAAAGGGGTTAGGAGGGAGAGATGGATCAGCCATGATGGAATGGCGGAGTAGACTTAATTCTGCTCCTATCCCATGATCTTATGAACAAACCTACTGTCTCCTCATATATTTTTGCTTATGTTTCTCATGACCGCCCTTTACAGAAGACCTTATTAAATGGCCACTTCCATCTTCCTATTTACATAACCCCACCTTTTACCATGGGACCATGAGTCGGGGCAATGTGTAAAATGGAGTCGTCCTTTATTGTGATCAACCATCCGATTCCAAAGTGATCCGTCCATTGCTTTCCCGCTGGCATTACTTAGGTGCAAATTGGACATTTAAAACAAGCCTTCCTGGTACTTTTTGTTCCAATTGGAACGCATTGCACTCTGTTCCCTCCATTTAGTATGCACGAGAGAGCGTGATTGATGGCGTACATTTACAAGTGGGTGGTGAACAACCCTGGCAATTTACTCCAGTAAGTGGCCATTCTACACGGGCATCCTGCCACACTTAGCCTTGGGTTTTTTTCATCTCTGTGGGCCCCTTCTCTCAGGTGATTTACTATACAGCTTTCCAATTTGGTGTCTATCTGTTGTATATTTGCTCTTGGCAACAGGCCAGGGAGAGGGATTGTATTTTAAACGTGTCTGAGCTGAGTCAGTTTTGCAAAGAGTGAGATATTCTGCACTCTAAGTTGTTAAATGTTTACATCAGTGCTAGAGGGATGATTTAATAGAGCCTTATTGTTATCGATGCCAAATACCAGAGACCGTTAAATCTCAATATCCATGCTAATATGTAGATAAACCAAATAATCAGAAAATTCATCTACAATCAAGTTAAAATATCACATATGTAGGGCAGTGATTCTAAGAAGCTACAGCGTTGTCAGTTATGTCTTAAATTACCCGTGCGGTAGAAGGAACTAAATTCTACAGCTCCGACAATCCGGGTTCAATCCAGTGCTGTCAGTGGGGAGTTTGCATGTTCTTCATTGCTGTGTGACTTTCCTGGGGTGCTCTGTTTTCCTCCTGTGTTCAAAGAAGGGCAGGTTAGTCGGATTATTGCGCTCATAAACGGCCCCCTTGTGTGCAGATTACTTGGTAGATGCAAGGGTATTGTTGATAAGAATGTGGGGTGAACAAATGGGATCAGGGTAGGACCAACACAAGTGGATGTGGACAGTGGGCTGAGGGGCCTGTTTCTATACTCCGTGCCTATGTTTAACTATGTCTCTACAATGCAAGATCAGGTCGGGGGGAGTTCTCCCCGCCACGGGTACCATCAAACCTGTGCTACCTGCTCCATGGTCGGATAGTTGGCGCCTGTCTCCCCCACCTGGTTTGCCAGGTGAGGAGGGGGCTGTGGACCTCCAGCAGGTCCAAAAACAAGACATGTCAAAGGGCGGATGGGTTTCTAGCAAGCCAACGGCCATCCACACTTCAGTAGAAGTTGCAATCACTGTCGTACATAGCATTGTAAGGAATGATGATAAAGCACACACACCAAAATCCTATACCCAGCGGCAGAAGTCCGCAGGAACTGGAGGACAGAGATGCGTGGTGCGTCTGTCACCATTCCCATTGGAAACCAGCACCACTGCATCGTTAATATTTTCAACGATGATGAATGAATGAATGACTACAATGCAAAGAACAGCATGAGCAGAGTGGTCCACTGTCGGTGTAAGGGTGCTTCAGATCCACCGCTGCTCCGCTAAGCCATCTTTGGTGTCTTCTTTGAGCTGCAGGGTTAGTCATTTACCTGTAATGTTGCTCAGGGTTCTATTTTTGGCTGCCTCCCTTTTCTCACCTACTTATGGGGCTTAGGCACCATCTCCCATGTTGATGAGAACCAGCGATGTCGCTGTCTGTCTTAGCCCTTCGTGGCCTCTGTGATATCAGACGACCTGTCCCTTATCCAGATTGGATGAAAGATAATTTCCCGCTTTCACTCTCATAGAGTCATAGAGTGATACAGCGTGGAAACAGGCCCTTCAGCCCAACTTACCCACACTGGCCAACATGTCCCAGCGACACCAGTCCCACCTGCCTGCATTTGGTCCATAACCCTCCAAACCTGTCCTATCCATGTACCTGTCTAACTGTTTCTTAAATGTTGGAATAGTCCCTGCCTCAACAATCTCCTTGGGCAGCTTGTTCCATACACCCACCACCCTTTGTGTGTAAAAGGTACCCCTCAGATTCCTATTAAATCTTTTCCCCTCCACCTTAAACCTGTGTCCTCTGGTCCTCGATTCACCTACTCAGGGCAAGAGACTCTGTGCGTCTACCCGATCTATTCCTCTCATGATTTTATACACCTCTCTATAAGATCACCCCTCATCCTCCTGCGCTCCAGGGAATAGAGTCCCAGCCTACTCCACCTCTCCCTATAGCTCAGACCCTCGAGTCCTGGCAACATCCTCGTAAATCTTCACTGTACCCTTCACAGCGGTACGCTCCCCGACAAAATATTATAAAACCAAAGCCATTATCTGTGGCCTCCCCACTGCAAGCTCCATACCCTGCCATCAGTTAGAACGCCCTCACTCATGCTTTAATATTAAGGTCATCAATCCTCACCGATGATTACCTTGGTCTAGACTGCTTCTGGGACCTCGCCAGCCAAATCCTTTCATTCCCTGGATCTGCTTTAAATATTGTCTCAAATTCAACGTCAACAGTCTTTCTCAGCCACAGACAGTGTTGCTCCCCTATGAGCAGAACAGAAATTTTATTAATCAATATGTACCAAGGAAAAGCATAATTCAGAAATCAAAACAATAACATTCTTATTTTGCATAACAGTTAACATACTGAAATAGTAATTCAGAGGTCTGGACTTCGAAGGAAAATGCCAATTTACCTGTCACAAATTTTAAATTCAGCTAACTAAATAAATCATGAATCAAAGGCTGATATTAGTGAATGGGACCAAGAAAGCAATAGGTTCAGTAATGTCTTTGTTAGTCCAAGACCATGTGCCCATAACTGCACCTGGAATGATGTCAGAGTCCATGGTCCTTGCGGTATCCATTGCACGCAGCCAATTCTTGATATCATGTGGGATGAATTGAAATGGATGAAGATCGGTGGACACTTCAGAAGGTCTTCCAAGTATCTCTGGCTAAAGATGGCCATAAATATCTCAGATAGACACAAAATGCTGGAGTAACTCAGCGGGACAGGCAGCGTCTCTGAAGAGATTGAATGGGTGACGTTTCGAGTCGAGACCCTTCTTCAGACCTTTCTTCTGAAAAAGGGTCTCGACCCAAAACGTCACCCACTCCTTCTCTCCAGAGCTGCTGCCTGTCCTGCTGAGTTACTCCAGCATTTTGTGTCTATCTTCGGTTTCAACCAGCATCTGCAGTTTCTTCCAGCACATAAATATCTCAGATTGGCTTTGGCATTCATGCTGGACCCCATGATCGGTGGAAAAGGAGACATTTAGTTGCTTACCGTGAACAACAGAGAAGTAAAACCAAAAGATTTGACCTGAACTCTTGATTGCAGGAATGCTTAAGGGCCTGTCCCACTGTACGAGGTAATTCAAGAGTTCTCCCGAGTTTTCCCCTGATTCGAACTAGGAGAATGTCTGTAGCGGGTCAGTAGGAGTTTGTGGATGTCTCGTAGCGGCTCGTATGAGTAACGGTAGGTACTCGGGAAATCTGGTAAACGCGTGACGTTTTTTCAACACTGTGAAAAATGTCCACGAGTAAAAAAATACTTTTTACTCGTACGAGCCGCTACGAGACATCCACGAACTCCTACGGACCCGCTACGGACATTCTCCGAGTTCGAATCAGGGGAAAACTCGGGAGAACTCTTGAATTACCTTGTACAGTGGGACAGGCCCTTTAGATCTGCCTGTGTCTAGATCTTCCAGAGTTGAATGTGGATAGATTCACTGCATTGGCATCCCATGTCTAAGAAGCTTCTGCTGGTGATGCTTTTGTTATTGAACTATCATGCCTTTTTGGGCTCTTTATTCTTTAATGGTTATCTCTTTATTGAACTATTTTTGGTCACTTTTTTTAAACCAACATTCTCCTGCAATCACTATGAGCAATGTGGCCGCAGGGCGATCAGTCGGGGAGAAAAGTAAGGCAGGCAAAATAGAATGCTGGGCAACATCAAAATCAAAGTACCAATCTTTCAGTCCAGGGTGGTCATCAACGAAGATCTAGCTCTGGGGGAAGCTCTTGCACTGTGGGTGGCTCGATTGTAAACATGTATTGTCTTTCCGCTGACTGGTTAGCATGCAACAAAAGCTTTTCATTGCACCTTGGTACATGTGACAATAAACTAAACTTAACTAAACTGAACTAACTAAACAAAAGTGTGTAGGAAGGAACTGCAGATGCTGGTCAAAACCGAAGATAGACACTAAATGCTGGAGTAACTCAGCGGGACAGGCAGCATCTCTGGAGAGAACGAATGAGTGGCGTTTCGGGACAAGACCTGGGTCCTTCTGGAGACCTGAACTTCTTCTGCAGTTGTCATAGGGCTCCGGTGAGACCACATCTGGAGTATTGTGTACAGTTTTGGTCTCCTAATTTGAGGAAGGACATCCTTGTGATTGAGGCAGTGCAGCGTGGGTTCACGAGATTGATCCCTGGGTTGGCGGGACTGTCATAAGAGGAAAGATTGAAAAGACCAGGCTTGTATTCACTAGAGTTTAGAAGGATGAGGGGGTATATTATAGAAATTATAAAAGGACTGGACAAGCTAGATGCAAGAAAAATGTTCCCAATGTTGGGCGAGTCCAGAACCAGGGGCCACAGTCTTAGAATAAAGGGGAGGTCATTTAAGACAGAGGTGAGAAAAAACTTTTTTACCCAGAGAGTTGTGAATTTATGGAATTCCCTGCCACAGAGGGTAGTGGAGGCCAAGTCACTGGATTGATTTAAGAGAGAGTTAGATAGAGCTCTAGGGGCTAGTGGAATCAAGGGATATGGGGAGAAGGCAGGCACGGATTATTGATAGCGGACGATCAGCCATGATCACAATGAATGGCGGTGCTGGCTCGAAGGGCCGAATGGCCTCCTCCTGCACTTATTTTCTATTTTTCTATGTTTACTCCAGCATTTTGTATTTAACTAAACTAAGGTATCTCTCTTGATACCTGAAGGCCCCAAACACAGGAGCAGACCAGTCTGACCGTGCTCTACCCTTGCATATGTACACTCCAATACTCATCAAGATCACAGCTTGTGATCCTGGCAGTCCTATCAAATCCTGCCAGTCACGGCACTCACAAGGTGGTACTTAACTGCACCCAGTTATTAATAACGCAAATTAAACATCGCTGGCAAATGAGGAGTAAACGTTGATATAACTGGTGGAGCCACCATGGAGTCTGTGCTGCGACCACTGAAGATGTCAGGATGGCCAAACTTAGTCCTTCTTCTCTGCTCACTTCTATTTCAACCTGTCATGTTGGCTGATGTTCAGTGTGTAATTATGTAACTTGCATTTACTCCCACCGCTCCCTCATCCATGTTATCTTGTGTCGATCTTCTCTACGATATCCAACCCATCACCGGGTCTGACGCATTCCAGTTTCCAATTCAGTATGATTCGGGATAATCTGCAGCGGCACATGACCCGCGATATATTATCTATCTGTGCGCACTTGGGCTTTACGAGGATGTTGCCAGGACTAGAGGGTCTGAGCTATAGGGAGAGGTGGAGTAGGCTGGGACTCTATTCCCTGGAGCGCAGGAGGATGAGGGGTGATCTTATAGAGGTGTGCGGACTGGAGCACCTCACACGCAAGGAGTTGGACTTGCTGATAGACTAGGCATTCCCATAGCAAATGCTACAAAGCGCCCCATTCCCGATGCACTCTTTGCAGTGATGGGCCAAACTCCATTTGCAATTACAGGAATCATGGCCAAATGAAGAGTTGTATTTTTCGTTATTGGTTTTGGCTCAGGGGAAAAGGCAGAGATCTCATCTTTAGCTGAGGCTAAGAATAGAAATTCCAGGAATTAGTTCAATGCCAAGGCTTGTACATAAATGTTGGTGCTGCAGCTGGCTTTCTCTTTTTACTTGTTTAGTTAATTTCCATTTTTATGTCTGAAGGTTTCTTTTTAAACTCCATCAAGACACACGGCAAAACCACTTATCTTTATAATTTTACTCAGTCAGTGAAGATACTCAGACCATCAATCCAAATGTAATCTGGAATTGTGTTCAGTTTGGCTAGAGATAGCATTGCCTATTCGAGCTGATTTGAGACATATCCCCATGAGGCTCTCCAAGTCACTCCTTTCAGCAGTTCCAAAGGCAATCTCCATATTTTTTGCACAATCAATCACCCACGTCCAACATTGATCTCAATTATCCTTAATTAAGTAAATCATTAAATCCCATTGTCAATCATTGCATTTTCTTTTTAAAATTCAGTCCGTCAGACTCATTATTGATCTCAAGTGGTTTTTCAATGAATCAGTCTAGTCAGCCACTTAGGAACGATTTTTCATCTGCCTTCCTAATCAAATCAGTTTCGTCACGTACCTTCACACTATTCGGGAAGGAACAGTTGCCGTTCCATTAGCTACAGAGCAGGAACACTTCCCCCATCTCTTGATATTCTCCAACAAAAGTTATTACAATAAATAAGGTCAGAAGGTCATAAGGAATAGGAGTAGAATTAGGCCATTCGGCCCATCATGTTTATTCCGCCATTCAATCATGGCTGATCTCCTAACCCCATTCTCCTGCCTTCTCCCCATAGCCCCTGACATCCATACTAATCTAGAATCTATCTTTCTCTGCCTTAAAAATATCCACTAACTTGGCCTCTGCAGCCTTCTGTGGCAAAGAATTCCACAAATTCACCACCCTCTGACTACAGAAATTTCTCCTCATCTTCCTAAAAGAACATCCCTTAATTATGAGGTAATGGCCTCTAGTCCTAGACTCCCCCGCTAGTGGAAACATCTTCTAGACTCTCCCACTAATGGAAACATAACTGAACTGGAATGTAATTTCAACACAGCCCAGGAAGCCTCTCGGTGTGTATAAATTGTGTTCAGTTCTGGGCAACATGTTATAGCAAAGATATTGTCAAGCTTGAAAGGGTTCAGACAAGATTTATGAGGATGTTGCCAGGACTAGAGGGTCTGAGCTATAGGGAGAGGTTGAGTAGGCTGGGACTCTATTCCCTGGAGCGCAGGAGGATGAGGGGTGATGTATAAAATCATGAGAGGAATAGATCGGGTAAATGCACAGAGTCTCTTGACCAGAGTAGGTGAATTGAGGACCAGAGGACATGGGTTTAAGGTGAAGGGGAAAAGATTTACTAGGAATCTGAGGGGTCATGTTTTCATACAAAGGGCAGTGGGTGTATGGAGCAAGCTGCCCGAGGAGGTAGTTGAGGCTGGGACTATCCTAACATTTAAGAAACAGTTAGACAGGTACATGGATAGGACTTTTGGAGGGATATGGATCAAATGTAGAGCAGGTGGGACTAGTGTAGCTGGGACATGTTGGCCAGTGTGGGTAAGTTGAGCCTGTTTTGTAACTTGTAAGCGCCCTTTATGGGTGCCTATTTGCATACCTTGGCACGGTATGCAAGCAAAGAATTTGACTGTGACTTGCCACATGTGACAATAAAGTTTTCAATTCAATCCAATTCTCTGGTTCAGCATCTGATAATTTCAAATCATCGGGAACCCACTCTTTCTTTCAACTCAATGCAGCCGATGCTCATGTACTCATTTCAACTCAACCAGACATTTTGAATTGTAAACCAGCATCTGCATATGTTCTTCAGAGATGAGTTATTTCCTTTTAATAAACCAGCTTCTGCAGTTTTTTGGTGTCCATCCTTCATCGTTGATCACTCAAAACGAGTATGACTGTTCTCTAATGGAGGACGCCTGTGCGTGACTTTGTTTAACGTGGGGAGACTGGTGCACAGACAGCCACCACACTGTCCTTGACAGATCTGGGTCAGAAACATGTGGCATGGAATCCAAGACGACCGGGGACCCTTTTCTGCTGCAGCTTTCATCCGCTTTCCCAGCCGTAGTGACGCTCCACTAAAGTCGGAGATACATAGAAAATAGGTGCAGGAGTAGGCCATTCGGCCCTTCGAGCCTGCACCGCCATTCAATATGATCATGGCTGATCATCCAACTCAGTATCCCGTACCTGCCTTCTCTCCATACCCCCTGATCCCTTTAGCCACAAGGGCCACATCTAACTCCCTCTTAAATATAGCCAATGAACTGGCCTCAACTACCCTCTGTGGCAGAGAGTTCCAGAGATTCACCACTCTCTGTGTGAAAAAGTTTTTCCTCATCTCGGTCTTAAAGAATTTCCCCCTTATCCTTAAGCTGTGACCCCTTGTCCTGGACTTCCCCAACATCGGGAACAATCTTCCTGCATCTAGCCTGTCCAACCCCATAAGAATTTTCTACGTTTCTATAAGATCCCCTCTCAATCTCCTAAATTCTAGCGAGTATAAGCCAAGTCTATCCAGTCTTTCTTCAGTCCTGACATCCCAGGAATCAGTCTGGTGAACCTTCTCTGCACTCCTTCTATGGCTATAATGTCCTTCCTCAGATTTGGAGACCAAAACTGTACGCAATACTCCAGGTGTGGTCTCACCAAGACCCTGTACAACTGCAGTAGAACCTCCCTGCTCCTATACTCAAATCCTCTTGCTATGAAAGCCAACATACCATTCACTTTCTTCACTGCCTGCTGCACCTGCATGCCTACTTTCAATGACTGGTGTACCATGACACCCAGGTCTCGCTGCATCTCCCCATTTCCTAATCGGCCACCATTTAGATAATAGTCTGCCTTCCCGTTTTTACCACCAAAGTGGATAACCTCACATTTATCTACATTATACTGCATCTGCCAAACATTTGCCCACTCACCCAGCCTATCCAAGTCACCTTGCAGTCTCCTAGCATCCTCCTCACAGCTAACACTGCCCCCCAGCTTAGTGTCATCCGCAAACTTGGAGATGTTGCTTTCAATTCCCTCATCCAGTTCATTAATATAAATTGTAAATAGCTGGGGTCCCAGCACTGAGCCTTGCGGTACCCCACTAGTCACTGCCTGCCATTGTGAAAAGGACCCGTTAACTCCTATACTTTGCTTCCTGTTTGCCAGCCAGTTCTCTATCCACATCAATACTGAACCCCCAATACCGTGTGATTTAGGTTTGTACCCTAATCTCTTATGTGGTACCTTGTCGAAAGCCTTCTGAAAGTCCAGATACAACACATCCACTGGTTCTCCCCTATCCACTCTACTAGTTACATCCTCGAAAAATTCTATAAGTTTCGTCAGACACGATTTACCTTTCTTAAATCCATGCTGACTTTGTCCAATGATTTCACCACTTTCCAAATGTGCTGCTATCCCATCTTTAATAACTGACTCTAGCAGTTTCCCCACTACCGATGTTAGACTAACTGGTCTGTAATTCCCCATTTTCTCTCTCCCTCCCTTCTTAAAAAGTGGGGTTACGTTTGCTACCCTCCAATCCTCAGGAACTACTCCAGAATCTAAAGAGTTTTGAAAAATTATCACTAATGCATCCACTATTTCTGGAGCTACTTCGTTAAGTACTCTGGGATGCAGCCTATCTGGCCCTGGTGATTTATCAGCCTTTAATCCATTCAATTTACCCAACACCACTTCCCGACTAACCTGGATTTCACTCAGTTCCTCCATCTCCTTTGACCCGCGGCCCCCTGCTATTTCCAGCAGATTATTTATGTCTTCCTTAGTGAAGACGGAACCAAAGTAGTTATTCAATTGGTCCGCCATATCCTTGTTCCCCATGATCAATTCACCTGTTTCTGACTGCAAGGGACCTACATTTGTTTTAACTAATCTCTTTCTCTTCACATACCTATAAAAACGTTTGCAGTCAGTTTTTATGTTCCCTGCCAGTTTTCTTTCATAATCTATTTTCCTTTTCCTAATTAAGCTCTTTGTCCTCCTCTGCTGGTCTCTGAATTTCTCCCAGTCCTCTGGTATGCTGCTTTTTCTGGCTAATTTGTACGCATCATCTTTTGCTTTGATACTCTCCCTGATTTCCCTTGTTTTCCACGGATGCACAACCTTCCCTGATTTATTATTTTGCCAAACTGGGATGAACAATTTTTGTAGTTCATCCATGCAGTCTTTAAATGCCTTCCATTGCATATCCACCGTCAACCCTTTTAGAACTAATTGCCAGTCAATCTTGGCCAATTCACGTCTCATACCCTCAAAGTTACCTTTCTTTAAGTTCAGAACCATTGTTTCTGAATTAACAATGTCACTCTCCATCCTAATGAAGAACTCAACCATATTATGGTCACTCTTGCCCAAGGGGGCACGCACAACAAGACTGCTAACTAACCCTTCCTCATTACTCAATACCCAGTCTAGAATAGCCTGCTCTCTCGTTGGTTCCTCTACATGTTGGTTTAGATAACTATCCCGCATACATTCCAAGAAATGCTCTTCCTCAGCACCACTGCCAATTTGATTCACCCAATCTATATGTAGATTGAAGTCACCCATTATAACTGTTTTGCCTTTGTTGCACGCATTTCTAATTTCCTGTTTGATGCCATCCCCAACTTCACTACTACTGCTAGGTGGCCTGTACACAACACCCACCAGCGTTTTCTGCGCCTTAGTGTTTCGCAGCTCTACCCATACCGATTCCACATCCTCCAAGCTAATGTCCTTCCTTTCCACTGCGTTAATCTCCTCTCTAACCAGCAACGCTACCCCACCTCCTTTTCCTTTCTCTCTATCCCTCCTGAATATTGAATATCCCTGGATGTTCAGCTCCCAGCCTTGGTCACCCTGGAGCCATGTCTCCGTGATCCCAACTATATCCTAATCATTAATAGCTATCTGCACGTTCAACTCATCCACCTTATTACGAATGCTCCTTGCATTGAGACACAAAGCCTTCAGGCTTGTTTTTACAACGATCTTACCCCTTATACAATTATGTTGAAAAGTGGCCCTTTTTGATTTTTGCCCTGGATTTGTCTGCCTGCCACTTTTACTTTTCACCTTGGTACCTATTGTTTCCGCCCGCATTTTACACCCCTCTGTTTCTCAGCTCACCCATTTAAGAACCCCACCACCTCTTATTCTCTGTTTATTATTGTTTTCTTCTTTCCCCCCTACATGTTGGGTCTGAGTGCTTTCCTTCTCTGCCTCCTGCCTCACACACTGTCTAATAGCTTTCTCTATTTGAGTCCCTCCCCCAACCATTCTAGTTTAAAGTCTCCCCAGTAGCCTTTGCAGATCTCCCCGCCAGGATATCGGTCCCCCTCAGGTTCAAGTGCAACCCATCCTTTTTGTACAGGTCGCACCTTCCACAAAAGAGGTCCCAATGATCCAGAAATTTGAATCCCTGCCTTCTGCACCAGTCCTTCAGCCACGCATTTATCCTCCACCTCGCTCCATTCCTACTCTCACTGTCGCGTGGCACAGGTAGTAATCCCGAGATTGTTACCTTTGCTGTCCTTCTCTTTAACTCCCCTCCTAACTCCCTAAATTCTCCTTTCAGGACCTCTTCTCTTTTTTTACCTATGTCATTGGTACCTATATGTACCACGACCTCGGGCTCCTCTCCCTGCCCTTTCAGGATATCTAAGTCGGCCATCATCCTCCGCCAGTTCCACCATTGAGGTCTTGGTTAGATTGATCTTTGTCAGAGACCTCCCCCTCGACCTTACTGCTATAAGTGACCCTACCAGGAGCATAGCTCCAGACGGCATTGCTCTCAGGATCTCAGGATCACACAAGCTTCTCCTCCACGACAAGGTGACAATCCACAATTGGTTTAAAAGGGCAGTTGATTTGAATATTTTATTTTTCTGACTGCATAGAAGGAGCCTTTTAGCCTGTTAAGTGTATCCTACTCCCTTCAGTCCCATTCTCTCATTTATTTCTCTGTAACATGCCCACCAACACCTCAGTGCTACTGCTACCAACCAATACTCAGGTTATACCTTAGCCATTTAACCCAGAGACCGCCATATCTTTGGCCACTGCCCATCGGGATTTAGGTGAATACGTGACTGTATTTGCCTGCCCAGCTCTGCTTGAAACAGAGAACCATTTTCTGCAAAGAATAATTTTGGTACTGCCCTGCACCCAGTAACATTACGGGTAACATCCTGCCCATCTTACTTGATTCACTAGAACAGATTACTGAGGTAGCAGAAATGTAGACCACAGCAATACTCTCTAACCCCTCCAGAGGCTTTCCTGGCTGATTTACTGTATATATCTAGTGAGGCATAAGTGCAAAACGGAACTGGGAATATTCAAGTCTGTCTGTTTTTTAACCGTTAGGCTTCATCTTTACCTGCTCCACCTCTTACACACACATGGTTGAAGTCTATTCCTGGTTTCACTAGCTATTCAAAGCGATATCCTTTGATTTGGAATCAAAGGAATGCCAGGACAGATGAAAAATCAGGTACAATTGAATGAGGAAACAAAGAATACAAGATCAAAATTGTGAAATATGGCTTTGAAATCAATAGTATTTTCAAAGCACTACTTAAAAAGTCAGGAGTATGTCAGTTCATCTGCAGAGAAACAGCATTCATGGTGAAATATAAGTTTGCCTTCTATGTCTAAGCTGTGACTATAATATGTAAACAGGAACTCTACTACTGAGGTGATGTCTTGAGTGGAATATTAAATGGAAGTTTTCTCAAATAAAATAACTTGGTTATATTTTGCAGAAAACAATGAGATTATTCAGAGGTGCCCTGAACAATATTGATTCCTCAATCATCATGTCTAATAGAGCAATACCTAGACATTATCTGATTGTGCTTTGAAGTTTACTAAGTGCAAAGTCGCTCTCCCATTTACTACAATGTAACAGTAACTCCCTTTGAAAAGGACTTAGTTGGTTCTATTGTAATGTGGAATATCCTCACATTGATCCAGAATGTGCTACAAATTGCAGAATATTACGGTTTTGAAATATTCTGGATGGTGCTTACTTCAGAAAGTCAGGGGTGGGGGGGGGGGGGGTCAAAAACTGCAGATGCTAGAAATATGAAATAAAGAATGAAAATGCTGTAAACATTCAGGAGGTGAGGAAACCTCTGTTGAAATGGAGGGAGAGTTAATGTTTGTGGTTAAAAGCCCTTTGCCCGAAATGGGAAGGGAAGAAGACGAGGCACAAAATGCTGGAGTAGCTCAGCGGGACAGGCAGCATATCTGGATATAAGGAATGGGTGACGTTCCGGGTCGAGACTCTTCTTCAGACCCATTCCTTCTCACCAGAGATGCTGCCTGTCCCACTGAGTTACTCCAGCATTTTATGTCTACCTCCGATTTAAACCACCATCTGCAGTTCCTTCCTACACAGGAACGAACACCAGTTCGTTTAAATGCAGAGAGGAAAGGGGTTGGGATGGATTGGACAAACTGAATGTCTCTATGGCTAAAATATAGATTAACTCAAACACAATGCAGACTGCGTCCAAACATGAACAAAGGAATAGAAAAGCTTTGAAATGGAGTGGAATTAAAAAGAGAACATAAATGAAGGGAGATTAAAAAACTGTTAAATGAGGATTTGTATAAAATTCCCAGCAGGGCAAAACATGGAGAACGGAAAATAAAACAGAGTCAATATTAAAGATCGATGCTCCAGAGCTCTACAGTTGATTAGTATGGGTGTCAGGGGTTATGGGGAGAAGGCAGGAGAATGTGGTTAGGAGCGAGAGATAGATCAGCCATGATTGAATGGTGGAGTAGACTTGATAGGCCGAATGGCCTAATTCTACACCTATCACTTATGATCTTATGAGAACAATTGACCAGGTCAAATATAAACAGAACGCGAGTGACCTGAAACTAGAATGAGATATCGAACTTGGAAAATTGTAACATGCACGGACAGAAGATGAGGTGCTGCTCTTCAAAACCACACTGGGCCCTGCTAAAACAGTACAGTACACCACAGGCAGACAAGTCAGAGTGGGAAGGGGATAGGGGAATGAAAGTGGCAGGCAACAGGAAACTCTTGGATCGAATACATACGTAAGTGTTACATAAAATAACACTTTCATGCTAAGCTTGTACAAACTTGCATGAAAGTAAGCAAGCAGATGACTGAGTGTGAATATAATTGATGGCTCCTTGGGGATGTCCTTCCATGTAGAGGCCTTATAAGGAAGCTTTGAGAATGCCAGGGACAAAGGCTTAGGCAAAGCACCATTAGACTGATGACAAAGGGAGACTATTCTACAAAAGGCCAAACTTGATACAAAGATTGTCTGTAGAGTGTGGCTCCAAAGGGAAGATATTATTCTTCAGAGAAGAGAGGTAACCCAAAGAGATGTCATCTGTATTGTATGCCATCCATGTTCTCCAGAGATGCTGTCTGTCTGACCTGCTGAGTTACTCCAGCATTTTGCGTCCTTTTGTGTGGTAGCTACCTTGCAATGATGTTGTCTTCTTGCCTCAGAACGTCGTCAGTCTATTCTTAATGGAATTAATGAACAGAGATTTCTTCTGAAAGCTCTGCGTCTGTGTTGTGGACTTTCTTTTGATCCTTCTTTTGTGGTTTGCTTCTAAGTACCTCTCCAGAGTCAATGATGTGTCAGTCTTGAGTTTCCTTTTGCTGCGATGGTTTTCAGTATAACTTGTCTGAAATTAACCAAACCCAATACAAACGATCAAGGACTTTCAATTGCAGGCTATGTCTCCATGGATCTTTTCTGCTGGTTTAAACAAACATTATACTGGAAGCTGCCGACATTCACAAAACTGGACATGCCCTCGACCAATTTAATCAGCATGTAGATTTTCCACTAATTCCACCCATGAGGGTTTTAAAGGATGTGTAGTTGCAATTTAGCTTAACTCAGTATGTTATAACTATAAACAGTTACCTTTAAATTTTACTTCAGAGTCACGTGAGTGACTACGTGAAGAACCCGTCCAGCATGCATGCGCGACATTAGCGTTCACGCAGTGCAACAGCGACGAAAGGGAGTACAGGCGCTCCCGCTACAAGTTTAAAAAGCGGACCATCAGGTAAGTACTTACTCTGAGGTCGTATTCAAGAAGCTTTGCTCTGCTTTGTCAATTCCAGGAAGAAGCTGGGGAAAATGAGCAAAGCACGGCAAGGGAAAAAGACCGCCCCCCGTTCGACTCCAACAGAACGGGAGTGTCCCATCAGTGGGGGGCGAGAGGCGGCACCTGGACCGCACATGCTGCGGCACACCCTCATTGAGACCCAGTACCGCTAGCGCAGCCTGGCCAACAGCAGCGGGCTGGAGGCAAATCAAGACAAAAAACTAACCGGCCGGTTATTTCTGATTCCAATGAGGAGGACTCTCCGCCTGAGAGCGGCAGAGCTAGCCGCCTGAGCCGCATGGAAAGGCTCATGGAGCAAATGCTCCAGCGAGACTTGCTTCGGGAGCTGGAGCAGTCTCGCCAAGGGAACTCAGGCACTCCCACATCAGTGCCCTACAATGCACTGGCCATCGCTTCTCCCTCAGCCGAGGGCAGCGTTGGCGACCAGGGCTGGGCTGGTCAGGAACAGGGGTCATTGGCTGAAGATATCGGGAGTACGCTTGGGGTACAGGATCAGGAAGAGCTGCTGGGTGTCGTGAATCGCTACGTGGTTACACCACGAGCAGGGCGGCCGTTGCAGCCAAAACTGGTGGCCAGCATTAACCACCTGTCCCTCAAACCCCTACAAGAACAGGTAGTCAATGAGGCACTGGAACTCTATTCGCCTCCGGAAAACTGCAGTTCCCTCAACGTGCCGGCCGTTAACAGCCAAATCTGGGGATATGTTGGACAGAGTATCCGGAACCAGGAGCTAAAATTACAAGCTCCTGACGACAGGGATAACATCCTATACTCGTTCCGTGGATGGGGTGGATATGACCACCGACCAGCAAGACACTCTGGCTCTGCTGTGTAACACTCAATATGAGATCAACAACCTCCGCAAGGAGATAATAAGACCTGCCCTCAATCCCAAATATGCAGGACTGTGTAAAACACCGGCCTCAGAGCCACAGATCCTGTTATTTGGAAAGGACTTGACAAAACAAGTGAAAGACCTGGAGGAAGAGGCCAAAGCATTCAGCCTCATGAGGGCAGGCCCCGGAACGAGCAGACCCACACAACCCAGACGGCAGTACCCCACCGCGTCCACCAGTCGACGTCAAACTTATCGGACTGGTGAAAGCTCAGGGTCCGCATACCATCCCCGAAAGCCTTTTTTAGGGCAGGGCCCAGAGCGGACCCCATGGAAAATGCGCCACCCCCAACCAGCAGTACATTCAGTAGCACAACCACAGATGAAGAAACTGAAGAAAGGAACACTCCCATAACTATGGAGGTAGGTGGGTCTGGTTCCTACCAGCATATAAAAAGGGGGGGAACTTTACTAACAGGGGGGAGATTACACCTGTTCATTGAAGCATGGAGGTCTGTCATGAATGATAGATATATACTTAACAGTATTCGTAGATACAAAATAGAGTTCATTCAAGCAAATATGCCACCAGTTCAGCATGTACCCTAAAGGGTCTTTACCCTCTCAGTCAAAGAAAAACTAGAGGGTCAAGCAGAACTGGTGAGGTTACTTACAAAGGGTATCATTGAGAAATCCAAACATGAGCCTTTGGAATTTGTCTCAAATATATTTACCAAAAACAAAAAAGATGGTTGATGTCGCATCATTATTGACTTAACCTCACTAAATACCTTTGTTAAGTATGTACATTTCAAAATGGAAACATTTGTAACTGCCAAACTACTGATTTCCAAAGGATACTTTATGGCGAGCATTGATTTAAAAGATGCCTACTATACAGTACCCATTCAAAAGGGTCATCGTAGATACCTGAAATTTACCTGGATGGGGCAACTATGGCAGTTTAAAGCGTTGCCTAATGGGTTAACATCAGCCCCAAGACTATTTACCAAGATATTAAAACCAGCCTTGGCAACATTAAGAAAACAAAGACATATTGTCATGGCATATCTTGATGATATTCTAATAGTAGGCAAAACCATGGAGTTGGCTAAATCAGCTGTATTAGCTACCAAACATTTGTTTGAAACCCTGGGATTTGTCATACATCCAGATAAATCTAAGTTGACGCCATCCACAACTATGGACTATCTGGGATTCACAATTAACTCAGTCCACATGTCTGTAACGTTGCCAAAACATAAAGCAGCAGAATTGTCACAGACGTGTAACAATTTAATGGTTAGCAATCGACCAACCATCCGACAAGTGGCAAGAGTAATTGGCAAAATGGTAGCAGCATTTCCAGCTACACAATTTGGACCCCTGCACTATCAAAACCTACAAAGGGCAAAAGTACAGGCATTAAAACGACATGCAGGTCACTTTGACCGAACCATGAAATTACCCATTGAAGCTATATCAGAGTTACAGTGGCGGATAGAGCACATTAGGCATAGTTCCAGCCCTATCATCATCAAAAACCCAACATTAACTATACAAACAGATGCCAGTGCTCAAGGCTGGGGAGCAACTAATACCATATCCAGCACAGGTGGTAGATGGACTAACCTAGAATCATCTTTACTACAAACACTGGGCATAAATTATTTGGAAATGTTGGGTGCGTTTTATGGTTTAAAAGCATATTCCACGAATATGCACCATCTGCATGTTCGTTTACAATTTGATAATACCACCGTGGTATCGATAATACCACGGTGGTGGCCTATATTAACCATATGGGCGGAATAAAATTGATATCATGGCAATGGTGTGTCAAAAGACATATTTGGCTATCAGCAACTTACCTACCATGTAAGCTAAATACATTGGCAGACACCAGGTCACGCAAATTCAATGATAACACCGAATGGATGTTAAATCCTAGAGCTTTACCGTCTGGCTTACCGTCGCCCGGCGGGGCCACAGCATCAGAAGCCTGGATCGCCTCAGCGCAGAGGGAGAACAAAGCGGGAAGAGACAGAGACTTTAAGACTTTTGCCTCCATCACAGTGAGGAGGTGCCTGGTGAACTCACTGTGGTGGATGTTAATTTGTGTTTATTGTGTGTTTTGTCATTTATTATTATATGTATGACTGCAGGCAACGAAATTTCGTTCAGACCGAAAGGTCTGAATGACAAATAAAGGAATCTCTCTCTCTCTCTCTTTTGCTAAAATTACAAAGCAATATGGCACACCAGATATCGATCTCTTTGCATCCAGACTAAATCACCAGGTACCAATTTATGTCGCTTGTGAACCAGACACTGAGGCCGCAGCGATAGATGCATTCGCGCTGAACTGGGGAAACTATTTATTTTATGCTTTTCCCCCCTTCTGCCTCATCAGTAGGGTACTACGCAAAATACAGATGGACTCCGCTTCAGGTATTTTGATAGTACCCGACTGGCCTACACAGCCATGGTTCCCAGTGGTCCTCGACATGGTCATCGAAACTCCTATGACCTTTCCCAGTAGCCCAGACTTATTGACTCACCCGGTATCAGGCATAAGTCATCCATGCCATGACAGAATTAACCTACTGGGTTGCAGATTATGAAAAGACCACTGCTGGGCCTGGGATTATCTGACAGGACCATCAACACCATGACAGCGTCCCACCGTATGTCCACCAGGAAACAATACCTATCGAGCATCAGGAAGTGGGAAAGATACTGCTCGACTACTGGGACAACGTACTCATTTGCAACCATAACCAATGTACTGGAGTTCCTGGCTGGCCTTCAACATAATGAAGGACTGAGCTACAGCGCCATCAACACTGCCAGAAGTGCTCTGTCATCCTACTTAAAACAAGTACCAGGACAACAGGCCATAGGGTCTCACCCGCTGGTGATCAAACTCATGAGAGGTATATTCAACTCCAACCCCCCTAGACCTAGGTACACCCAAATCTGGGATGTCAGTGTGGTCCTGACATACCTAAGGGGATGGTCACCAGCCAGGTCTCTCACCCTGGAACAGCTAACCCTGAAAACGGTCATGCTGATGGCACTAGTCTCAGCACAAAGAGTCCAGTCCCTCCACTTACTGCGACTGGACAACATGGTTATAACACCAGACCGGGTCTCATTCACCATTCAGGAGCTGCTAAAGCAGAGCAAGCCAGGAACTTAAGGCCTAGTTATGGATTTCCGGGCATACCCACCTGACCCACGGTTGTGTGTCATGACTCACCTACTCACTTACATCAACACAACAAGAGATTCCCGAGGGAGAGAAAAAGCCTTATGGGTCAGCCACAAGAAACCTCATGGTCGGGTGACGAGCCAAACCATCTCAAGATGGCTCAAGCAGGTACTGGGAGCTGCTGGAGTAGATACTGACGTATATACATCTCACTCCACCAGGGCAGCACCCACATCGGCGGCTAAAAGGATGGACGTACCACTGGACCACATCCTGGCTACAGCGGGGTGGTCCATGGAGAAAACGTTCCAAACGTTCTACAACAAGCCGCTAGCAGAACCTGTGTTATTTGCAGAAAGAGTTTTAGAATCTGCAAATATATAATTTAAGCCCGGGGGAGCATTTTTCTTTTGTTATTGTTTAATAAATACCATTTATTACAAACAGATTCATGGTTGATTACGATAACATACTTCCTCCTTTGAATGACTTCGGCAGCGAGTGAAGTATGAACTGTTACACGGTTTGAAATCACAGAGCTTTAAAATCTTCACGTAGTCACTCACGTGACTCCGAAGTAAAATAGTAAGATTAAACGAGAACTTACCAGTTGGAAGTTTGATCTGTATTTTATGAGGAGTTACGATGAGGGATTACGTGCCCTCCGCTCCCACCCTCAAATATATAGATCAACTGGTATCTTAGTTCTCTTTTTTCTTTACTATGTTTATTTCAATTATTGTGTTTCCTGTGATTCCACACCGCTGCTTTGAAGTATGTCGCGCATGCGTGCTGGACGGGTTCTTCACGTAATCCTTCATCGTAACTCCTCATAAAATACAGATCAAACTTCAAACTGGTAAGTTCTCGTTTAATCTTACTATTTTACTTCGGAGTCACGTGAGTGACTACGTGAAGAACCCGCTCAGTGCGCAGGCGCGGCATTACGCCAGCAGTGCAACAGCGGCGGCAGCTGGAGGAAGGCTCTCCGGCTGCATTTTAAAAAACGGACCATTGGGTGAGTATATTGAACTATATCCAAAAGAACTGCCCCCAGCTCAACTCCACGAGAGGAGCGTTTAATCTCAGGGGGGCAGCAACAGGCGGCAGGAACGCACATAGGGCGCTCCGCTATCCCCGAGACCGAGCCGAGCCCAGTCCCGCTAATGCCTGCACAGCGGACAGGGAGGAAAGCCATGAGCAAAAGCAACCGGCCGGTAATTTCTGATTCGTCGGATGGGGACATGTCTCCACCTAAACGGAGGAGAGACAGCCACCAGAGCTTACAACAGCTCTTGGAGCAGATGCTCCAGCGGGATACGCAGAAAGAGCGTTCTCGCGGAGGTAGGTCAGGCACCTCCTCCACAGTGTCTTGTGCACTGCCCTCTGCTCGCTCATTACTGGAGGCTAGCATGGGTGACCAGGGTTGGGCTGGTCTGGAACAGGGGCTGGCGGACGAGTTCGGCAGTATGCAAGGGGTGCAGGAGCAGGAAGAGCTGCTGGGTGTCGTGGACCGCTATGTAGCAACCCCACATGCTGGAAGACCACTGGAACCAAAAATGGCGGCCAGCATCAATCATCTGTCAAATAAGCCCTTGCAGGAGAAGGTACTTCTTGAGGCGCTTGAACTTTACACAGCACCAGAGAACTGTGAGGCCCTCAGAGTGAAGACTGTGAACAGCCAGATCTGGGGGCACGTGGGGTCAAACATGCGTAACCATGAAATCAAGCTACAGCGGATCCTAAGGCTCCTGACGTCGACCATTACAGCCTTTGCTCGTTCTGTGGAAAGTACGGAGATGGATACGTGCCAGCAGGATGTGCTGGCACTGATGTGCAACACACAATTTGAGATCAACAATCTCCGGCGGGAAAACATAAGACCTGCCCTCAATCCCAAATTTGCTGGGTTGTGCAGAGCCCCAGCTGCAGAGACGGACGCTCTGTTATTTGGGAAAGACCTCAACAAAAAACTGAGGGACATGGAGGAAGCAGCGAAATCTTTCGGCCTCATGAGGGCAGGCCCTGGGACGAGCAAACCAAGAGCTACAATACCCAAGCGGCAGTACCCCATGGCATCCACCAGTCGACGTCCTCAATATGGGACTGGTGAAAGCTCGGGGACCGCATTTTATCCCCAAAGATCTTTTTTAGATCAGGGCCCACAGCGGACCCCATGGAAAATGCGCCACCCCCCAACATCGCCAGCATGTCAGACAAGCAAAGCCTACAAAAACATCAGGAAACAAAAGAAACACCAATGAACATGGAGGTAGGTGGGTCTGGTTCCTGCCAGCATATAGAGAATAAGGGTGCTTTACTAACAGAGGGGAGATTACACTGGTTTAAAGAAGCATGGGTTACTGTCACGTGTGACAAGTATATACTCAACAGCATTAGTGGAGAGGTCATCCAAAAGACCAAACATGAACCTTTGGAATTTGTATCAAATATATTCACTAAAACCAAAAAAGATGGTGGATGTCGCATCATCATTGACTTAACATCACTAAATAAGTTTGTTGAGTATATATACATTTCAAAATGGAGACATTTGTTACTGGCAAACAACTGATTTCCAAAGGATACTTCATGGCAAGCATTGATCTTAAAGATGCTTACTATCTAATACCCATACACAAGGATCATTGCAGATACCTAAAATTTATCTGGTTGGGGCAGCTGTGGCAGTACAAAGCATTGCCCAATGGGCTAACCAGCCCCAAGATTATTCATCAAAAAATTGAAAATAGCCATGGCAAGACTAAGAAAACAAAAACATATTGTCATGGCATACCTGGATAGTAGGGAAAACGATGGAATTGGCTGTGGCAGCAGTATCAGCTACAAAACAGCTCCTCGAAACTCTGGGGTTCGTCCTACATCCAGATAAATCTAAGTTGAAGCCATCCACTATCATGGACTACCTGGGCTTCACAATTAACTCAGGCATATGACTGTTACCTTGCTAAAGGAGAATAAATAAATAAATAAATAAATAAATAAATAAATAAATAGAAAGGTTGCATTAGCGCAATCATGTAACAATTTAATGGTCAACAAACGACCAACTATTTGACAAGTACCAAGAGTGATTGGGAAAATGGTAGCAGCATTTCCAGCTACACAATTCGGACCTTTGCACTATCAAAATTTACAAACAGCAAAGGTACAGGCACTAAAACGACATACAGGTCACGATGTTCGTGTCATGTAATTACCCACTGAAGCAATATCAGCTACAGTGGTAGGCAGAAAATGTTTGGCATAGTTTCAGCTCTATCATCATCACTAACCCTACTTTAGTTCTTCAAACAGATGCCAGTGCTCAAGGCTGGGGAGCAACTAACTCCATATCCAGCACAGGTGGTAGATGGACTAACCTAGAGTCATCATTACTACTGACACTGGGCATTAACTATCTAGAGATGTTGGGCGCCTTTTATGGGTTAAAAGCATATGTATCTAATATGCAGCACTTGCATGTTCGGTTACAGATTGATAATACTACGGTGGTGGCTTATATTAACCATATGGGCGGCATAAAATCATTATCATGCGACAAATTGGTCAACGTGATTTGGCTATGGTGTGTCGAAAGACATATTTGGCTATCAGCGACTTAGCTACCAGGTAAGCTAAACACAGTGGCAGACACCAGGTCACGCAAATTCAATGATAACATCGATGGATGTAAAACCCTAAAGTATTTGCTAAAGTTATTAAGATATCGATGTATTTGCATCAAGACGAAATCACCAGTTACCTATGTATGTCGCTTGGGAACCAGACCCAGAGGCAGCAGCAATAGATGCCTTCACGCTGGATTGGGGAAATGTCTTCTTCTATGCTTTCCCTCCCTTCTGCCTCATCAGTCGGGTACTTCGCAAAATACAGATGGACTCTGCTTCTGGAATTTTGATGGTGCCCGACTGGCCTACACAGCCATGGTTCCCGGTTCTACATGACATGGTGGTTGAATCACCAATGGTCTTTCCCAGTGATCCAGGATTATTAACTCACCCAGTATCAGGCATAAGCCACCCATGCCATGAGAAAATTAAACTCCTGGGTTGCAGGGTTTGAATAGACCTTACCTGGAACTGGGATTGTCCGAACGAACCATCACCACCATGTCGGCATCCCTTCGAACATCCACCAAGAGGCAGTACTTAATCAGCATAAGAAAATGGGAGAAGTACTGCCAGGAAACAGGGACAACGTATGCAACAGCCACAGCCACCAACGTACTGGAATTCCTGGCCCATCTACACCATGATGAAGGGATCAGTTACAGTGCCATCAACACAGCGCGAAGTGCTCTTTCTGCTTATCTCAAACCAGCAGGACAACAGGCAATGGGATCCCATCCACTGGTGGTAAAACTGATGAAGGGCATTTATGATATCAAGCCCCTAAACCCAGGTATACCCATATTTGGGATATCAGTGTGGTCCTGACATACCTCAGGGAATGGCCACCAGCCAGATCCCTCAGCCTCGAGCAATCTACACTAAAGACGCTCATGTTGATGGCACTCGTATCCGCTCAGAGGGTCCAGTCACTACACAAGTTAAGGCTGGACAACATGGTGACCACCCCAGATCAGATCACATTCATCATACAGGGTCTGGTGAAGCAAAGCAGGCCAGGAACAGCTAATCCACTGGTGGTATTCCGGGCCTACCCACCAGAGCCACGGTTGTGTGTCGTGACCCATCTACAACATTACATAGACACAACCCACAATATCAGAGGGAGTGAAAAAGCCTTATGGGTCAGCCACAAGAAACCTCATGGCCGGGTAACGAGCCAAACCATTTCAAGATGGCTCAAACAAGTACTGAAGGCTGCCGGAATAGATACTAATACATTTAAATCTCATTCCACTAGGGCAGCATCTACATCAACGGCCGACAGAATGGACGTACCGGTTGACCAAATTCTGAATACAGCAGGATGGTCGAGGGAAACGACATTCAGAACTTTTTATAATAAGCCGTTGATGAAACCTGATTTATTTGCAGAGAAAATATTACAAGCTGCAAATATTTAATTTAAGCCCGGGGGAGCTAATTAATTTTGTTATTGTTAATAAATACCTTTTTTGTTTCTTGAGAAACAGATTCATTGGTTGATTACGATAACACTTCCTCCCTCAAGAACTTCGGCAGTGAGTGAAATAAAACTGTTACACGGTTTGAAATCACAGAGCTTTGAAATCTTCACGTAGTCACTCACGTGACTCCGAAGTAAAATAGTAAGATTAAACGAGAACTTACCAGTTTGAAGTTTGATCTGTATTTTATGAGGAGTTACGATGAGGGATTACGTGCCCTCCGCTCCCACCCTCATTATATGGATCAAACTAATAAATTGATGTCTCCTTTTCTTTACTATGTTTACTTCAAATACCTGTGTCTATCTGTGATTCCACACCGCTGCTTGGAAGTATGCCGCGCCTGCGCACTGAGCGGGTTCTTCACGTAATACCTCATCGTAACTCCTCATAAAATACAGATCAAACTTCAAACTGGTAAGTTCTCGTTTAATCTTACTATTTTATCTGCCTGTAATTATGTGGGTGTGATTTATACGTAGTCTGGGGCGTGGTTTGCGGCTAGGATTCTGGCACAGACTCCCTAGGAGTTTTAGTTTAGTTAGAAGAAGATCGGGGAAGAGACATAGTTTTTGAACATAAACGAGCATGATTGAAATGTACTTTTACAAGAAGAAGCTTTTATGAATTATCTTTCTGTTTGTACTACTACAATAAAGAAGCTATTAATCAAGAGACTGTTTTTGGAAGATTTATCTTTCGACGGCATTGAATGTCTCGTGGAGAGCTCGTGGGTGCGTATAGATTACCTTCTGATCCACAGTCATTAATTAAAGTGACCTATCGAGGACTAAATCCTTAGGAAGGATGCATTTAAAACTGAGGTCCACTTAACAGAAAGGGACATTGGGTTTATTTAAATCCTGAAAATAACACTTAAAACAGATGCAGAATTATTTGTCAATTTCACTGGAGTGCAATAGGAACTTTCTTAACAAATACAAACTTTTGTGAAGTCCTTAGCCTATTATTGCTTTTTTTTTTCCGATATCATGCGTACAAATATCATTGACTGTTGAATAGGTAACTGCTATAGTTACAAAACTGATCAACGGGCAGATTTACCATACCAAAGAGATTTAATTCATCTCCACGAAAATCAAAAGAAGAATCCTGCAGATGCTAGAAACCAGAAAAAAAAAACAGAAAGATGTTGGAAACTCTCAGTTGGTCAGCACCTGGAATTGAAACATGAACTGTTTTCCCTTTCACTGATGCTGTCGAATCTTCTGAATGTTTGCAGCATTTCCTGTTTTTACTGTATCTAATTGCATATCTACCAAGAAAGTCTGTTTAACCAGCTGTTATGGACAAGCAATGATGGAGGAAGTCTGCTGCTTATGTTTTTATAAAACATCACCTCATATTTTGCTTGGGCAGCTTACAACCCAGCAGTATGAGAATGATTTCTCTAACTTGCAACCCTTGCTTTTCCTCTCTCTCCGTCCCTCCCCCATAATAGTTCTACGACTAGTTCTACTGTCCTCCTGATTAAATATTACTAATTGAATGCTTCATTGTTATCTTCCTCTCAGCGAACAATGAACCATTCTACAATATCTTAAATGTGTCTACTTTGATCTGCCGTTTTCACACCTTACCCTTCCATATCTCTAGACTACCGCTCCCCAGACTCTCATTCTGAAGAAGGGTCTTGACTGAAAACATCACCCATTCCCTCTCTCCAGAGGTGCTGCCTGTCCCGATGAGTTACTCCAGCATTTTGTGTCTATCTTCATCCTAAGACAAAGTTAGATTTCCAGAATAGACACAAAATGCTGGAGTAACTCAGCGGGACAGGCAGCATCTCTGGAGAGAAGGAATGGGTGATGTTTCGGGTCTTCCTTCCATATCTCTGTGTCTCCCGCTCCCCCACTCTCTGAAGAAGGGTCTTGACCCGAAACGTCACTTCTATCCAGAGATGCTGCCTATCTCGCTGAGTTACTCCAGCATTTGTATCTATCTTAGGTTTAAACCAGCATCTGCAGTTCCTTCCTATACATACATACACATACATACATATATTTACACACATACACACACACACACACACACACATAAATATATATATATATATACAGAAACATGTACACACACACATACACATAAACAACAAACAAACAATAATAATGCAAAAAGATAAAAACCAGAGACCCCAAGTCTAGGTAGTTCGGAGCTTATTTGGAGGTTGTAGTGTTTAATAGCCTGGTGGCTTTTGGGAACCATTCACCATTTACCCTTCCTTCTGAACATTTTGTCCCAATATTCCCTCCCAATGTTTTTGTTATTGTACCTGCCACAACTACATTCACTGTCATCTTCCTCTCAGCTAACAATGAACCATTCTACAATATCTTAAATTTGTCTGCTTTGATTTCGTTCCATATGCCCACCGCCCTCCATGTCAAAAAGTTGTTTTATATTTACTACTGCTAGAAAACATAGAAAAACATAGAACATAGAAAAATAGGTGCAGGAGTAGGCCATTCGGCCCTTCGAGCCACCATTCAATATGATCATGGCTGATTATCTGAAATCAATACCCTGTTCCTTCTTTTTCCCCTATTCCTTGATTCTTTTAGCCCTATGAGCTAAATCTAATTCTAACTCTCTTCTAACTTTGCTAATTCTCCATATAACGAGGATGATTTATGTGTTATATCTAGCTGCAAAAATATCTCAACTAGGAGATAGACACAAAATGCTGGAGTAACTCAGCGGGACAGGCAGCATCTCTGGAGCGAAGGAATGGGTGAGATTTCGTCTCAACCCGAAACGTCACCCATCCCTTCTCTCCAGAGATGCTGCCTGTTCCCCTGAGTTACTCCAGCATTTTGTGTCTATCTTCGATTTAACCAGCATCTGTAGTTCCTTCATACACATAACTCAATTAGAATGTGGTCGAGTTGTGGAGAACAGCTCTTCAGCAGTACGGATGGAGCATTATCATTACCAATTGGAGTTTGCAGCAATCAAACTCTGGTGTCTGTTCTTCACATTTATACCATATGCCTGATTTATGGAACTTTCTCAGTAATAAGAACACTATCATTTCACATGCTTTCTTCCTTTTGAATTTTTGCGATTTAGAGTTTACTTTACACGATCACTTGGTATAGCAAATAATTCTGGTTTAAAAACTTTTCATAGAGTTGTACATCACAGAAACAAATCCTTCAGCTTACCTGGACATTGCTGTACAATACAGTAAACCCTTGTTATAATCTTGTAGTTTGTTTGTTTATACTATTCTAATAACAAATGTAAAGCACTTTGGCCAACGAAAGTTGTTTTTTAAATGTGTTATATAAATAAATGTGACTTGACTTTTATTAAGTCACATTTTATTAGAATAATATAAACAAACAAACTACATACATATATACATATAGCCCTCGCTCAGAGGACGTCAAGAAAGGCTTGGGAGTATAGATAAGTTTTTAGTCTTGACTTAAAGGAGTCGATGGAGGGGGCAGTTCTGATGGGAAGGGGGGGATGCTGTTCCACAGTCTAGGAGCTGCAACCGCAAAGGCGCGGTCGCCCCTGAGCTTAAGCCTCGACCGCAGGATATTCAGCAACCCCAAGTCGGCCGATCTGAGGGACCTGGAGTGGTGGGTAAGAAGACTTTTGATGTAGGTGGGGGCAAGCCCATTGAGGGCTTTGTAGACATAGAGGAGGATCTTGAAATGTATACGGAACCGCACAGGGAGCCAGTGGAGAGAGGCGAGGATCGGGGTGATGTGGTCCCTTTTTCGGGTGCCCGTCAGGAGTCTCACTGTGGCGTTTTGGACCAGTTGCAGGCGGGACAGGGAAGATTGGCTGATGCCAGTGTAAAGGGAGTTGCAGTAATCTAGGCGGGAGGAGATAAATGTGTGGATGATCTTTTCGAGGTCATCAATGTGGAGGAATTGTTTTATTTTAGCTATCGTTCGAAGCTGAAAGAAGCTAGCTTTTACCACGGCATTGACTTGTTTGTCAAATTTCAGTGCTGAGTCAAATATCACGCCAAGGTTTTTGACGTGAGGTTTGAGTAGTGGGGTAAGGCTTCCAAGGCTGCCTGCTATCATTTTGATTGAGTCCGAGGGGCCGAGAAGGATGACCTCAGACTTACTCTCGTTTAGTTGGAGGAAGTTCTGGGCCATCCAACACTTTATATCCTCGAGGCAGTGGGTAAGGTTAAGCAGATTTGATTGTTTTTTGGGCTTCAGGGGGAGATAGAGTTGTGTATCGTCTGCGTAGCAATGGAAGGAAATGCCGTGCCTTTCAATGACTTGGCCTAAGGGGAGCATATACAGGGAGAAGAGAATGGGGCCAAGGATGGAACCTTGTGGAACCCCACAGCAGAGATTAGCTGGGGAGGAGAAAGAGTTGCCTATGTTAGTCGAGAAACTCCTGCCTTTGAGGTAGGAGACGAACCAGCTCAGGGCAATGCCATCAATACCAACCCCGTACCGGAGACGGTCAATTAGGATGGTGTGGTCGACAGTATCAAATGCTGCGCTGAGGTCAAGAAGGAGCAGGATTGCACAGTCGCTGGAGTCAACGGTGAGCAGTAGGTCATTATGTACCTTCAACAAGGCAGACTCTGTGCTGTGGTGAGCCCTGAAACCTGATTGGAAAGTTTCAAAGATAGTGTTTTGGTGAAGGTAAGGCATAAGTTGACAAGATTACCTTTTCAAGGGCTTTTGAGAGGAAAGGGAGTTTAGAAATGGGTCTGTAGTTGCTTGGCAAGGTGGGGTCGAGGTTAGGTTTTTTCAGGAGTGGCTGGACCACCGCATGCTTGAAGCAGGTAGGTACAGTGCCAGTGGCCAGAGAGCTGTTGAAGATGGCGAGGATGCTGGGACCGGCTGTTGTAATGACGTCCTTTAGGAGGGCAGAGGGGACAGTGTCGAGGGGGCAGGTAGTAGGTTTCATAATGGCCCAAAGTGAAAGGAATAGTGTACATTATCGCCAATTGTCCACCATAACCAAGTCAGGGATTATCATATGTAAGAAGGAACTACAGATGCTGGTTTAAATCGAAGGTAGACACGAAATGCTGGAGTAACTCAGCGGGTGAGGCAGCATCTCTGGAGATAATTAATGGGCGACGTTTCAGGTCGAGACCCTTCTTTGCCCATTCCTTCTCTTCAGAGATGCTGCCTCACCCGCTGAGTTACTCCATCATTTTGTGTCTCTCAGGGAATATCATTGTATAAGTGGTAGAAAAGATGAAATTGAAGATGCTGGTTGATACACAAAAGGGCACAGTGGGGTAACTCAGCAGGTCAGGTGGCGTCTCTGGAGAACATGGATAGGTGAAGCTTTATGTCGAGATCCTTCTTCAGACTCTTGGTCTGGAAATGGGCCTGGATTCCAGGTGTTGATGGTCCCAGTATGCTGGTGGCTGTGAGAAAGGCGAGGATCAGCGGAGCTATTGGTCGTGGCCTGCTGGCAGACGGAGTGCGGGTAGGAGATGGTGATGGTGGTGGCAGCAGTTCAGCCTGGAAGCGACTGTGGAGATGGCGCGTGCCGGCTGTGGCATCGGCAGCCTGGCCTGGAAGCGACTGTGGAGACGGTGCAGGTTGGGCTGTGGGGTCAGCAGCACAGCCCGGCGGTGAAGGTCGGTAGGACCATCCACTATAACCAAAATCTGTTATAAACAAGTTTGTATTAATGAGGGGAGACACAAAAATCTGGAATAAAGGGCCTGTCCCACTTACGTGATTTTTTCGGCGACTTGCCGGCACCCGTCATAGTTGCAGCAGGTCTCCGAAAATTTTGAACATGTCGGGCAGCACCGCTAGAGAAAAGGAATGGGTGACGTTTCAGGTCGAGACCCTTCTTCAGACTTCAGATTTCGTCTTGGCCTGAAACGTCACCCATTCCTTCTGTCCAGAGATGCTGCCTGTCCCGCTGAGAATTTTGTGTCTATCTTCGGTGTAAACCAGCATCTGCCGTTCCTTCCTACACGAAAAAGAATAGGTGATGTTTAACAATCAATATTAACATAATGACGATGTTTTACAATACTGCCCTCCATTAAATGTTCAAGAAGGCTGTGGGTAAAATGTTTACCATTCCAATCCCAAGGCAGATGTATAGGAACAGAAGGAGGTTAATAGTTTCCATCACAGTTTTAACAAGCAGATTGCTTTTTGTTTGTTATTCTCCATTGGGGTTTAAAATAGGTTCTACTGCAGCAATAATAAAATCAGTGAAGTGGCAGCACTAGTGACTCCAGGCAGATGGATAATACTTCCAAATTCCTAATGCAAGCAAACAGAAACCTTAAAACTATCAGTAAGCATTAAATGCACAAGAGCAACATGTAGTCATTCACTGCTGACAGTGTAGAGTCCCTCCATGTTCTCATTTTGATCAGTGTTAGTAAAGGGCCTGTCCCATTTGACCGTCATTTGCGCGTCACGCAGGTGGCGCGCGAAGATTTTGTGAATACCAAAATCCTGGGGCACCGCACACGACCACGCGCCACTGCCTACGTCACCACGCACCATGTGGGCGTAATGTGCACCATGCGGGCGTAGTGTACACGTCACAACGCGTAAATGATGTTGCGTAAATGACGCCCAAATGACGCCCAAGTGGGACAGCCCCTCCAGTAATTCTCTGTTTTGTAAATACTGTGGACGACCTGGTCAGTTGTCGCAAGACATTTCCTGTCTGAGCACAACTGGTGGCGAAACTCTATCCTCACTCTTTGTGCAGAGTCAAAACGAACACACGGCTTTCTGTAGATTGGTGTTAAAAATGATTAAAATGCTAAAGGTTAGTTCCCAGAAGAAACTTGGCTCCAACCTCAAAATGATTCCCAGTGAGAAACTCTCCTTTCCCCAGCAGCTAATTGATCCAACCATGGTCCACACTGCAGGAGTCAATTAGTAGCCTGCAAAACGTGACGCAGCAATTTTTACAGAACCAAAGCAAACATAATTATGTAACAGTCGGCCACATCATTGTGAAGTCTGCAGGTCAAGGGATACCCCTGCTGGTAAAGATGACCCCTTCAGCTTCACTTTACCTTTCATGACAAGGCTATTAACACATTCTGAGCGTTTGTTGGATGGTTAAGGGTTATTAATGGTGATTAATGACACAGACTCCAGCACAAAACGAGTAAAAGGTCGCCTCAGTTCAATGGAGCTTGAAAAAAAAGAGAAATCTGTATGGCTTTATGACTTCTTCCACGTTGCTTGCAATAAAACTGCTAATCATACCTCCTGCTCTGTATCCTGAGTGGAACTGGCTGTGCTGTATGATGCAAAGCTAAAATGTGATTGCATTTTAAGGAGTTCAGCAAATAACAAGTGATATAGTTCTTTAAAATGTGCAGGAAGGAACTACAGATGCTGGTTAACACCAGAGATAGACACAAAATGCTGGAGTAACTCAGCGGGACAGGCAGCGTGTCTCTGGGGACAAGGAATGGGTGATGTTTCGGGTCGACACCCTTCCTCAGACTGATAGTCAGGGGGTGGGAAACTAGAGATATGGAAGGGTAAGGTGTGAAAAGGATAGATCAAAGCAGACGATGTTGAAGGAAAAGTTCTAAGTTATCAATATGTACACATTGTGCACCACCTTTTGGTGACACTGACACATCATCAAACTTGACAATAATCATTGAAACAGCAAGATTCCACAAAATGAATAAGCCACAAATCTGCCCTTGGTTTGAGAAGGTCGGTGGGCTGTGACACAGGGAGAATTTCCTTCTCTTCTACTAAACTTCTCCAAGACAACGTTAACTAGTTCAAATGTGATACCTCCGCTACCGCAAAGCACACACGGGAAATTTTTCAAAAAGTTGCACGTATTTAAAAATATATAAATTAAGCCAATATTTTATTTCTATCCAACTTTATATGGCTGGAGGATCATTTTTAATGTTATATAAACTTTAGAAAAATGATATCCTTTAGTTTATTTAGAAGCAGGATTGCATAATATAGGCTCACAGACAGAAAGAAATATGCATTGAAAGGAATTCAACAAAGGAAGAATAATGCAGAATTGTTATACATTATATGTATGCATAAATGTAAGACGGTGGGTAACTTTCTTTTAAAATAAAATCTAAAATCAAAGGTTGGATACTTCATATAGATGTTTGGCTAACTTTCAAAAGAATCATATTTAGTATAATCAATTGAATATTTCATCCATAAAATCATTTATTGGTGCTGGCAATCAATTTAAAACAAACATGTTTTAGGTGCTCAAAATGTGAACATGGAAATGTTAGTGTTTTAGCTTGTGTGATTAAATAAGGACCAGAAACCAGCAATTATGAAACAAAAAAACAAAGTGCTGAGGGAATTCAACGAATTAAGCAGCATCAGGGGGGTAATTGGACAGACAACATTGGACCCTTCTTCAGACTGACACAGCCATTTGCATTTGCTCTACCAAATGCACATTCTTTATCCCCAGAGTAACATGAAGGATCCACTTTTCTATGAACGTAATTAGATGCCAGGTCTAAGAGAAGCAGATTTAGACATTGAAATATTGGGAACTAATTCACCAGTGGAGACCTCTGAATGCAAACTAAATGAGCACCAGCAAAAATACTGTGACACAACTGTCAGTTCGGGTCTCGACCCGAAGCGTCACCCATTCCTTCTCTCCAGAGATGCTGCCTCTCTCCAGAGATGCTGAGTTACTCCAGCTTTTTGTGTCTATCTTCCTCTCCCCCTTGTCTATCTCCCCCTTGGTCATATACTCCGTCACTTCAACCTGGACTTCCACTGCTATGCTAATGACACCCAGATCTATCTCAGCACCAAGCCCCCCACCACCCCCCTCTCTCCCATATCAACTCCTGCCTATCAGCCATCAAATCTTGGATGCAACTCAACTTCCTTAAATTAAACAGTAGCAAAACAGAATTTCTCCTCATTGGCTCCAAATCAACACTCACTAAAATTAACAACCCCACTCTCACTATTGACGGCACCACTGTCTCCCCATCTCCTCAGGCCCGCAACCTTGGCGTGATCTTTGATTCAACCCTCTCCCTTGAGCCTCACATCCGCCATGTTGTCAAAACATCATTTTTTCACCTCCGCAACATTGCAAAAATCAGATCCTCTCTCACACCCCCCGCTGCTGAAAGACTCATCCATGCCTTCATCTCCTCCCGACTGGACTACTGTAACTCTCTTCTTTTCGGAATCAATTCCAGCAGCATCAACCGACTCCAACTGGTTCAAAATGCAGCCGCCCGACTCATCACCCACACCAAATCCTGGCACCACATCACCCCAGTTCTCGAAGAACTTCACTGGCTTCCCATTTCGCACCGGATCACCTACAAAATCCTGGTCCTCACCTACAAAGCCCTCAACAACCTGGCCCCCCCTTATCTCATTGACCTCCTCTCCCCCTACCAACCCTCACGGTCCCTCAGATCCACATCAGCTGGTCTCCTCTCCACTCCGAAAGCAAACCTCTGCACTTTTGGAGGCAGAGCCTTCTCCAGGGCAGCTCCCAGGCTCTGGAATTCCCTCCCACAACCGGTCCGAAATTCTGAGTCCCTCACCATCTTCCACTCTCGCCTCAAGACCCATCTCTTCACCTCTGCATACCCTTAGTCCCATGTTCCCCTCCCCTTTGTCTTACTGCTCTATTTTGTTTTGTTTATTCCTGACTCTCAATGTAAAGCGACTTTGTCCTGAAAAGCGCTATATAAATAAAATCTATTAATATTATTATTATTATCTTCGGTTTAAACCAACATCTGCAGTTCCTTCCTGAACAAAAAACCTTATGGGATAGAGTGAAACAAAGACAGAAGGTAACAGATTAAAATAGTGACACGCCAAAGAAGCTAGAGGAAAACACGACTGTTAGGTTTTGAAAAGCTGGCGATATTTTTGCATTCTAATGAAATTAGATCACCGTTTGGTAAATTGTTTTCACGAAACTGATGACATTTTATTTCGGCTGTTTTCCATACAAAAGGTTCCCAAAATCTCTAGATAGACACAAAATGCTGGAGTAACACAGCGGGATAGGCAGTATCACTGGAGAGAAGGAATGGGTGATATTTCGGGTCGAGACTGGAGTCAGGAGAAAGGAAAACGAGGGGTGTAGACAGTGATGTAGGGAGATATAGAACAAATGAATGAAGGATGTGCAAAAAGGTAATGATGATAAAGGAAACAGGCCATTGTTAGCTGCTTGCTTGAGGTGAGAACGAGAAGCTGGTGCGACTTGGGTGGGGGAGGGATGGAGAGAGGGGGAATGCAGAGAGTTGTTCAAGATGTGGACTCTTATACATCGGCGTAACACCTGTCCCTATACCTCCTCCCTCGACTATCCAGGGACCCCAGGTTAGGCAGAGGTTCACTTGCACCTCGTCCAACCTCATCTACAGTATCTGTTGTTCAAGATGTGGACACTTATACATCGGCGAGACAAAACGTAGACTGGGCGATTGTTTCACTGAACAACTTCGCTCAGTCCGCCTGGACCTACCTGATCTCCCGGTTGCCTTAAATTCCCCTTCCATTCCTACACTGACCTTTCTGTCCTTGGCCTCCTCTAATTGTCAGAGTGAGGCTAAATGCAAATTGCACGAACAACATCACATATTTTTTTGTGCAGCTTACAACCCAGTGGTATGAATATTGTTTCTCTAACTTTAAGTAATCCCTGCATTCCCTCTCTCCCCATCCTTCCCCCCACCCAAGTCACACCAGCTTCTCTTCCTCTCCTAGCCCACAGCCAACAATGGCCTGTTTCCTTTATCATCGTCACTTTTTTGCATATCTTTCATTCATGTGTTCTATATCTCTCTACATCACCGTCTACACCTCTCATTTTCCTTTCCCTTAACTTCAGTCTGAAGAAGGGTCTCGACCTGAAATGTCACCCGTTCCTTGTCTTCAGAGATGCTGCCTGTCCCGCTGAGTTACTCCAGCATTTTGTGTCCATCTTCGGTTTAAACCAGCATCTGCAGTTCCTTTCCGACACGTTCCCAAAATCTCTTTTGGATTTGGACAATTCTCTTGTTATTGCCTCCATCCACCACAACACTCAACGCATGTGGAATAAATTGTAAATGAGTCATGCTTACCACAGCACCCCTTTTGACTTTACCATGCCCCCTAGAGGGATATAACTCCATCTCTACCCCCACCCCTGTTCCTTTTTGAAACATAGACTCCATGCCATGTCTTTAAAAGGAAACGTAAATTGCTTTGGGAGTTATTTGGGAATTTCCTCCTCCAATTCCCCATTACCAATGAAATAGAACTGGAATCAGGGATGTGAAAGAAAAGACACATTTAGAATCCAGCAGGTAGACAAAAATGCTGGAGAAACTCAGCGGGTGAGGCAGCATCTATGGAGCGAAGGAAATAGGCATTTATAGGGTCTAAACCCTTCTTCTTTAGAATCCAGCAGTTTTGCCTCATGTCACGGGATGCAAAGATTGGTCATATTGAGATAGTTACTGTCGGGTCGTATGATACCTGAAGCAAAATCCGTGTCATTGCTTTTATTCTTGTGGACTACATACTTTGAATTATTTTATGATAAGGCAAGAAGCTGCAGATCATTTATGCAGAGTTATGGAGGAAACCAAAGTAATAACAGGATGCATAACTCACACTGATGAGTTTCCATGTTGTTTTATGGTACTTTTCACAGGAAAGTAGCACTATTTCCATCGGGACACATTCACCAGGGTACATTCAGTAGCTCTAAATTGCCATCTTAAGCGGTTTGTTTGGAATGGAATTGATGAAAAATTAATATGCTTTGAAAAATGTAAATGAAAGCTCAATTACTGGGATATTTTCTACCCAAGCATTCTTTGAAGATTATAGATTGTACGATAAACCTTTGGACGAATTGGTGTTGTGCCAAATGTTGATGTGGTTTACCATTCATTTTTTTTGCAAATTATCCCTATGACAAGGGGAGAAATAAGAACATCAGGGTGGCGCAGTGGCGCAGCGGTAGAGTTGCCGCCTAACAGCACTTACAGCGCCAGAGACCCGAGTTCGATCCTGGCTACGGATGCTTGTCTGTATGGGGTTTGTACATTCTCCCCGTGACTTAAGTGCGGTTTTCTCCGAGAACTTCGGTTTCCTCCCACATTCCAAAGACGTACATGTTTGTTGGTTACTTGGCTTGGTGTAAATGTAAAAATTGTCCTTAGTGTAGGATAGTGTTAATATGCTGGTCTTGGTGGGCCGAAATGTATCTAAACTAAACTACACTAAATTGAACATAAGAAGAAGGCCATTCAGCCCTTTGTGTCTGCACAGCCACTCTATACTATCATGGCTCATCTATAATCTCAACACTACTTTTCTGCATTAACCCTTTATTATCTAAAAATGTTTAAATATCTGTCTTGTTTATACCCAGCAACTGAACCTCCCAGACAGAGAATGTTAAAGATTCAATAAAGTGAAGACATTTCTTCTCATCTTTGTCCTGATCATCTTCTTATCGAGTCCACACACAAGATTAGAAGTTGTTCAGCCAGACACTTCTCGGCCTCTGCATGCAATGGTATCGGTCTTGTCACTTCTTGTGCTTCTTGAGCGTGGTGGTGGAAAGATTGGTGGAAACGGGGCCGCGACGTGAACGCTCTTTCCTTGACCCCTCAGTCCTGATGAACCAACCCCTAGTTTGGTGACTGGTTCTGGTTCCAGACAACTCGTGAAGGAGCAGCTACTCCACCTCTACTTTGTCAAACCCACAGATGTAGTACAATTCAATGAAATCACCTCTCGTTATTTTAAATGCAAGCGAGAAGAGGACCAAGCCCGCGTCATTTTTCCTTGTGCATAATTTTTGATGACATATCTGGAATATTTTCATTAGCCTTCGCTGAACAGCTTCTATCCCAAGTATGTGCATATATATAAACACGACACTAATCTGTATCTCTAAACTAAGCTAAACTAAAAATTTCAAACTAATGACTTATAAACTAAAAATTACACAGAGATGGGAGAAAGTGATATTGGTGATGGGTCACTTCTTCAATCAGCTTTATTATCAAATCATTGCAAAGGGATGGACATACAAAATAGAAAAGAGAAGTTTAGAATCATTTACCTCAATCCTCGGCTCATTTCTGTGAGGTGGTTCAGTAAATGAAATCAAGTACCTACAGGGTGAGAATAATGTCAACTCCTGAGACACAAATTCAAGGCACAGTTAAACAAAATAGAATAGAATGCCTTTTATTGTCATTCAAACAGCTTGGTTTGAACAAAATTGCATTTCTACAGTCTTAACATTACAAAAAATCCCAAGACCCACAGTTAACACAATTTACACAAACATCCATCACAGTGAATCTCCAACACCTCCTCACTGTGATGGAAGGCAAAAGTCTTATCTCTTCCCTTTGTTCTTCTCCCGTGGTCCAGCAGTCCAACTGCAACGTCGAGGCGACTGGGGCTCACAATGTTAAAGCCCCCGGCGGGCGATGGTAAGTCCCGCGGCCGTTTAAGTCACGCCGGGCGATGATAGGCCCCGCTCCGAGTCATTTAAACCCCGCGATTCCGGCAGGAGAAGTTGCCGTTGCGGGAGCTCGGAAAAGCGGTCTCCCACCAGGGACCTGCGAGCTCCCGATGTTCCTGTCCACCGGGCCTGTGGCCGGAGCCTCCGAAGCTCCGAAGTCGGGTTGCAGCCGCGCGCCACCACAGCTCTCCCCGCTCCGAAGTCGGCCAGCTCCGCGATGGTGAGTCCGCAGGCTCCGCGACTGGAGCTCTCAGGTTGGTTCCGGCCGGAGGCCACCGCTGGCTCCACGATGTTAGACCCAACAACATCAGAGACCCGACAGGGAAAAAGTCGTGTCCCCGTACAGGGAAGAGATTAAACGGTTCCCCCCACCCCCCACATATACACAGATAGAAAATAATAAAACTAGAATCAAAAACATACATTGAAAGAGACAAAAATTAAAAAAAGACAGACGGACTGCAGTCGAGCCGCTGCCATTAGGCACCACCACACTCCAGATATAACAAATAACATATAATGCTTGAACTATACCGGATTTTCCAGGGTAATTTTACTCCTGTTTTTGTTTTAGGGCGGCACGGTGGCGCGGTGGTAGAGTCGCAGCGCCAGAGACCCCGGTTCGATCCTGACTACGGGTACTTGTCTGTACGGAGTTTGTACGTTCTCCCCGTGACTGCATGGGTTTCCTCCGGGATCTCTGGTTTCCTCCCACATTCCAAAGACGTACAGGTCTGCAGGTTCATTGGCTTGTTATGATTGTAAATTGTCCCTAGTTTGTGTAGGATGGTGTTAATGTGCGGGTGTCGCTGGTCAGTAGGCCGAAGAGCCTGTCTCTGCGCTGTATCTCTAAACTAAACTAGGCAAAACCATTCGGAACATTTTGGCAGCCAAATGAATATCGCCCCTTTGATCATTGAACACATTGCCAGACCAAACCCAATTTCTACTTTTTTTATAACACGATCTTCTAATCTAAAATTGCCATCCCGAATGGAAAATTTGACAACCAATTTGAAATAAATGCAGCAGTGACTTGTATAAACTACAGCTCATGAGCATTAAAACAAATTAGATTCAGATTCCGATTAGTTTATTGTGATATACACCAGGGTGCTATGAAATTCCTTGTTTGCATGGAGCTCATGATGTAAACAGTGTTGTGTAATGATGGATACAATAATAAACACAACCATGAAATGCAAAACGACGCAACTGTGCCAAGATTGTAGTGCAGTCTAAAGTAGTGCAAAAGAAAAAACTAACGTTCAACAACAGAATAACTGCAGTAACCAAAGCTAAGAGTATGTGACAGCAACTACAGGCAGGGTGTGTGAAAGAGGTTAGACATAAAAAGCTGGAGTAAGTCAGCGGGTCAGGCAACATCTCTGGAGAAAAGGAATGGGTGAGGTTTAGGGTCGAGACCCTTTTCCAGACTGAGTCAGGGGAAAGGGAAACAAGAGATATAGATGGTGAAGTAGAGAGATAATAGACAATAGACAGATAATAGGTGCCATTTGGCCCTTCGAGCCAGCACCATCATTCAATGTGATCATGGCTGATCGTCCCCAATCAGTACCCCGTTCCTGCCTTCTCCCCATATCCCCTGACTCCGCTATTTTTAAGAGCCCTATCTAGCTCTCCCTTGAAAGCATCCAGAGAACCTGCCTCCACCGCCCTCTGAGGCAGAGAATTCCACAGACTCACCACTCTCTGTGTGAAAAAGTGTTTCCTCGTCTCCGTTCTAAATGGCTTTCTCCTTATTCTGAAACTGTGGCCCCTGGTTCTGGACTCCCCCAACACCGGGAACATGTTTCCTGTCTCTAGCGTGTCCAAGCCCTTAACAATCGTATTGATATAGAACAAATAAATGAAAGATATGAAAAAGTGTAAGGATGATAAAGGAAACAGGCCATTGTTAGCTGTGGCCTAGGTGAGAACGAGTTACAGGCAATGACTCAACTAGAATGTTGCCTGGGTTTCAGCAACTAAGTTACCGAGAAAGGTTGAACAAGTTAGGTCTTTATTCTTTGGAGTGCAGAAGGTTAAGAGGGGACTTGATAGAGGTCTTTAAAATTATGAGCGGGTTAGACAGAGTGGACGTGGATAAGCTTTTCCCATTGAGAGTAGGGAAGATTCAAACAAGGGGACATGTCTTGAGAATTAAGGGACAGAAGTTTAGGGGTAACATTAGGGGGAACTTCTTTACTCAGAGAGTGGTAGCTGTGTGGAATGAGCTTCCAGTGGAAGTGGTGGAGGCAGGTTCGATTTTATCCTTTAAAAATAGATTGGATGGGTATATGGACGGGAAAGGAATGGAGGGTTATGGTCTGAGTGCAGGTAGATGGGGCTAGGGGGAAGTAAAAAAAAAAAAATTAAAAAGTGTTCGGCACGGACCTGAAGGGCCAAGATGGCCTGTTTCCGTGCTGTTATGGTTATATGGTTATATGGTTATATAAGACAACTTTGAAGCTGGTACGACTTGAGTTACTGCAGCTTTTTGTGTCTATCTTCGGTTTAAACCAGCATCTGCTGTTCCTTCCTACACATTTTGTGTGAAAGAGGTGATTAATATTGGAGACTGATAGCAGTGGAGGAAATGCTGTTATTAAGTCTGGATATCTGGGCTTTTAAGCTCCTGCATCGTCTCCCAGCTGTGCTGTTTGATGCAAAGCCAAAATGTGATTGTATTTTAAGGAGTTTCATGAATAACAAGAGATATAGCTCTTTAAAATGTGTAGGAAGGAACTGCAGATGCGAGTTAAACTGAAGATAGACACAAAAAGCTGGAGTAACTCAGCTGGTCAGACAGCATCTCTGATGAAAAGAGCAGGTGATGTTTTGGGTCGAGACCTTTCTTCACACTTGATAATATTGCCAAGCTTCCTGATGTAACGCACATGAAGATGGACTGGGTGGAAGAAATGACAAACGTGTGATGGACTGGGCTGACCTAGGTGTTCTTAGTGTCCAAGACGAATGTGGTACAAGGGTGATGGTGTCCTCCATAGAACTACATATTGCATAGGGTCAGGACTGACCGGAAGACTGGTGGGGCAGTTGTGGCAAAGTTAGAGCTTCTGGGTGGAAGCCATTGACTCTAGATTTCAAAAACCGCCAAATGATGCCTTTTCTAATTTAGAAACATAGAAACATAGAAAATAGGTGCAGGAGTAGGCCATTCGGCCCTTCGAGCCAGCACCGCCATTCAATATGATCATGGCTGATCATCCAACTCAGTATCCCATCCCTGCCTTCTCTCCATACCCCCTGATCCCTTTAGCCACAAGGGCCACATCTAACTCCCTCTTAAATATAGCCAATGAACTGGCCTCAACTACCTTCTGTGGCAGAGAATTCCACAGATTCACCACTCTCTGTGTGAAAAATGTTTTTCTCATCTCGGTCCTAAAAGACTTCCCCCTTATCCTTAAACTGTGACACCTTGTTCTGGACTTCCCCAACATCGGGAACAATCTTCCTGCATCTAGCCTGTCCAACCCCTTAAGAATTTTGTAAGTTTCTATAAGATCCCCCCCTCAATCTTCTAAATTCTAGCGAGAAATTGAACAGGAAACGATTACAGAGCACTTGAACAAAAAAACAAAAAAACAGCATTGAGATGTTTTAATGATGAAAGAAATTCCTCCTCATCTCCTTCCTAAAGGAAGTAGACAAAAAATGCTGGAGAAACTCAGCGGGTGAGGCAGCATCTATGGAGAAAAGGAGTAGGCGACGTTTCGGGTCGGGACCTTCTTCAGACTGAAGTAGGGTCTCGACCAGAAACATCGCCCTACTCCTTAGTTTCTTCAGCATTTTTTGTCTACTTTCGATATTTCTAGCATCTGCAGTTCCTTCTTAAATCCTTCCTAAAGGAACGTTCTTTACTTCTGTGGCTAGGACCTCTGGTCCTAGACTCTCCCACTAGTGGAAACATCCACTCTATCCAGGCCTTTCACTGGGAAAGGGAAGACAAGAACTGGATAAATCTCAAAACAGAATAGTGGAATATGTTTAGGTTTCATGTTTTCCAGGGCCTAGGGTTATTAGTATCCGTGACTTAGGGAGAGGAGATCGCTGCATTCCTAATCCACCTTCCATCACTTGAGACTTAAGACAGTGATCCCATGGACGACTACCATTCTCTCCCTAGCCTTGCTCAAGAGTATTGGAGAGCTGAGATAACAGTAAAAGAAATCAAAATATGATCATAGCTTGCAAGAAGTCAGGCCGGGTAATAGGGCAGACAAATGGCTGAAGAAATGTAATACAGACAAGTGTGAAGCGATGCACTTTGGCAGAAAGATTAAGGAGGGACACTATAGACTAAATGGCGCGGTTGTGAAGTATGTGGGGAGCAGAAGGTAAACGCGCATAAATCCATGAAAGTGGCAGGATACATCGGGAGAATGGCTCACAGAGCATCTGGAATCCTGGAATTCATTAATAGAGCAATGAGTATGAGAGCAGGAAGCTGTTTTTGAAAGCATACAAAATATTGGTGTGGGTACAGCTGGAGTATTGCGTCCAATTCCGGTCATTTAGCCTCCGAAAGAATGCAGAAGGTCCCAGAGAGAGCCTAGATAGGATTTACTAGAATGGTTTATAGACCGGGGATTTCAGCTGTAAGGTCAGACTGGAGGAGCTGAGGATGAGAGGAAATTTGAAAAAATGTGTACAAGGACGAGTGCGTTAAATAGAGAAATGCCGGTCCCATTATTAGATTTAAAATTTGGATGAAAGATACAAGGGAGAGGGGAGTACAAAATAAAACTTTCATTGTAAACAGTAATACTACTTGGAATACACTGCTTATAGAGGTGGAAACAAATGTGAATCGATTGATCAGTTGATAATCTGGAATCCTGCAAGTCTCACACTCCAAGGAAGAATACTCTATACAATCAGCCAGTATATTTTATACAACATCAGGCATTTTATTTTACTGGATTTTAGTCTTTCCACAAAGATATTTAGTTTAGAAATACAACATGGAAACAGGCCCATCAGCCCATGCCTACCATCGATCACCCACTCCACGTTATCCCACTTTCTCATCAACTCCCTACATAACAGTCGCAATTTACTAAGGCTAATTAGCCTACAAAACCCGCACGGCTGTTGAATGTGGGAGGAAACCGGAGCACCCAGAGAAAATCGACATGATCACAGGGAGAACGTGCAAACTCCACACACACAGCACCCGAGGTCAGGATCGAAGCTGAGGAATTTGCAATATGTTGTCAGTTTGTGGAAAGTGGTGAATTTGGATGAAAGATACAGGGGAGAAGCAAAGACAAAACAGGACTTTAATTGTAGATAGTAATATGACCTGGAATTCAGTGCTTATAGAGGTAGTGGAGGTAGGATGGGGACCCACAGTCCCGTTTATGTCAAGGGGTCGATGGTGGAGAGGGTCAAGAGCTTCAAATTCCTGGGCGTGCATATCTCTGAAGATCTCTCCTGGTCCGAGAACACTGATGCAATTATAAAGAAAGCACATCAGCGCCTCTACTTCCTGAGAAGATCACGGAGAGTCGGTTTGTCAAGGAGGACTCTCTCGAACTTCTACAGGTGCACAGTCGAGAGCATGCTGACCGGTTGCATCGTGGCTTGGTTCAGCAACTTGAGCGCCCAGGAGCGGAAAAGACTACAAAAAGTTGTAAACACCGCCCAGTCCATCATCGGCTCTGACCTCCCTTCCATCGAGGGGATCTATTGCAGTCGCTGCCTCAAAAAGGCTGGCAGCATCATCAAGGATCCACACCATCCTGGCCACTCACTCATCTCCCCGCTACCTTCAGGTAGAAGGTACAGGAGCCTGAAATCTGCAACATCCAGGTACAGGAATAGCTGCTTCCCCACAGCCATCAGGCTAATAAACTCAACTCAAACAAAACTCTGAACATTAATAGCCCATTGCACTTTATCTGCTTATTTATGCATGTATATATATATTCAATGGTACATGGACACACTGATCTGTTCTGTATTCATGCCTACTATATTCTGTTGTGCTGAAACAAAGCAAGAATTTCATTGTCCTATCTGGGACACATGACAATAAACTCTCTTGAATCTTGAATCTTGAATCGTGAATCTTGAGAATCAAAAGGGAATCGGACAGGCACTGCAGAGAAAATAAAATGTGGAACAATTAGGAAAGAGAGTGGGCCTCGAATGGAATTGCCCTCCTCAAATCGATGAACAGAATGGCCTCTTTCTCGACAGAGGCAAATTCTCATGTCGTAAGTCATGAGTGATAGGAGTTGAATTAGGCCATTCGGCCCATCAAGTCCACTCTGCCATTCAATCATGGCTGATCTATCTCACCCTCCTAACCCCATTCACCTGCCTTCTCTCCATAACCTCTGACACCCGTACTAATCAAGAATCTATCTATCTCTGCCTTACAAATATCCACTGACTTGGCCTTCACAGCCTTCTGTGGCAAAGAATTTCACAGATTCACCACCCTCTGACTAAAAAAATGTCTCCTCACCTCCTTGCTAAAGGATTCTAAGGCTCTGACCTCTGGTCCTAGACTCTCCCACTAATGGAAACATCACCCTGTGTTTCTGTGTTTGGGGGATGCCTACACATAGATGAATCCTATAGTTTACTGGGTTCCATCAGTTCTCCAGCATTTATTGGTTCAAAGTAACACCAATGTGTGATTATTCTCGGGTTGGAACAGAAATGTTAATCAGCAGGCGATGTTGCGGGAGTGGCAGCCTTCCTGGCTTAACATTTGTAACATAATGTTTGCAGGAAGGCAGATTGCAACCGATCAGCTGCCTGACCTGGCAATTAGCTCAGGGAAACACAGCCACCACTTCACTTTATATTTAAGAATCTGCTTGCTAGGCCCCTGAGAAGAAGCCCATACTAATATTCGGGACTGTTGTGGTGAGTGATTGAAAACTGTTGATCGGCAGATCTTGGCTGAAAATGCAACAATTAACAAAAATATGTTAGGTTAGTTTTGAGATACAGTGTGGAAACAGGCCCTTCGGCCCACCGGGTCTGCGCCGACCAGCGATCCCCGCATATTAGAACTATCCTACACATACTAGGGACAATTTTTTTTTATTTTAACATTTACCAAGCCGATTAAACTACATACCTGTATGTGGAGTGTTGGAGGGAACTGTAGATCTCGGAGAAAACCCACGCAGTTCACAGGGAGAATGTATAAACTCCGTACAAACAGCACCCGTAGTCAGGATTGAACCGGTGTTTCCAGGGTTGCATTCGCTGTAAGGCAGCAACTCTTCCACTACGCCACCCTTTAATCTTTCACTGCTTCATCATTTATAGTATCTGCTGCTATAAACCTCGGCCACTCACTAGCTATCTTATAGACAACCCTCTGCTATCTCTTTCTTTCTCTCCAATTCTGCTTTTGTCAGATTACGAACGTGTGTGTGTGTGTGTGTGTGTGTGTGTGTGTGTGTGTGTGTGTGTGTGTGTGTGTGTGTGTGTGTGTGTGTGTGTGTGTGTGTGTGTGTACACATGTGTGTATATGTATATATATATGTATGTGTGTATACGTGAGTACACACACTGAACTTTTTTCTTCTTTATTATATTGTTCACAGTGTACTATGTTTCTATATTCTGTTGTGCTGATGCAAGTAAGAATTTCATTGTTCTATCTGGGACATATGACAATAAAACACTCTTGACTCTTGACTCTGAAAAGATTGGGAACCTGGAGCAAACCGCTTAATTGTAGATGACTAGAAATTGGCAAAGGAGACAATGAGTGTTAATTTCTTCTTTACTTCATTCATTCGCTCGTGTGACAGATGATGTAGCTCACTCTTGGCTTCTGTCGTCGTCCAACATGTTGACAGAATTGTCGCCCGATGTGTCACAGAGTACATCTCGTCGTCGATTCCAGGGATCGCCACGAGGAGGCTTCAGTCATGATCCCCCCTTCTTTACTGATGACTCCAGAGACCCGGTGGCTGCCGTGATGAAAGACCCGGCGGGCCGCCCGTGGCAACAAGCCTGGCTCACTGCCACGAACAAGGACCTTGCTGCCTGCAGGGGGGGGGGGGACATCGAGGTGGAGGGAACCGCTGGTGATGACGAATGTGCGGAGTGGGCTGGCAGGAAAGGGACCGACCAGGGTATTGCCAACAGCGCCTTCAATGTCGGCTGCAAGAGGCGCCCTCGGGGCACGGAGGAGGTCGGGTGAGGAGAGGGACGTGGGTTCGTTGGCCGAGCCGGTCGAGGGTGAAGGAGGAGGAGCGACAGCAGCCTGCGGTTTACCTGGATCTAGAGCCGCTCCCGTACATCGAGCGCATGGAACAGACTTTGGACTTTTGTAAATGCCGCCAAAATATGGTGACTCGTGCATGTGTGAGCAATGTAAAAATAATTTAACTGTGCTGCTCTACACGTGGAAATAAAACAACATTGAACCATTAAGAGAATGACGGTTTGTGAATGTTTATTATTTTTAAGCAAGAATGGCTTCGAGAAAAGTTGAAATATCAATGAAAATTCTTGCTAATTATCCTGAGCAATAGTTACATAGCTTGATTAATGTAGATTAAGGCAGATGCTGGTTAAAACACAAAAGGACACAAAGTGCTGGAGTTACTCAGCAAGTCAGGCAGCATCGCTGAAGAACTGGCATAGGTGACATTTCAGGTCAAGACCCTTCCGGTTTTATTTGCCCATTTGCAAGAAAGATCAGAAGCTGAATGCAGTGATAGCTATATTTCCCCACACCTCATCAGTTGACTGTTGCCTGGATCACAGATTGTATTTTGCATTGGGTCTCTATTTAAACTTGTAGGAAACATGATCTTCCAGTGACAATGGCCTTTGTATTCAGCACTGGGAATAATCTCTAATGCACCTGAAAACCTCCGAGATAGCAATGATCCACACTGGGAGAGTGCTGTATGGGGGAATGGTACTGGGAAAATATTGCCTGACAGTGGAAACTGACGTTCTAGCCATCTGTCATGCTCATTATAGTTTTCCAAATCAGCTCCCATGCTTAAGAAATAGTCATCTCAATTGTCGTCTCATTTATGGGCCTGTCCCACTTTTTAGGCGAGTGCAGGAGATTCTGCGCTCGCCACATGGTCGCCACATGTTCACTGGTGGTCTCTGGTGAGTCTCCTTCATGGTCGCGAGGAGTTCCCGCATTCTGGGAACTAGTCGCGGCCTCAGTATGGTCGCCGCTAATTTTTCAACATTGGTCGCCATGGAGATAATCGATAATCCTGTAGTCGCAGAAGCAGTTGTAGTGGGGTCGCCATGTAGTTGTAGGTAGTCGAGGTAGTCGTAGGAAGTTTTAGTTAATCGCCTTTGCTGAATTTCATTGGCTCATTGGGGAAAAAAAACGTAAGCACGAGTTTTCAGAACCAAGGATAACCGACCGGTAATGTTAAATGTCCGCTGAAATTCACAGCCGTGTATCTCTGGCTGTGAATTTCTATTACTATTAAAAGTTGTCTGGTTTCTTAAAAGTTGTCTCCACTCCCTTTTCCCCCTTCTCCTCCCTTCTCCCCCCTTCTCCTCCCTTCCCCTCCCCCCTCTTTTAAAGGACTTACCATACACTGTGCTAGCCGTCTTAATTACAGCACCAACCTTCCTGTTCATCGCGGTGTGTGTCTGTATCACCTTGGCTTTGCACCGTGTGAATTTCAGACAGTGCTCCCCCCGATTGCCCTGGCCCCCGCCTTTGCGATGTGTTTGTGTTTGTGTGTGTCTTCCACTCTGACAGTCGCCGTTCCAGTTCCCGGTTTTTCAGGCGACTGCCGGCAACTTGACAGTCCGCTAAAAAATCGCCCGTGTGACAGGCCCATTACTATCACATCTGTGGAAATCCGTTCACATTGAGCACAATCCAGTGGTTCGGATGATTTATTAAAATCTCCCTTTGAATGTGATTTGCATCATCTCCATGGAGTTAACATTGCAAGCTTTATCTCAACACAAAACTATTGCCCACCCAGTTCCTGTCACTTTGGCTGCTCCTTGAATCAATCAAATTGGACAGAATGGGTGCAAAAAGCAAACGGAATTGGTACTTACGTAAACTGTGTGCACATCTGCTGGGCGTTCTCATAGCCTGGCGACATGTCAGCGATGACTCCTTCGTGAGTCACACAACTCTGTGCAAAAATAGACACTTGGCATCACATGGCGACATCAGGCCTGAAGTGAAATGAGGACAACAAACGTGTCAGCTCCCAGAAATATCAAAGCCTGAGGAAGGGCTTCTTAGGTTTGTAGAAACAGACACAAAGTGCTGGAATAACTCAGCAGCTCAGAAAGCATCTATGGAGATGTTTCTTCCAATAATAAACTTTATTCAAACTAAAAAATATAAACAAAACAAAATAAGTGCAAATTCTTTTCCGACATTCTCAGTGTCTATACTTTGAACTATTATCTACCTCATTGGTGACCCTCGGACTATCCTTGATCGGACTTGGCTAGCTTTAGCTTGCACCAAATGTTATTCCCTTATCCTGTATCTATACACTGTAAATTACAACGGAGATGATGAAACACTTTTTCACACAGAGAGTTGTGAGTCTGTGAAATTCTCTGCCTCAGAGGGCGGTGGAGGCCAGTTCTCTGGATACTTTCAAGAGAGAGCTAGATAGTGCTCTTAAAGAAAACGGAGTCAGGGGATATGGGGAGAAGGCAGGAACGGGGTACTGATTGGGAATGATCAGCCATGATCACATTGAATGGCGGTGCCGGCTCGAACGGCCGAATGGCCTGCTCCTGCACCTATTGTTTATTGTCTATTGTCTATTGTCAGGACGACAGATGGCGCAATGGGCTAAGTGTTCGGCTGGCAACCGGAACGTAGCCGGTTCGAATCCCGCTTGGAGTGCATACTGTCGTTGTGTCCTTGGGCAAGACACTTCACCCACCTTTGCCTGCGTGTGAATGTGTGTGAATGTGTGTGAGTGATTGGTGGTGCTCGGAGGGGCCGTAGGCGCAGATTAGCAGCCACGCTTCCATCAGTCTGCCCCAGGGCAGCTGTGGCTACAGAAGTAGCTCACCACCACCGAGTGTGACTGAGGAGTGAATGAATAATGCGATGTAAAGCGCCTTGGGTATTAGAAAGGCGCTATATAAATCCAATCCATTATTATTATTATTATAAATGGTTGAATTTTAATCATGTATTGTCTTTCTGCTGACTGGTTAGCACGCAATAAACTCTTTTCACTGTACCTCGGTACACGTGACAATAAACTTAACTGAACTGAACTTAACAATCATTGGTGTCAGACTCGATAACGTTCACAACTATGCATAAGACTTGCCACCCTTGCCACTCTTGTGGCCCCCTGGTTGTGGTGTGTCTCTACCAGACCCTGCCACTGAACATCCTGCAGCGGAAAGACTGTGGTCCTTCCCCACAGAGCCTTGCCGTTGTCTGCACCAAGCTTCAGCAAGTCCTTCACACTACGGAAGGCAACATTTCGGGTCTCTTCCGATGAATTGTAGTTGAGTGTAGTTTAGTTTAGTTTAGAGATACAGCGCGGAAACAGGCCCTTCGGCCCATCAGGTCCACACCGACCAGCGATCCCCGCACATTAACACTACCCTGCACACACTGTGGACGATATTACATTTACACCAAACCAATTAACCTACAAACCGATACATATTTGTAGTGTGGGATGAAACCGAAGCTATCTGAAAAAAACCCACATAGGTAATGGGGAGAAGGTACAAACTCTGTACAGACAGCAGCCGTAGTCAGGATTGAACTTGTAAGGCAGCAACTCAACCGCTGCACCATCTTGCCGCTCGTGTAGTGTGGAGAGTGCGGGGGGGGGAGGGGGCGGCGGGGGGGGAGGAGAGAGAAAGAGAAAGCTGGAAGAGAGGTGGCTGCAGGACTAACTCTGGTAAATGGATATGGGTTAAGGGCTGGTGGGGTTTGCTTGGCAGATGGTTGGACAAAAGCCAGAGGTAAAAATAAAAAAAGTTGTGAGATAAGAATATTGGTGTAAGAGGGCGGGGGGAAGGGAATGGGAGAAATGGGAGTGCATCCGAGGGAGGGGGTGTACAAGGAAGAAGGGGAGACACCCATTCTTCCCCTCCCCCCGTTTTTATCCCCTCTCTGCCCATCTCATGCACATCAACTTCTCCTTTCCACAATCGGTGTGAAGAAGGGGTGCCGCCACAAGAGCAACACCAATCATGCTCTCTAGAAATGCTGACGGGCGCATTGAGTTACTCCAGCACTTTGTGCCTTTCTTTGTAAACCTGCATCTGCAGTTCCTTTAGTCTTCATGGAAAGTAGCATTGACTCATTCTTTGATAAAGAGTTACATCCACTGTGACGTTGGTGTTTGGACCCAACAACTCCCGAGTCAGACAGAGGGGGAAGGGGAAAGGCAAGTACAGCTTGTTCGAGTCGTGTAGAAGGGAAAATGTCCGATGAAGAGGGATGACTGTTTCATTTCCCCACAGATCCGTGTCCCTGCAAAAAATATCCATTTACATGGTCCAATACCTCTCCAAAGCTCGAATATAAAATAAGTTCTGTGTTAAAGTAAAATTCACCGACATAATTTTAAGGGGCTGTCCCACTTGGGCGACCTAATTGGCGAGTTTAGAAGAGCTTAGGAGAGTTTGAAAAAATGTCATGTTGAAGACCTCCTTCGACTATGTTGAAGACTAGCTACGACTAGCTACGCCTAACTTCGGGAAAATTGGACACTGAATAGTGGAGAGTGAAGACGACCTCCTTCGATCTCTTTCGACCTCCCTTCGACTACCTTAGACTACCATCAACTACCCTCGATTACCTACGACTAACATGCCGACCTACTACCTACTACGACTAAACCTCCGAGTAAAAAAAGTATCGATTTTATCCCATGCGACCTTTTTTAACTCGCGGGCATTTTTCAACATGTTGAAAAATACGCCGCGACCTAGCTGAGGCCTCTAATGCATGGGAACTACTCTCGAGCATGAAGAAGAGTTACGAAGACCTCCTACGACCTCGTGTCGACCATGCTGCGAGTATGAGTCGAGGGCAAACTCGCCAGAACTCGCGGATTAAGTCACCCAAGTGGGACAGGCCCTTAATGCTCTAATTATACTAATTACTATAAGAATGTTTAAAACAATGGTGTTGATTGCTGCTCACTACGTCAATATATTTGCAGATATCCAACAAATATTGATGTTCGAGCACAAGTTGTCTAACTAATCGCGATAATTTTAGTTGTCTGGCTATGGACTTAACATGCTCTTGTGTTGGGAGTGTTAATACTGCCGTCCCAGTATGTTTTATGTGAAGATTCTGCACCTTCTTTTAGGGACACCCTGGATTAACCTGGCTGCTCTGCTTTCATCCCATACACTCAGGTAAGTTGGTAGGCTAAGTGTCCACTCTAAGTTACTGCTTAGTGCAGGTGTGCTGCAAAAAGATTCAGTGGGGGATAAACAAGGAACTGCAGATGCTGGTTTACCGAGGAAAGAGACAAAATGCTGGAGTAACTCAGCGGGTCAGGCAGCATCCCTGGAGAACGTGGAAAGGTGATATTTTGGGTCAGGACCTTTTTTCAGACTGATTGAGGGTCTGAAGAACGGTCCTGACTCACGACGTCACCTACCCATGTTCTCCAGAAGGGTCTCGACCCTGAAATGTCACCCATTCCATCTCGACAGAGATGATGCCTGTCCCACTGAGTTACTCCAGCATTTTGCGTGTTTCCAAGATTCAGAGGGGAAATTATGGTCCTGAAAGAGTGAATAAATTGGAGGGCACAGAAAAATGAGAAGGGAATGGGACTGCTGAGATTGTTCTGTTGGGAGCGGTCATACTAGATTGGGATCAATGGCCACCTTCTATGCCATTGCAAGTATTCTGATAGTAAACTGAAATGTACTGTCTGGGAGGATATATAAATTGGTGTGTATTAAATCTTGCCTAACTCCTAAATTCATAATTTAGTTTAGTTTAGTTTAATTTAGTGATATAGTGTGGAAACAGGCCCTTTGGCCCACCGAGTCCGCACCGACCAGCGATCCCCACACATTGACACTATCCTACACACACTAGGGACAACACTAATACCAAGCCAATTTACCTACCAACCTGTACGCCTTTGGAGTGTGGGAGGAAAGCGAAAATCTCAGAGGAAACCCACGCGGTCACGGGGAGAACGTACAAACTCCATGCAGATAGCACCCGTAGACAGGATCAAACCTGGGTCTCTGGCACTGCAAGCAGAGTATGGCCACAACTCTACCATGGTAGAGAATTATCAGTAGTAATCTATCAACATAAGGATTCTGTTGAAATATATTTAGGCCCTGCAAAAATGTATAGTACAAATCCATCCATTGAGCAAAATTTAAAAATAACTAAGTGTAGAACATAGAACAGTACAATGAAAATGTGTAGGAAGGAACTGCAGATGCTAGTTTAAACCGAAGATAGACACAAAAAGCTGTAGTAACTCAACAGGTCAGGCAACATCTCTGGAGAAAAGGAATAGGTGGCTATTGGGGTTGAGACCCTTCTTCAGATCACTGGAACAGGACACAATGTCCATGCCCTATGTGATGCCAAGATACATTCATCTCCTCTGCCTGCACATGATCAATACCCCTGCTTATCAATGTCTCTATGTCAAAGTATAAAATGAATGGCATATTTGCTAAACATAGCTGGACATTCGGACAATTGATTGCTTTTTTCTCAAAACCAATTTTGTTTTGAAGTCAGTTCTAACCAAGTTGTCATTCAGATCATTTGTAAAGAGGAAGATTGTCATAAGCTTGATGATTGTAGATACTGCGATTAAATAATATAATATAAATAATAATTTGTATTTAGTTTAAGTTGTAATGTGTGTTTACCTTTTCTATAACAACAGAGTTTTCAGGAATTGTAACTAAACACATGGCAGTTGTGAAGCAGTTATGGTGGGTCTGAAGAAGGGTCTCGACCCGAAACGTCACCCATTCTTTCTCTCCAGAGATGCTGCCTGTCCCACTGAGTTACTCCAGCTTTTTGAGTCTATCATATGGCAGTTATTTCTACATTTCCCTTTCTTCATACAGCATTTTGATTCAATTGATTGATTTAATCTCGCTAAACTGCAAGTTATAGAATATTAAACAAGACAACAATATGGTTCATGAAGGTAGGAACAAAAAGCTGGAGTAACTCAGCGGGTCAGACAGCATCTCTGGAGAGAAGGAATAAGTGACGTTTCGGGTCGAGACCCTTCTTTAGACAGGTCTCGACCCAAAACATCACCAATTCCATTTCTCCAGAGATACTACCTGATCCGTTGAGGTACTCCAGCTTTTTGAGAATATCTTGAGTTTAAACCAGCATCTGCAGTTCCTTCCTAAACGATATGCTTAATTTTCATTTAACAAATGCACGACTTGTACATCTTACTGTATATCTTAACTTCCATTCCATCTGTTAGAGATACAGTATCTTGTCACCAGATAACATCACCTATATCTATGGGACTCTCTCACCATGACTGTTACACCACATGGCAGAGTACGTATGCAACTTGTGTGTGTTGTCTAACCCACAATAAGTACATGCAAACCACAGGCACCACAAGTCATAGCCAAGAGAAGCACGTGGTCCGTGCACAGCTAAGTTTCAATGAGGAACCCCTCATCCTTCTAAACTTCAAAGAGTACAGGCCCACTGCCATCAAATGTTCATCATATATTAACCCACTCATTCCTGGGATCATTCGTGTAAACCTCCTCAGGCATTGAACAAAGTGATTTGTACGGTTGTCAGGGGTTATGGGGTGAAGGCAGGAGAATGGGGTTAGGAGGGAGAAATAGATCAGCCATGATTGAATGGTGCAGACTGGATGGGCCGAATGGCCGAATCCTGCTCCTATCACTTATGTTCATATGAAAGACAATTCGAGTAAAGGATGGTCACCGCGATATAAACATGGCGATCGGCATTCAACATGGCTGCCGAGTCTATGCCCAGGCAAGGCCATCAAGAAATCACAACTCCGCCACACAAATTAAAGCTTTTATCTTTCCTTTCAAGAATAGGCCTTTCCCCTTGCTGATTGGGAAATAACATCTACAATTCACATTGACCAAGCGTCAGTTACAGAAAATGAAAGTCTAAAACCTGGAGCCACTGGAAATCCGGACAGCTTGATGGCGTTTCCGTGGACAGTTCTTCATCTGTGTCTCTCCTTCTCTCTCCGTGGATGCCGCCTGACCTGCTGAAGGCTTCCAGCACTTTGTTGTTATTCTTCATCCCCAGATCTCACTCTGTGACGATGAGCATAGACGTTTCAGAAATAAATATTTTCAAAGTATGGATTTTCTTTCCAATGGTTGCTCAGGACGACTGCATCTGTTAAAACTTGTCAGCGGCCTACTGCAATTGAAAGACAACTCTGAAGTACCTTTGAGAAAGTCTTCCAGTCACAGTCATAAATCATAAATCACAAATGTGCGTTTATTCTTTCCACATCTCGGAGATGTGTAGCAACCTGAACATTGCACCAACAGTTACAACGAAACTTATACTAAACATATAAACATTCCTACAAATTCCAGAGATATTCTCCCTTACAAAATGTTTGCCCTGTGGCAGAAATCAATTAATTATGTGTAAAGAACTGCCTCCTTTTATTACATGTCATAGGGGTGAAAACATCTAATCAAAAGCATGACTGAAAGGTATGAGATCCTCAATTAGACGTAGTGTCATTATGATTTTATCACCTAGAGACAAATGTGAAACAATTATTCAGTTGATAATCTGTAATCCTTCAAGTGTCAGGGCAAGAAAGAATGCTTGACTATCAGCCTGTATAGTTTGTACAATACCAGGCTTTGTATTTCACTCGATTTTAGCCTCTCCACTGGGCCATTTGGTTTAGAGAGGAAACATGGAAACAGGCCCTTCAGCCCGCTCCAACCATCGATCACCCGTTCAGTCAGTCAGTCAATTTTATTTGTATAGCACATTTAAAAACAACTCACGTTGACCAAAGTGCTGTACAATAGTGCAGGTACTAACATGCTACATACAATGGTACACAGACCTAACAATACATACATAAACTGTTTACAGTGCCCCCTCAGATGGCCTCAAAAAATGCTAGGGAGTAGAAATAGGTTTTGAGCCTTGACTTAAAGGAGTCGATGAAGGGGGCAGTTCTGATGAGGAGCGGGATGCTGTTCCACAGTCTAGGTGCTGCAACCGCAAAAGCACGGTCACCCCTGAGCTTAAACCTAGACCACGGGATGGTCAGTAGCCCCAAGTCGGCCGACCTGAGGGACCTGGAGGTAGTATGGTGGGTTAGAAGATTTTTGATATGGGGGGAGGGGCAAGCCTGTCAAGGGCTTTGTATATGAATAAGAGGAGCTTGAAGTTGATTCTGTACTGTAGTAGGAGCCAGTGGAGAGAGGCCAGAATCGGGGTGATGTGGTTCCTTTTACGCTTTCACACTAAGTCCATGTTATCCCACTTTCTCATCAACTCCCTACATAATAGTGGCAGTTTACAGGAGACAATTAAGCTACAAAATCGCACGTCTATGGGATGTGGGAGGAAACCAAAGCACCTGGAGGAAATCCACGCGGTCATGGGAAGAACATGCAAACTCCACACAGACAGCTCCAGAGGTCAGCATTGAACCAGAGCTATACCAGCAGCACCTCTGTGCCAGAGCAACACTCTAGATTTTAATTTGTAGTTTCCCATTTTTGTCTGCAACAGTGCTCAAATTTAGACAAATTACAGAACAAATGGCAATTTTAGGATCATGATGGCCAAACCAGGATACTCGATACGCCTGCCCATGTGTAGGAAGGAACTGCAGGTGCTGGTTTACACCGAATATCGACTCCTCTAACTTCAAGTAACCCTTGCTTTCCCCCTCTCTCCATCCCTCCCCCTTCCCAGTTCTCCGACCAGTCTGACTGTCCCCGATTACATTTTATCTCTGTTTGCTTTGTTGTCACCTTCTCCTAGTTAACAATGATCTATTCTATATTTTCCTTCACCTTCATCTCTTTTGATCTCTCGTTTTCACACCTTAACCTTCCTTATCTCTGTGTCTCCATCTCCCCTGACTCTCAGTCTGAAGAAGGGTCTCGACCCGAAACGTCACCCATTCCTTTCATCCAGAGATGCTGCCTGTCCCACTGAGTTGCTCCAGCATGTTGTGTATATCTACTCCTGTCCATTTTATTTTTATTGACAGAGTTTACAGCCAAAGTTGTACTCATTGTTTGAAATTAAAGAAACAAAGTAGCAAGAACAACTCGATTAAAATATAAAACATAGAACAGTACGGCACAAGAACGAGGCCAATACCAACGCTTAAAATGTGGATTTCAAGCATGTTGGACGCCGCACATCTTGAGGAAATGCGATTCCTCCTAATAGATAAATCAGACCAATTCATAACGAGTTGGTCTCCACTTGTCGATTTTTTGGAAGCATATGGTGCAACAGAATCGTAGAAGCTAACTGTTTCAGGACTGGGCGAGGGATGGTCAAGATTATAAATAATGATCTCCTTACTTCTTTTTTTATTTTTTACTCTCTTTTTCCTATTTTCTTTTCTTCAACTTTCTTCTTTCATTCTTTTTTTTCTTTTTCACACTATATATCTCAAGTTTTTCTATCCTTTATTATCTAATTTCTTTTTCTTATTCCTCTTTATTATAATAAAAAAATAAGAAGCTGTACATAAAATGTATTATGAAAATATGTATTAGGCACTTTGGTGCCATACGATTGTACTTACTTCTAATAAAATTAAAATTAAATTTTTTTTTAAAAAAAAGAACGAGTCCCTTTGGCCCACAATATCTGTGCAGAAATGATGCAGAGACATTCTTTTACCTACCTGCATATAATCCATATCCCTCCATATCTATATAACTATCTCAAAGTCTCTTTAATGCCACTATCATATCTGCCTCAACCACCACCCCTGGCAGCATGTTCCAGGCACACACCACCCTATGTAGAGAAAGTTGCCCAGTACATCTCCTTTAAACTTTGCCCCCTCACACCGAAAAGTATTTGATTTTTCCATCTTGGAAAAGGGTTCTGACTCTCTACCCTATTGATGCCTCTCCCAATTTTATATACTTGCATCATGTCACCCCCAAGCTCCCGTACTCTAAAGAAAACAATTCAAGACTCTCCAACCTGTCCCTGGAGCTGACCCCTCTAATCCAGGCAGATCTACGCACTGGGTCTCACACTGCAGAGGAGTAAGGAAATTAAACAAAGGATCAATAGAGTGGTCAAAAAGCTGGAGCAACTCAGCGGGTCAGACAGCATCTCTGGAGGAAAAGAATCGGTGATGTTTCGGATGAGACGCTGTCTGACCCGCTGAGTTACTCCAGCTTTCTGTGTCTATCTTCGGTTTGAACCAGCATCTGCAGTTCCTTCCTACACCATCTTGGTGTAAATATTGTATTTTGACCGTAATTCCAATTTGAGAAGTCACAATTGTTACTGCAGCTCAGTTGCTTTGTATCAGTTTATCAGTACATTTGGAGGCTTTTTCATGCGACCACATCTCAATGATTCAATGATACTTCCAATGATACTTTATTGTGACATGTACCTACGTGGGTACAGTGAGATGCCACCAGGTAAAATCATGTAGCAGACCTCACCGAGGCAATACACAAGTAACCCCACGTTTTGGTGCCGACTGGATCACTGGACTGTTCACTGGACAGTCTTATCTACAGCCTGCCGCCGTACACGGCCCCACTTGCCACAACACACACTGTTGACAGGAACTCTCTAGCATTTCCACTCTAGCAGGAACACTTCAGAAAGCCCAAGCCAAATGGGCTGGCCATGTCATCCGAATGCCAGACCATCGGCTGCCAAAACAGCTGTTGTGCGGAGAACTGTGTCAGGGCAAGCGCTCAGTTGGGGGGCAGAAGAGACGCTTCAAAGACTGCCTCAAAGTGTCCCTCAAAGACCTTAACATCAATCTCATTACTTGGGAGTCATTTGCTCTGGACCGCCCCACAGGAGCACGTGCAGCTGAGAAGAAGCGCACCGCAGAAGCTCAGAGGAAATGCGCCGGCTGCTTCAACTTCTACAGCGCCCACCCAACTGTGTCCCATATGCGGGCCAGCCTTCCGGGCCAGGATTGGTCTCACCAGTCACCTCCGGACCCACAAACAAAAGCACTGAAGTCATGGTCTTCTTCGACTACGAAGGACGAACAACAACAACAGCAGCATATTATAGAGTGTGGGTACAAAGAGGAATCAATGATTCATTTAGTAACGTAAAAGATAATCATTCAGGAACACTAATACCTCCGCAAGTTCTGTATTTGGGAGTTATTATTAAGCAATTATTCTTGCTATTGAGGGAGTGCAGTGTAGGTTTACAAGGTTAATTCCCGGGATGGCGGGACTGTCATATGCTGAGAGAATGGAGCGGCTGGGCTTGTACACTCTGGAGTTTAGAAGGATGAGGGGGATCTCATTGAAACATATAAGATTGTTAAGGGTTTGGACACGCTAGAGGCAGGAAACATGTTCCCGATGTTGGGGGAGTCCAGAACCAGGGGCCACAGTTTAAGAATAAGGAGTAAGCCATTTAGAACGGAGACGAGGAAACACTTTTTCTCACAGAGAGTGGTGAGTCTGTGGAATTCTCTGCCTCAGAGGGCAGTGGAGGCAGGTTCTCTGGATGCTTTCAACAGAGAGCTAGATAGGGCTCTTAAAAATAGTGGAGTCAGGGGATATGGGGAGAAGGCAGGAACGGGGTACTGATTGGGGATAATCATCCATGATCACATTGAATGGCGGTGCTGGCTCGAAGGGCCAAATGGCCTACTCCTGCACCTATTGTCTATTGTCTATTAGTTTATCCCCCATAAAATATATAATTCTAAAGTAAACATGATTAATAGTTTTATTAGCAGTGTTTCCTAGGTCAATTGGCTCAAACCGCAGAAGAAGGCTCATCAGTTCCTCTTCACGTCCCAGTCTTTGCTTCTGGAGAATAAATTTGCCCTTCACTACATGTGCTAAACATCTAAAGGAATAGTGTAAGCATATTTTACACCGGCTCTGAAATTCAGTTACATTGAAGTCAAAACGATGGATTACTCATGATCAGTACATCTAGTGAAGGCGTTTTATACACCATGGTTATTGACATCAACATTTCCAGCCTGGCCAACTTTAACAATAAAGAATGCAAACAGGGGAACCAAATACAGGAATTTGTGCCTTAGCATTTGTAGGCAGTAATGAACTATGTACCTTTTCTTTGTTCACTGATGGAATGGGATGGCCAGCATGTATTGTCCATCTCTGATAACTCTTGTGAAGGCATTAAAGATCCACCTTCCTGAACTAATTCCAGTCTGCTGTTTAAAAGGATGGTTACAGTACCATTAATTAGAGAGAATCAGAACATCAATCCTCAATAATGCAGACTGTTTAGTTTATTGTCACGTGTACTGAGGTACAGTGAAAAGCTTTTCGTTGCGTGCGATCCAGTCAGCAGAAAGAACAATACATGATTACAATTGAGCCATTTACAGAGTATAGATAGATAAACAAATGTGTCGGAAGGAACTGCAGATTAACTGCTTGTTTAAACCGAAGATAGACACAAAAAGCTGGAGTCTGAAGACGGGTCTCGATCCAAAACGTCAGCCATTCCTTCTCTCCAGAGATGCTGCCTGCCCCGCTGAGTTACTCCAGCTTTTTATGTCTATATTCATGATAAGGGAATAACGTATAGTGCAAGGTAAAGCCAGCAAAGTCCAATCAAGGATAGTCCGAGGGTCACCAAAGAGGTAGATGGTAGTTCAGCACTGCTCTCTGGCTGTGGTAGGATGATTCAGTTCACTGTTAACAGCTGGAAAGAAACTCTCCCTGAATCTTGTGGTTTGTGTTTTCACACTTCTATATATTTTGCCTGATGGGGGAGGTGAGAAGAGGGAGTGGCCAGGGTGCGACTCGTCCTTGATTAGATTGCAATATATCTCAAAGTCAGGATGATGAGGTTACCAATGGCAGCCAAATATACTTGTGGTTTAGTGTGGGTTGGGGGAGTGCTGTTGTAGTATTACCAAAATCTTAGTCCAGCTTATAGCTGGTACAAATCAGGGCCATGATACATTTGTATTGGATGGAACCAAAGATACAATGTGATATTTGGGGAACTGTTGGCATTGAGTTTCTTGAATGACTTTGAATCTTTATTTAAATGGAGCATATTTCATCGTACATCTAAAGTGCCTTTAAAGGGTAGAATAGTCATCTGGAGTCAAGAGTCTAGTACGTTGTCACACTATATCTGACATTCAGTTGTGGTGATCACCATTGTGATTCTGGTCATTGGGAGCTCAAGGCTATAGATGCTGATATTGAAATGGAACATCAAACACACGTGGTCAGACCTCTCTCGTACTTAGGGTAGAGTATTGATCGGTGTGTCAGGTTATTAACAGAGAGAAAAAGAACATCTGAAGATCTAAAGAGGTGGGAGATTAGGTAGGCGTGGAGATATGAATTGGTGGGAAGGAGAGGGTTCCTGTAAGTGTTTCCAAGTCCAAAAAAGGGGTGGATAGATTGGAATCAGTGGTGCTGATGATGGTTAAGGGATGTGGAGGGAGGGTCCAGTGGTTAGTGGCCCAGTGTCAGAATAGGTCGGGGTGAGGTCAGTAGATAGTTCAGTTTAAGCAAAGGTCATAAGCTGGGATGTGTACGGGTGGTTAGAGGTTCACACTAGGGATATGGTTGGGTAGTTGAGGACCCCAAAGGAGAGCCCAATACGTTCATTACTTAAGGTGGATTTACCCGAGGCAGATTCCCATTGATGGACCTTAAAAGCATCACATTTAAATAATGCTGGAGCTGAAATCACAAGCTTAGTGAAGACCACGCTACATGAATGGCCTGCATCTTTTATGGCCGTAATGGCCGTACGTATAGCCGGGGACAGGTGTTAAGCTGTACTTTTCACCTGTGTAGGAAGGAATTCATATAATTAGTACAGACATCGCCACCAAGAATCAGTTCTAATGCTTTAAAGGATAGCCATGTTGCCATGTTTAGTTGTGATCAACTAAAGTGTTTTCATCTATTTGGTCCCCACCCGTTTATGTCCAGGTTCGGTGTGTTAATGTGGTGGGTCGAGAAGGAAAATCATGCACCTCGTTTATTTATTTATTTGTTTGTTTATATATTTATTTATATGTTTATTTATATTTATTTGTAAGCTATAAACGAGCAGTGTCCAGATCTAAGCCAATGAAGTTTGTTATTTATACATTTGGTACAGACATCTTTTCTAATGCTTTAATGGATCGCCATGTTGATTGTGATCAACTAAAGCGATTTCAGAACAGTAGTGGAACAATCATTTACCGGACTTGGTCTGAAGAAGGTTCTCGACCCGAAACGTCACCCATTCCTTCTCTCCAGAGATGCTGCCTGTCCCGCTGAGTTACTCCAGCATTTTGTGACTATCTAATAATTTTGCGGTTCTCTGCAATAAACTAATTTTTAAAACTTTCCTCTGTAACTAGGAGATGAAAATAAAATTGTTGCCGTTGAAGAGAGGCACCAAGTCTGGGCTGCCGTGGTACTGCACACTGGTGGGACTACGGGCTGAGCTAGTCAATGGTGTTAAAAGACAGATTTATGTTTTCCCCATGCTGAGCTTCCAACCTCAAACCAGCTGACTCAAGCAAAATAGCTCCATAAAGCCAAAACATCAACCCCAAATTACACCTCAGGCCTTTGCAATGAATAGCTGCTGAATGGATATAAGAAGGTCATCTGTCTGAACAATCTGGAGGGTAAGAGGAACTCTTGAGAGGGAAGGAGAAGTTTCAAATAACGATCCTAAAAGGTTGTGACGATTCTTCTCCAGCGCAGCCAGACTGCAGAGAATCACCTTTAATACAATTCTACAAAAGGCCCGCAGTGTAATCTTATGTTTTAGATAGCTCGGCAGATTTCTATGAAATCAAAAGAAACATTCATGTACAAGAGCATGTTGATCAGATTAGACTCCATTCTAAACACAAAGATCGTATCCACATAGCCAACAGAATTCAGCTCAGACTTGCTGACGAGATCCAAATTGAATTGCATCAGTGAGCATTAGGCTATGGTTTTGCTCCTGGCACATTTTGGTTTTATTCCATCTACAGGATTTTGGTTTAATATCTCTAACATATGAAAGTGTTTCATATTGGTCTTCTCCCTCTGCAGACCTCAGTTTTTTCAGTGAGTTCATAGTGTCTAGTTAAAAACCAGCAACATGCATATGGACACGAGGGTCCAATTTTACCACTGCCTAAGGTCAATGTTTTAAGAGCGAACTGCAGGCAAATACTCTGGGTTTGCTCTCAAATTCCAAGTGTTGGTGTCAGGACCAGTGTTTGACCAAGGGGAGGTGTGTATGGAGTTGGTTAAATTAAAATGTTCAAAGTAACCATTGTGTGCAAAAGCTGTTCAAAGAGAAGTCTATGGTTATTGTTCAGAACATGGGGTATTAAAATGCTGCAGTGGACAGTGAAATTCTTTCAGGGCTCCGTTGTATTAACAGCGGATAATTTAGAGGTTGGAAATCACGCAACCATATGTCGTCTGGAATTATAATCAAGCTCGTCGGCAGATCTGTGTAGGCACATGTGTATTAGCACATGTAATGAAGTCATCACAATACACAAACCACAAAGTGCTGGAGGAACTCAGCAGCTCAGGCAACATCCCTAAAGGGAGAAGGGTCTCGACCCAAAACATTACCTATCCATGTTCTCCAGAATGCTGCCTGACCTGCTGAGTTACTCCATCACTTTGTGTCCTTTTGTGTATTAATCAGCATCTGCAATTCTTGGTTTCTAGCAGAAGGGGAGAGAATGGCAAGGTGAAGGTTTGGGGTCAGAACCCTTCTTCAGACTGATTGAAAGCCATCACACATTACACTTGATCGAAAGCTATGTTCTGTCCATTACAATGCAAGCCAACAATATTGGACGGGCCAAAACTAAAGAAATAGTCCTAAATATCTGCTCAGGGCAGATATTGGTTGGTACCAACAGAGTGGTATGAATTCATTCATGGACCATATATCTTACATGCTTACATCAATTACAACACTCAAGTTCCATACTAAAGTAAATGGGATGGTGTCAGAGAGCCTTTGGTCAATCAGACGATTGAGTTCTTTCATCCTAAGTTAGTGGTTTGTAAATGTTACCTCAGTCAAAGGGACAACAACCTCTATTTACTAACACAGTGTCCAAAAATGTGTGCCTGTACATTATGAGAGGATTGGCTGCTGAAACTGCTGGAGTCATAGAGTCATAGAGCCTTATAGCGTGGAAACAGGCACCGGCCCAAATTGCCCACACCGGCCAACATGTCTACACTAGTCCCACCTGCCTGCACTTGGCCCATATCCCTTTCAACCTGTCCTGTCCATGTACCTGTCTAAATATTTCTGATATGTTGCGATAGTCCCTGCCTCAACTACCTCCTCGGGCAGTTCGTTCCATACACCTACCACCTTTTGCGTGAAAAAGTTACAATAGACAATAGACAAGAGACAATAGGTGAAGGAGTAGGCCATTTGGCCCTTCAAGCCAGCACCGTCATTCAATGTGATCATGGCTGATCATCCACAATCAGTACCCCGTTCCTGCCTTCTCCCCATATCCCCTGACTGCACTATTTTCATGAGCCCTATCTAGCTCTCTCTTGAAAGTGTCCAGAGAACCCAGAGAACCGGCCTCCACCGCCCTCTGAGGCAGAGAATTCCACAGCCTCACAACTCTCTGTGTGAAAAACTGTTTCCTTATATACCCCTCAGATTCTTATTAAATCTTTCCCCCACTCACCTTAAACATATGTCTTGCAGAAGTTCCAGGAACCCATTGAGAAGCCTCCATCCAAGTGGTCTAGATCGCATCCTAGTTCTACCAAACTTACAGTAGCTTTAGACTGTTATTCACTTGTGTGATGACATCAGTGAATGTTGACACCATTGAGTTTGGCTTTGTCAACAGTTCAAGTACACATTATCACAAAGTTGGTTCAGGATCACTGTGGTGACAGCTTCGTAATTGATGTTGCAGTATTAATGATGAAGGTGATCTAGTTAAAAAAACAGCCTAATAACCCAAATTTGTGGATTAACAATCCAAAATATGAGTTCATGTCCCCCTGCGTGTAATCTAATTGCACAACTACTCCTAAAATGCTATAAAATCCCATCCCATTCTTCTCCGTGGATTGTTGCCTTGTCGTGGTGGAGAAGCTTGTTTGGACCTGAGATCCTGAGAGCGATGCCGTCTGGAGCTATGTTCCTGGTAGGGCCACCCATGGCGGTAAGGTCGAGGGGGAGGTCCCTGACAAAGAGCAAACCAACCAAGATCTCAACAGTGGAACAGGCGGAGGATGATGGCTGACTTTAGTGGAGCGTCACAACAGCTGGGAAGGCGGATAAAGGCTGCAGCAGAAAAGGATCTCTGGTCATCTTGGGCTCCATGCCACTGGATCCTGACCCAGACCTGTCAAGGACCGTGTGGTGGCTGTCTGTGCACCAGTCTCCTCACGTTAAACAAAGTCACGCACAGGCGTCCTCCATATAGGGAATAGCACCCTGGAGACACCCATGGTCAGCCATGACCGAAGGGGGCCTAAGAAAGAAAATCCCATCTAGTTCTGCCATTTTCCTAAATGCAAAAGATCAGTTGACCCTATCTACTCTTGCGCAGATGTTCCAAGACAAATATCTGACTTCAAACTCACAGCACTGTGGTTTATTGTTAAATAGAAAACCATTCCATCCAGGTGGATTTCAGGGCACGTCTTTCCAATGTTCCTCACATCCTACATAATGAAGGATTAAATCAATTTAAAAAACAGAAAATGCTTGAAGCACTCAGCAGGTTACACTGCGGTACCACTGTGCCACCCGACGTGAGCATGAAAAGTGATACTAAAAGCAAGATCTTTCTTCCTTTTTGGCAAATGAAATCAAACAAAAGGTTCAGCCATGTGCCAGGATAACATGGGGAATTTACATGTTTAAATGGGGAGCGATTGGAACTTTGATGGTAAATTCGGAAAGGTAAGAGGTAGTTAATTGGAAGACTGATCCAAACAAAAATCGCAGATGATTCTAACAATTGAATGTGGGTGAAGGAATATGCTCGGCACTTACAGTAATTCACTGCACCATACTTATTATTATTTACCTATTCGCATCATTTACCTTGTCGTGGTGAAGAGGCTTGCATGCCCCAATGATTCCGAGAGCGATGCCGTCGGAAGCACCAGCTTCTGGTAGAGCCACCCATAGCGGTAAGGTCTTTCTTCTTGGTTTCTTGGTCCTCCAAAATATTCCCAATGGAATTTAAACTGGAGGTGGTGGAGGGAGGACTTAAGCCAGAAAGGGTTTTTGGGAAGAAAGAGCTACCTTAAATGTAGTTGCATCTGGTTGGGTAACTAAAGTAGGGTGAAGATTATTCCATGTTTTAATTGTGCGGGGGAAGAATGAATTGCTGTACACATCTGTCTTGGTAGCTGGAATCACAAATTGGATCGAATGCCCTTGTCTGCTCCTAGTTGGTTTGGGTTTGGTGTAGGTCTTGTAATCTATGTCGAGCTGACCATTTAACATTTTGTAAAAAACAGGTCAAACGGTGAGCTTCACGTCTGTCTTGGAGAGGGTTCCACCCCAGAGAATTCAGAAGTTTGGTAACACTCACTTCTCTCTCATAGGTGTTAGTAACCAATCGAGCTGCCTGTCTTTGGACACGTTCGATGGAAGAAATGTTTTTATTTGTGTATGGGTCCCATGCTGCAACTGCGTAGTCCAAATGAGGTCTAACGAGGGTGAAGTATAGCTTCTCCTTGACAGAAGTTGAACAATGATGAAAGTTGCGCCTCAGAAAAGGTCGAGGATGAGGGTCCAGACTAAGAACGATCCAACCTACAAGACCTCAACGGTGGACCAGGCGGACAAAGTTATCTTGAACTCAACGGCTGTGAAGGCGGATGAAGGCTGCAACAGATCTATCAGCTCCAATCGTCTTGGTTCCCTTACCATTGGAATGAGTTGATTGATTTGTGAAGGACCGGGCGCTTCTTGGAGCGCAACATCAGGTACACGTTAAACACACACACGCACAGGCGTCTTCCTTCTGTGAGCAGCACAAATCAACAGATCGCAGACCATCATCCTCGACCTCGAGGGATAGCAACGACGACTTAATATTATTTACATCATGGGAAATTCACAGAATGTCTACATCAAAATTGTTATGGTCAGCAGTTCTTGTAATCTTGATTTTATTAATGCAGTCTGGCTGAAGTTAGCTAAACCAGCATAAAAAAATCAAGGAATTTTAAACATGCCAAGATTTTCTGACCTTTTACTATGGCTTAACATTTTGCAATTGCAAACAAAACCAGCCACTTTTCAAATAATGAAAATTGTGAGTTTCTGGTGGTGGGGGCCAGTTTGTGGCAATTTTAAGAGATTCAAATGGAGCCTTTTTAATGTACTGGTGATTAACAGGCACGTTAGATATCACATATAATATTTACTCATGAACTGACCAACGTACACCAATAGTAAATGGTTCAATGTTGTTTATTTTTTAACTAATATTAAATGAGGTAGCTCCAGGTTGAAATGAAAATCCTCATAAACAATTGAATCACTTTTATTTGAAAACTGCAATTGAAAAATTAAAGAAGTTCCCATTATACTGATTGTATTTGCTCATGAAGAAATTTGTGCTTCTGCTTACCCAGTGAATTCAATGTAAAGTTGACATATTTTTTAAGGTAAATACCTCAATTTCAAACACAACTTACACCCAATTTTCCCAACATGTCCAATGCAATCAGTTTTGACATTAGTGTGAGATTCAAATTAGTCCGTTGCAATTTATCAATCCCGTGATCTAGAACTCGGCAGGAAAACAGGTTAAAGGTGAATTGTTCAAATAATCATTGAACAAAAACTAAATACACCAACTTTATCCCCAAGGAAGTAACTATTTTAGTGATGGAGATGAAAATGAAAAAAAAACTGCAGAGGCTGGAAATCGGAAATGGGAAAGAAAACGCTGTGAACACTCAGCAGATCAGACAACATCTAAGGAAAGGGAAGGAGTCTTAATGTTTCAGGTCTGGGTCCCTTCGTCAGTTTTTATCTCATGGTGGGATAGAGATGCTTACTTTTTTGTTAACTTGCACTGAACAGTGCTTTGAGCATTTTATTGAATTTGTTGTTGATAAAAGTGTTGCAATCCTGATAGATCGCAAAAGATTACAGGCAATTCAGGTGAATAAGAACATGGAAAATTAAACAGCACCACACATGAACAGGCCCTTCAGCCCACAATGTCTGTGCCGAACATAATGCCACATTAAACTAATCTTTTCTGCCTGGACATAATCCATATCACTCTAATCCTTGCATATACATGTGCCTATCTAAAAGCCTTTTAAACCCCAATAACTGAATGGTTTAGTTTAATTTAGAGATACAGCATGGAAACAGGCCCTTCAGCCCACCGAGACCGTGCCAACCAGAGATCACCGCACACTAATACTATCCTACACACATTAAGGACAATTTACACTTATGCCGAGCCAATTAACCTACAAACCTGTGCATCTTTGTAATGTGGGAGGAAACTGAAGATCTCGGAGAAAGCCCACGTGGCCACGGGGAGAACTCCGTACAGATAGCACCCGTAGTCGGGATCGAACCCGGGTCTCTGGTACTGAATGCACTGTAAGGCAGCAACTCTACCGCTGCGCTACTGTGGCCACGCAAGAGTAACAAGAATTGAAAACTCTAATTAAAGGAATACTTCCATAAATTTTTTTTTTAAGGCAGTAAGAACAAAGATTTGCAACAGGCAAGATTTGAGAATGGAAAACCTGGTGGCAAAGAAACAAATGGAATCGATTAATTTGTGATGAGATTTCTGTGTTTTTGCTCTGTGTTTAATGTATCAAAAATTTCAAGTGGGTGATCGGTGTCAGTTTCACAACTGCACATGAAATAATGCCACTGTGCCTGGCTGACAACGTTAATAACAAAACTATATTAGACCACCCCATTTAACAGAAGCAATGCAGAAGATGGAAGGCTCTGATACCGATCAGACACTTATCCTATTCTTGTCGTGCTACTGTGTAACTGCTCCCGTGAATGTTTGAATATCCACATGATTAGTCACAAGGCATCCAGGCAGCTAGGCATTCCACAGAGGCACTCTCTGTAAAAGCAGGAGCTTCTCTGGTGGACAGTTACATCGCAGGCTCCTCATGCAAACTCTTCTAATCGCTGCTCCTGATTCGAAAGGAAACGTTCCAGTCAAACTGAATTGCCATCTCCTAATAATCTAAGAATCTAGACCCCGTGCAGAGAAGTACGGACAGAAAAATCAAGACCGCCTCTCGATTTGCAAGAAAGTATTTCAGTCGAAAGGAATTGTCCCTGTATAATAATTCAGGCGTGGGGTAGAGAAATCTGACCTTGTCAGGCTTCTAAACTGGCTGACATCTTGTCACCTGACACTGTTGAGGAAAGCAAGACAACTTGATGCAGCAATGTGGTGCACACTCGAGTCCATTCTCCCCTTATCCTTTGAGCATTTGAAACTGTAGCACTAATTTTCCTTTTCAATCTTGGACTGCCAAACAGCCTGCAGGTCAAACAAAGTGATTGCAAAATGAAAAAACCCAAAAAACTGCAGATGCTGGAAATCTGAAATAAATACAGAGAATGCTGGCAGCACTCAGCAGGTCGGGCAGCTTCGGTGGAAAGAGAACCAGATGTTGTTTCAGGTCCAGTTTCTGCATTGTTACTATCTGGAGAGTGATGAATGTAACGTATGCATGCTTTTCCGCTTATTGAAACTCCACAATGAAAGCAGATGGTGCTCTGGATATTAACCTCCCTGTGAGCAAAGCTGGTGTAATATTTACATGTAATGGAAGCCTCCTGACTCTCAGTCAAAGAAACAACTTTATTTATTGTCTGCCTGGACCTACCTGATCTCCCGTTTGCCAAACATTTCCCCGTCCCAATCCCACACTGACTTTTCCGTGCTGGGACTCTTCCACTGTCTGAGTGAGGCCAAATGCAAATTGGAAGAACAGCATCTCATATTTTGCTTGGGCAGCTTACAACCCAGCGGTATAAATTTTGATTTCTCTAACTTCACATAACCCTTGCATCACCTCTCTCTCTATCCCTCCCCCACCCAAGTCGTACCAGCTTCAGTCATCTTGGTGAGTCTCATTGTCTGTAACTTGTTTTCACCTAGCCCACACCAAACAATGGCCTGTTTCCTTTATTATCATTACTTTTCTGCATATCTTTCATTAATTTGTTCCATATCACATTCCATATCTCTCTTTTCTCTTCCCCCTGACTCTCAGTCTGAAGAAGGGTCTTGACCTGAAACGTCACCTATTCCTTTTTTCCAGAGATGCTTCTTGTCCCGCTGAGTTACTCCAGTATTTTTTGTCTATCTTATAAGCTGTAAGGGTCTGTTTTTAACTTGCACTCACATACAGAAGTGGGAAGACCATTGCAAATGGAGTCAATGCTAGGTTGAGGCAGCTTTAGTCAGTTTTATGTCTTATCTTGTTTGCGGACAGGAAGTAAGAAGGTTTCTCAAAGGTCCACAATGAGAGTTTAGCTTTGCGCCATCCTCTACATTTCTGATCACAACGTTTTCCCCCCGAGACCTTTCCTGATCTTAGAGACATGGACCATTCCATCAGACCCTGCTCGCTGTCTCCAACCGTGCAATCTTTCACACTCCCGTGTCCGGTCTCCCTCTCATGCACCAACCTGTCTTTCCAGGTCGGCAATGAACCATGATGGATCTTCCAAGCCTGCATTGCCGGTGAGAAGGGTTTCTTTCCCACTCCAGCTTTGGCTCCTGTTAGTTGCTTCCCACCTAGAATTAAACTGGTTTAGTTTGGTTTAGTTTAGTTTAGAGATACCGCGCGGAAACAGGCCCTTCGGCCCACCGGTGCCGCACCGACCAGCGATCCCCGCACATTAACACTATCCCACACTAGTGACAATTTTTACATTTACCAAGCCAATTAACCTACATACCTGTACCTCTTTGGAGTGTGGGAGGAAACCGAAGATCCTGGTTGCCGCCCAGCCATGACATGTAGCTGTCGGGTCATGTGTAAGAAGGAACTTCAGATGCTGATTTAAACCAAAGATAGACACAAAGCTGGAGTGACTCAGCTGGACAGGCAGCATCTGTGGAGAGAAGGAATGTGTGACGTTTCGGGTCGAGACCCTTCGACCTGAAATGTCACCCATTCCTTCTCTCCAGAGATGCTCCAGCTTTTTTTTTATTTTTTTTAAATTTTATTTTATTAGAAGTAAGTACAATTGTATACAATCATATTTTCATAATACATTTTATGTACAGCTTCTTATTTTTTTAATTTTGTAATAAAGAAGAAAAAGAAAAATAAGTTAGATAATGAAGAATAGAAAAATGTGAGATATATAGTGTGTGAAAAAGAAAAATAGAGAGTGAAGAAAGAAAGTTAAGAAATAGAAAATAGAAGAAAGAGAGTAAAAGAAGAAAAGAGAAGAAAATATCACTCCAAAATCCATGAAGTTTTATACAAGAAACAAAAGAGTGTGTTATAGTTGCATCTTGGGTTAAACATTTATTGCAAATGGGGGATATATTTGGATAGAATTTATTTAATCTTGTTTTTGAGTAATATAATCTATGTAAAATTTTAAATTGAATTAGAGTATGTCTTGCGTTAATCGAACACTTGTGAATGTATGTCAAATACTTTTCCCATGTAGCCTTCGTAATTTTTTCAATAATTCCCGTTCCCACTCTTCTCTAATTACCTCGGTTGCAGGTAAATCTATATTTAAGATACTATTATATAAATATGATATTAATTTTTGTGTATCAGCTTTTTTTTTTTATTTATTTATTTTTTTTTTTTATTTTTTAGAAGTACGGTAGATTACAGTAATGTACAACACGTATATATTAATACATTTTTTGTACCGCTTCACTTTTTTAAACTTTAAGAAAGAAAAAGAAAGAAGTAAGAAAAGTGAAGAAAGTGCGCAAAGGTTGTGAAGTGCAAAAGAGTGTTGGGAAAAGAAAGCCCCTTAGAAAAGAGGTTAGAGAAGGAAGTAAAGTTAGAAAATAGACCCTAGAAAAAAAAGAGAAAGAAAGAAGGAACAATCGCTCTATTATAACTCTTATACCATACTTCATAGAGAAGGAACTACCAACCAAGTCTATTTTTATTTTACCTCCCATTACCAGGTCCAGATACCTTTTATTTATTTATTTGTTTTTCTAAATTACTATTGCACCTCATGCTTGTAATAGGTCCAAAAACGTAGACCACGTCTTTTGAAATTGATCTACTTTGCCTACTAGGAGGAATCTCATCTCTTCCAGATGTAATGTTTCCAACATATTTGATGTCCACATTTTTATTGTTGGTGTGGGCGCATTTTTCCAGAATTTAAGTATAAGCTTTTTTCCCATTATTAGCCCATAATTGAGTAAATTCTTCTGATACACGTTTAATTCAGGAATACCTTCCGATATTCCAAAAATAATCCATTCTGGTTTTGGTACCAGTTTTATTTTGATTAATTTTGAAAAAATATCAAATATTTCAAACCAGAATTTTTGGATTTTTGTACAAAAAACAAAAGAATGTGCTATGGTAGCTTCTTGACATATACATTTATCACAGATTGGTGAGACGTTAGGAAAGATTTTATTTAGTTTGGTTTTTGAATATTTGTGTATCAGCTTTAATATTCATTACTTCTTCTAGTAAATCAGGAGTTATTTTTTGATATCCCTGTATGTATGACTTCAAGAAATTGCAAATCTGAAAGTATTTAAAATAATGAGTGTTTTTCAATTTAAATTTTAATTGTAATTGTTGAAATGATAGTAAATCTCCCATTTCATACATGTCCCCGATCCTTTTAATTCCTAAACTTTCCCATTGATTATATATTTTATCCATCATAGATGGTTTAAATAAAGGATTATTCGCTATCGGTGTTAACAATGATAGGTTTCTTAGTTTTAAGGATAATTTTATTTGTTTCCATATTCTTATTGTATCTTGTATAATTGGGTTTTTCTTATATATTGTATTGTTCATTTTTTTCGGGGAGAAGAGGATTGTTCCTATATTACAAGGATAACAATCCTCTTTCTCCATTTTTATCCATTCTGTCTGTTGGGTTGAACTATCCAACCAGTAAATTATATTCTTAATATGTATTGCCCAATAGTAATACAAAAAATTTGGGAGTGAAAGTCCCCTGATATCTTTTGGTTTACATAAGTGTTCTTTTTTAATTCTATGTGATTTATAATCCCAAACAAAATTAGTAATATTAGCGTTCAGTTTAGAAAAAAAATATTTTGGTACATATACTGGTATAGAGCGAAATAGGTATAATAACTGTGGTAGGAAGCTCATTTTAACAGCATTTATTCTGCCTATTAATGATAAAGGAAGTGTTGTCCAAAATTTAATCATTATATTAAGTTTATTTATTAAGGGTATAAAATTGGCGTTGAATAAAGCTTTATGTTTTCTAGTAATCTGAATACCCAGATATTTAAATTTTTCTGTTGCTATTTTAAAAGGGAACTTCAATAAGTGTGTAGATTCTTGAGGTTTTAACGTCATAATTTCACTTTTGTTCCAATTTATTCTATATCCAGAAAAGGACCCAAATTCCTCTATTAAATTTAATAAATTTGGTATGCTCGTTTGTGAATTTGTTATATATAACGGAATATCGTCTGCATACAACGAAATTTTATTATTTGAGTCCCTAGTATTATAACCCTGAATATTCGGATGGCTTCTTATACTTTCAGCCAGAGGTTCTATCATAAGGGCAAATAGCAGGGGTGATAAAGCACATCCCTGCCTATTACCCCTTGATAATTGAAATTTTTGAGATAACATGCTGTTAGTCAATATTCTTGCCATCGGTTTATCATATAATAATTTCACCCATGCAATAAAGTTCTCTCCCATATTAAATTTTTGTAATACTTTGTATAAATACTGTCATTCTACCTGATCAAATGCTTTCTCTGCGTCCAAAGAAATAATTGATAAGTCTTCTTCCTCCACTTTATGTGAGTACATTATATTAAACAGGCGTCTCAAATTATTAAATGAATATCTTTTGGGTATAAACCCCGTTTGATCAGGGTTTATCAATTTACTAATATATTTGCTTAGTCTTCTGGCTAAAGTCTTTGCTAGGATTTTCTGATCTGTATTTAAAAGTGATATAGCTCTATATGAGCCCGGTTCCTCTAGATCTTTATCTTTCTTTGGAATAAGCGTAATAGTTGATTCTGCTAATGTTTCAGGTAATTTATTTTCTTTAAAAACATAAGTATATAAATTAAATAGATAAGGGGTCGTTATCTCATGAAACTTTTTATACAATTCATTACTAAAACCATCTGGTCCCGGCGTCTTACCATTTTTCAACGATTTTATTGTTTCACCTATTTCTTCGATTGTAATTTGAACTCCTAGTTCTTCTTGTTCCAAAAGGTCAAGTTTTGGTAGATTACATTTATCTACAATTTTTGTAATTTTACTATCTTCTGTTTTGGTTTTTGATGTGTATAAATTTTGATAAAATTTAGCAAATCTTTTATTAATATCTTTAGGTAGTGTTAGTAATTCACCATTATCGGATTTAATTTTATTTATAGTATTTTCCTTTTCCTGTTTTTTCAGTTGACGCGCCAACAGCTTATGTGGTTTGTCACCAAACTCAAAATGTTCCTGTTTTGTAATTTGGAATAATCTTATTACTCTTGCCGAGAGAATTCGGTTAAGTTTAAATTTCAGTAGTATTATCTTATTACGTTTATCTATAGTGGGATCTTTAGCATTATCTAACTCTAACTGTCTTATTTCTTGTTCTAACAGCATTTGTTCTGTTTTATTCTTCTTATTTTGAAAAATTTCATATGAAATTATAATTCCTCTAATAAATGCTTTAAAAGTTTCCCATAGTAAAGAAGGTGAGGTACCTGGTGTATCATTTATCTCAAAAAATAATTTCATTTGTTGTTTCAAGTATTGATAACCCTGTAAGTCATTTAATATATATGTATTAAACCTCCAAAAACATTTTTTACCTGGCATTCCCTCAAATTTTACTGAAAAAGTCAATGCAGAGTGATCAGAAATACTACTAATATGGTAAGTTGGGTTAATTGTATATGGCATTAATTTCCTATCCACTAAAAAATAATCAATTCTTGAATATGTTTTATGTACCGAAGAGTAAAACGAATATTCCCTTCCTACTGGATTAGCAGATCTCCATACATCTGTTATGTTAGTATTTTTTATATATGTATTTAGAAGTTCACTAGTCTTAGATTTTATATTACTCCTTCTTTGTTTTGCTGATTTGTCTAAATATGGATCTAAAACACAGTTGAAATCCCCTCCTATTATCACATTTTGATAATTAAACTCCAGTATTATATCTATAATTTTCTCCAAAAATTGAGGGTTATCAAAATTCGTAGCGTAAATATTTACCATAGTTATTGGGGTAGCATAAATTTCTCCCGAAACTATGATATACCTTCCCTCTTTATCTGATATAGTATTCTTTAATTTGAACGGTATACCTTTTCGAATAAGAATAGCCGTACCTCTAGATTTAGAAGTAAATGATGAATAATATGTTTGGCCTATCCACTTCGCCTTTAATCTCATTTGTGTTTCCTGTTTCATGTGAGTTTCTTGCAAGTAAATTATGTCGCTTTTCAAAGATTTTAAGTGAGCAAAAATTTTACCCCTCTTTATTGGTTTGTTGGCACCCCTTATATTCCAACTACAGAATGTGATTCCTCCATTCTTTATTTGTCTATCATCTTGCATTGTATATCAAAGTAATATTCTTGAATCATATGGTGCAGACAAATACCGAGATGCTCCAGCTTTTTGTCTCTATCTTCGGCTGTAGGGTCATTCTTCTTCAAGGTGCCTGTTAGTGAATGTTAGATCATCCATTGGACAATGGCTACTTTTCCAATTCCCTGGTACAAAGAGGATTACAACACATCCTAAAGTAACACCTGCCCCTTTCCCCTCTTCACTTCCATGTGCCACCCCCACCAGCCATGTGGGCACCCCATTTCTCCAACTATCTTGCCCACCATTCCCCAGCACCCACATCCCCTGCCACCCATATCCAAATCTCTGACTGTTTTTGTTTCTGTTTTGTTTTTTTGTTTTTTTTACTTTTCAAAAACTTTATTCGACACAATCAAATGATACAACACATCAATACATAATCAAAAGATACATTATATCAAAACAAATCATTATAGTAAAACAGTACATTCATTATTTATGATACTCTCAACCCCACGTGGTGACCAGCGCCCACGGAAGGCCTCCAGAGTCCTCGTGGACACTGCATGTTCCCGCTCCAGGGACACCCGTGCATGGACGTACGCCCGGAAGAGGGGCAGGCAGCCAACTCTAGCCTCACCATCGACCGCCCGCTGCCTGGACCCACGAATGGCCATCTTGGCCAGGCCCAGGAGCAAACCGACAGGGAGGTCCCACCTCCCCCACTTGGCTCTCCCCACACCTTGCCTTATGCCCACACACTAGAATCGTGGGACTAAAATGCAACCAGAACTTAAGGAACAACCTCTTCAGATATTGGTACAGGGGCAGTAGCCTCGCACACTCCATGTACACGTGGAACACGGTCTCTTCCTCGCCACAGAAAATACACGCGGCGGACGAGCCCGTGAACCTACTTAAAAGTGTATTACAAACCACCGCTCCGTGCAACAGTCTCCACCCCAGGTCCCCAATGTAAAGGGGGACAACTCCCTTATAGAAGGACCCCCACCGGGGACCTCCCCCGCCTTCAGGTGGTAACGCCGTCCGCCAAGGTGTGTCAGGACAGGAAACAAAGGCAAGGAGGTGCAGAATGTGCAGGAACATTCTGTACAGTGTGCGTCTCTTCACATCACGAAACGGTATGCTGATCATCTCAGAAAGGCAGCTCAGGTTGTGTGGAGCCGGTGCCCGAGAAATATCCCGGAGCCTAGGCCCGATGAGCAGATCTGACGGAGCGGTTGAAAGCTCAGCCAGAACCACTCTAGGCGCGTGCCTCTCCTCGACACCCGCCATGACTGGGCGAGGACCGGCCACTCCCGCAGCCGCAACATCCCCCTCCCCTCGTAGAGCAACACGCTTGCTGAAAACAGCCAAATTCCTCACTCTGAGCACATCCCGGTAGAAAACAGGCATACCCCTTAGGGCGGGTCGACTGATGCCCGCCACCGGGAGCCGCGAGCACCCCCCCCCCCCTAGGCAACGACCCCGACAAAAAAAGTACGTGGCCAGAGCGTGCCATCTGGGGGGGTTCTCTACATACATATACCTCCGCAGAGTCCTGAGACGGAGAGCCGCCACCTGGGTACGCACGCATACCAAGGACTTGCCGCCCTCCTCTAACGGGAGACTCAGGACCGCTGCAGAGACCCAGTGCTTCCTATTTCCCCAGAAGAAATCTACCAGCTTCTTCTGTAGAACATTTACAAATATGGAAGGTGGGACAAGAGTAGCCAGCCGGTACCATAACATGGAGGCCACCAGCTGGTTTATGACCAGCACCCTCCCCTGAAAGGAAAGAACTCCAAGCAGGCCTGACCAGCGACCACTTTCGTCTCCAACTCCTGCCAGTTCGCCGGCCAAGCATCCTCAGTGGGGCTCAGGTAAACCCCCAGATAGAGGAGATGTGTGGTACTCCACACATACCTTGCCATCTCCTCTGGCAGGGAATCCACCTGCCACTGACCCACTAAAAGACTAGAGCACTTACTCCAGTTAATCCTGGCAGAAGATGCAGCTGAGAAAATCTCCTGGCAGTCACGCATCCTCCGCAGGTCACCAGGATCAGTGAACATAAGAAGTACATCATCTGCATACGCCGAAAGAACCACCTCCACCCCCGGGCCAGGTAGGGCCAGGCCTGTCAACCTCCTCCGAAGAAGACACAGGAACGGCTCCACACAGACCGAGTACAACTGACCCGACATGGGGCACCACTGACGGACCCCCCTCCCAAAATGAAAGGGAGCCAACAACGCACCATTAACCTTCACAAGGCACTCCGCTGCAGCGTACAAAAGCCAGACCCGGGCCACAAGATGCGGTCCAAGTCCAAACGCTTGCAACGTCCCGAATAGGTAATCATGCTCTACCCTATCAAAAGCCTTCTCCTGATCAAGAGACAGAAAAGCAGCTGACTGACCAGTACCCTGAACTATATGAATCAGGTCCCTAACCAGGTGGATGTTATCCTGAATGGACCGGCCAGGGACTGTGTAGGACTGGTCAGGATGAATCATTTGAGACAGCACAGGGCCCAGGCGATTTGCCATTGCCCGTGCAAATACTTTATACTCTGTACATAGGAGAGAGACCGGCCTCCAGTTCTTCAACAAGCGGAGTTCGCCCTTCTTGGGCAGCAAGACAACAACTGCCCTACGCCACGAGAGGGACATCTCCCCGACCGCCAGACTCTCCCCCAGCACCAACATGTAAACACCCCCCAGGATATTCCAGAAAACTCTGACAAACTCTACCGTCAACCCATCCAGCCCGGGTGATTTACCCTTCCTGAGCTGAAACAATGCACAAGTCAACTACTCCAAAGATAAGGGGCCATCAAGAAGATCGGCCACCTCCCTATCAACAGTCGGTAGACCCTCCCACAAGTCCTGCTGAGCCTCCCCGTTGAATCCCCCTGCGGAGAACAGGGACCCATAAAAGGACCTGACCACAGCACTGATCCTCTCCGGATCAGTGACAGAGGAGCCATCGTCTGCGAGCAGCTCTACGAGCTGTTTGCGGGCTCCCCTCCCTTTCTCCAGAGAGAAAAAGAAAGGCGAACCTCGGTCCAGATCTTGCATCATCTGGACCCGCGACCTCACGAAAGCACCTCGGGACCGCTCAAGCAGCAGATTCCTCAAGGCTTCCTTCTTCTCCTGAAACTCTCGCCACTCACAGGAGTCATCACCAACCCGACCCAGGCGAGACTCTGCACCCAGTAGCTCCCTCTCAAGCCTCTCGACCGCTGAGTCCCGCCGTCCGGTCGACCCCCACGTATACTCCTTACCTCCGCCTCTCTCTCCACTTCACCCAAAACCGACTGAATGACTCCCGGAAACACCGATCCTCCAGCAGCCGGTTGTTAAAGCGCCAGTATGCGGACCCAGCCTGAGTGCGCGCCGGATTGAAGTCCACACGCACCAGACAGTGGTCCGAACACGGCACCAGCCGCATTGAGGCCGCTGAGACACGAGCAACAAACGCTCGGGAAATGTATAGTCGAACCACCACCCTCAGACCTCCGCGAAAACGCAGTGGAATCTGGGTGGAGGTTCCGCCACGCATCAACCAGCTCAAAGGAGTCAATCAAACCTCTCAGCTTCTTCGCTACAGCAGGGGCACACTGAGTACCAGAACGGTCTCGCGCCTCAAGTGTGCAATTAAAGTCCCCACCAAGGAAGACACACTCTCCCCTATCAATAGTGCTCAACAGAGCAGTCACCTCCTGAATTAGGCCGGCCTGCATCGTACCGGAGCTAGGGGCATACACGTTAATGAAATGCAACGGCATGCCATCCAGGCTCACGGCCAGATGGAGCAAACGTCCTGGCACAACTTCTTGCACTTTTAGAATAGTTGGCAGGAAATTCTGGGCCAACAGAAAGGCCACCCCACTCGAATTCGAGCTGAGATGGCTCATGTAAACCCCCCCTTCCCACTCCAGTCTCCATGTAGGTTCATCACTAACAACTGTGTGCGTCTCCTGCAGAAAACACACTGCAAATCTCCCCTCTTTAAGGACTGATAAAAGCTGAAATCTACGAAAACTTGCTCTACTCCCGTTTAAGTTTAATGTTGCGACGGTGAATGTGAAGGCACACTAGATTGAAACCCCCACACTCCCCATGGACGCAACAACTCTCTGTCTGAGGAACACCAAAAAGTCCCCAAACTGGCTCTTCTCAGAGACAGGAAGATCACTATCCTTGTTGCCAAGAATAGCCTCGAGAGTCTGAATCAAAACTGGCAGATTAGCCCACCGCCTTTTCGCAGCTTCCAATCTTGTTCTGCTGGAACGGTTTGTTTTGATGAATTCTCGAACCCCACGTATATCACGTACATGAGACTCGGCCTTGGAGCCTGGGCACTCGGCCAACTCACTCGCACCTGCAACAACAGGATCCACACCACAATGTTCAAGGTTGCTTTCAGAATTTGAAAGACCAGAGCTCTCCAAAAGCTCGTCAACCCCACTACACAAACTGTCCTTATCACTCTCCCCCTCCTCCAGCAAGACACCACCCCCAGGATCAATGCCGGGTAAGGGTCCCGAAACCCCTGACTGCAACAGGCAGCCCCCTGACTGGCTGGGCACCTGCACGCTACCATCACCCTCCACGTCTGGGCCTGGGGAAGAAAAAACACCAGGCACCCCCAGGGCCTGTGATAAACTGGCACCCCCGGAATCTAAAGGGAGATCACCACCCGAACTATCCCCGACCTCCACAGCACCTACAGCATCCCCTCCACTGGCAGCACCCAGAGACTCTCCACTTTCATTTAGCCTCTCCCCTACCAACTCATCCGGCGATGCAGCACACCCCCCATTACCTCCACTGGCTCTGATGTGGAGCACAGACTGGAACACGAAAGCCCCCGAACCACCCCCCTCGGGCTGACTCTGCTCCCCCATCTCAAGGGCCCCACTACCAGGGGCGCGTACCCCATCCACTTGCGTGCCAACACCCTCAAGAGGCCTCTGAAACGAGGGGACCTCCTCCGACCCAGAGGACACACATCCAGGGGAGCTAACCTCAACACCTGATGAGATAACTCCATCGGAGGGCCCCTGAGATGAAGGGACATTCACCCGCCCAGAGGACACAACTCCAGAGGAATCAACCCCATCACCTGGACCTATAATCCCCGCGGAAGATCCCTGAAATGGAGGCTCACCCACCAACCAGTTCTTGACCACCAACCACACCAGTGGTGGAAGGTCTGGAAAAAGTCGTCCCCCTAACTTTCGGCTCACGCCCTTCCTCTTCCTCGCCAGGCCTAATCCTCCTTTTTATCCCACTAGCATGCGGCGGTAGGTGACCTCCATAAAGGAAGGGTCTTCCTCCTCCCCTCTACCCCAGCCACTTTACCACCCGCACACTTTACCATCCCTACCCCCGTCTGAACCACCTCAGCTCCTTGCTGGGCCACGGCAAGCGCACTCTGGACCTCACTAGAGCTGACAGGCGCCCCTTGGGTGGTCTCAGATTGCGATAGATTCTCTTGATTGAACTGTCTCCTCCTCCTCCTCTTCTTCTGCACCTCCCAAATCCCCTCCCCCTCTGCATCCTCCCCCTCTTCACCCTTGCCCTGCACCTCACCATTAGCCACCACCACCTCCACAGGCTCAGGACGCAGGGGGCGGAGGCCATCTCCGCCCCGGGTCCCCAAGGCGGAACTTGCAGACCCAGATGGGCTATCACTTCCGCCCCGGATCACCGAGGTAGAGCTAGCCACCCTAGCCAGGTCAGCAGTGCCACCCAGCGCCACCAAGGCATGATGAGCCACCCCGGATGGGCCAGCAGTGCAATCCTGGGCCGCTATGCTAGAACTTCTAGCAGCGACCCCGTGAAAAAGACATTCTTTACGGAGATGTCCAAATTCCCCACATGCATGACACCGTGCCTTCCCCAACTCCAATACACGGTTCTACGGAGACCCTGACACTCCACCTCAAAGCTCCCCTCCGCGCCTTCGCCCTCACCCACCTTCAGAAACACCCTCCATTTAAAACTGAAGATCCCTCTTTCTCCGGGTCCCCCCCGGGGTGCTTGAGCCTAAAGCACTTAGACCTCACCTCCCCAACCTTAGACAGGTGTGGAATAAGTGCTGCATCCGAAATAAATGTGGGGCAACTCCGCAGGAGAACCGGTCTCACCGTAGATACCCACGGATCCACCTGTATGTGGACCCCCCCCCCCCACTGAGATCCCCCTCTCCAACACCATGGCCCACCCCTCCCCGGGTCTTTAATATCATCTCCACCTTTCCTCTTTCGAGCTCGGAAGAGATAACAGCCCGCCCCCCAATAAGGTCATTCACGGCCTTTGTAATTACTCCCCTTGACATCTGGGGCCCAGTTTGGACCGAGATACCAAAACTGCCCCAATCCATGTCAACATAAGGCTCATACTCTGATGGCCTCGCATCCGCCTCTGATGCCACCACTGCGTAGCTCCGGTTCTTCGGCCGTACCCCAGCCATCGCCATCCTGACGGAGGCACAACCAGCTCCAGTCAGCCCAGCAGCTCAGCTTAACGTTAAGTCCCGCAGACAGTCACTGTCAAATACAAGTAGCAGAAATCAGAAGGCCTGCAGCTGACCAAGA
>CM075980.1:29941235-30044786 GCA_038087875.1 Malacoraja senta
ACACACACAGTCAGTGAAATGGAAATGTGTGATTTAGTTTGCTAACCCTGCCCAATATTTCCTGACACTCCATTTGACCCACCCAAATCCATGGCCATGAGAGGTATGGTTGGGGTTGGTTGCTCTTTCTTCCATCGGTCAAGTTATCGCTCTCACAAGATAGACACAAAATGCTGGAGTAACTCAACGGGACAGCAGCATCTCTGCGAAGAAGGAGTGAGTGACATTTTGGGTCGAGATCCTTCTTCAGATTGCTCTCTCACAACCCTGACTGAGAAGGCCATTGAAAAGCCTCCTGCTCATTATTCCTTTGATACAGATATTAATAAAACCAGTTTTTTACTGCCGCTGTTTGATGTTCTATGTACCGTGAGAGCTCACGCAAGTGACGGAGTGGGGACAGAAACAAGACACAACAAAACACAACAGTCATATAATCAAAGACAAATTTTGCTGAGTGAAAGAGCAAACAGTTACAGATCAAATTTTGCATAACAGACTAACAGATGTTAAGAAAAGACAGTGCCATTTAATTTAATAACTGCAGTGGAAGCAAAGCACGGGCAACTCAAGTAACGTTATAAATATTTTCACCAATATTCAATTTAGTTGTTAATGGGATGTAGTTTGCTGGGTTATTACGTTGAGAGCTTACTCGTCAATCATGGTCAAGAGGAAGATTGTACACTTGGCTGACCTTTCAAGCAATGACTGAAGTAACAGCGTGGGAGAACGTTACAGAACCTGTATACGTGCAGTGTTGGAAGGATCTGCAGATGATGGTTTACACCAAAGATAGGCACAAAATGCCGGAGTAACTCAATGGGACTGGCAGCATAACTGGAGAGAAGGAATGGGAGTTGCTGCCTGTCCAGCTGAGTTACTCCAGCATTTTGTGTCTGTCTGTATAAGTGTTGGCTTGCCTCGACAGTAAAGCCCCTGTCCACTTTCCCAAGATACTCACGAATTCTCCCGAGTTTTCCCCTTGATTCAAACTCGGAGAATGTCCGTAGCAAGTCCGTAGGAGTCCGTAGATATTTCATAGCGGCTCGGTAATGCCAGCCATATGTACTCGGGGCATCAGGTAAGTCGGGACATTTTTTCAGCATGTTGAAAAATGTCCACGAGTAAAAAAATAGCCCTGGGTACCTACGGCTGGCATCTCCGAGTTTGAATCAAGGGGAAAACTCGGGAGAATTCGTGAGCAACTCGGGAAAGTGGGACAGGAGCTTAACAATGCTTCCAGAGCTGCTCTGAAAAGAGGCAATCCACATGGTGATGAGCCAGTATTGCATGACTTGCCAGAGCTTCCACCCACTCACTTGTATACAATGAGTAAGAAGAGCAAAGTCAAGCACTGAAATTGGCACAAAGCAACTTCAACAAATCTCAGGCTGCTGTTTGGACTGTTATGAAACTATTTACATTTTACTTTTAATGTTCTCTGTAATCATTTCATATACTGTATCAACCCTGTCACCCCTGTCCACTGTCACCATCGATGGTGTGGATGTGCAGTTTGCCAGGGAGTACAAATACCTTGGAGTGTACCTGAACAGTAAACTGGACTGGTCCAGGAACGCTGAGGCCCTGTACAAGAAGGGACAGAGCCGGCTGTACTTTTTGAGAAGACTCTGCTCGATTCTGCAGATGTTCTACCAATCGGTGGTTGCCAGTGCCATCTTCTTCGCTGCCATGTCCCAGGACAGCAGGGCGAAGGCCACAGATGTCAATAGGATCAACAAACTCATCGGGAAGCCTGGCTCCGTCCTGGGGGCAGTGTTGGAGTAATGGGAGATGTTCTTGGAGGGGAGGATGCTGTTCAAACTGCGAAGCATCCTGGACAATACAGCTCACCCCCTCCATGACACACTGGTCAACCTGAGGAGTACCTTCAGCAACAGACTGGTTCCACCAAGATGCAGGACAGAACGCCACAGGAGATCCCTTCTTCCCTGTGGGGGCTATCAAACTTTACATCTCCTCCCAATTTTGTCGTGGGGTAGACTGAGATTGACTCCACTCTTTGGCCCACAATATCCATACCGAACATGATGCCAACGCAAACTCTTATCTGTCCTGCACATAATCCTCATCCCTCCATTTCCTTGTATATCCATGTGCCCATTCAGCTTCTTATTGATTCCAAGACCAATTATTATGGATTAACTCCACTGTTGCTTTCAAAATGATGCCAGTAGTTTAGTTGCATCCACCCAAGAGGGGAGACATGGCCTGGGGTTAAAGGTTTCATCTGAAGTACAGTACTCCATTTGAATTAATTGTGTTACCTATTGCACTTTAAGGGCCTGTCCCACGAGCATGCGACTGCATGCGGCAAGCGCGACAAAACCGGAAGCGGGGGCCGCGCGGAGGTCGAGTGAATGACGTGAAGTTCAAGCGAAGTCCGCGGAAGTTCACGCATGACGTACGGCGTCGAGACGCTGCGTACAGCGTTGAGACGGTGCGCACGCCCGTCGAGGCGGTGCGTACGGTGTCGAGGCGGCTGCGGGCCGGCAGGCCATTGCCGCGCGGAATTTTTGAACTGTCAGTTTTTCGATGTCGGGACCAGCTCCACACAACTCCATACAGCTCCGGCGATCGAAGTGGGACCGGCCCCGCGAGGCCGTACGGCTCAAGCGACCACGTTAGGTTGCACTTGCCGCATGCAGTCGCATGCTCGTGGGACAGGCCCTTTAGTCATACAGAACTTGTGCACGAACAAAACATAATGCAACATAGCAGAACCTGTGTCAGGACCAATGCATGGTACATATTGGAATAAATTACATTACAGGATAGAGATTCAGTTAAACCATGAAGGCAAAGTGTGTTCAATCATGAGGAGACAATCTCTTGCTCCAAAATTGTCTTGTATTCATTAGTCCCATAATGATTAAATGACAATGTAAGCTAATGGGCCTGTCCCACCTACACGACCTTTACAGGCGACTGCTGGCACCCGTGATAGGTCCGCCGATATTTCAACATGTATGAAAATTCAGCGGTGACCAGTGAGACGACCATACAGGCGACCCCTGGCGACATGTCGCGGGTGACCTCTCACGACCGTACAGCCTGTATGGTCATGAGAGGTCTCCTATGGTCGTGAGAGGTCTCCAAAGATTCGTAGTTTCTTTCTGTCACCACTGAATTTTCAACATGTTGAAAACTTCGGCAACCTATCATGGGTGCCGGCAGTTGCCTGTAAAGGTCGCGTAAGTGGGACAGGCCCTTAAGAAATTAAGGAATATAAAGCCAGTTTTCTACAGTATGAAAAAAGATGGTGTGGTGTGGTGAATATAGGCCAATGTCAATCAGTACACGGGATTAATGGTGGCAAGTGTGAACAGAAAGCATGATCTCATTTGCATGTGTAGCCAGGTGCCAAAGTGGTAAAGTGTGTTCGATGTAAGGACATCATGTTAGAGACATGCAGGAAAATAATTACTATCTTTGTAATATGGCTCAAAAAGAGGAGTGAAATGTTTAAATACTTGTTAAATCAGAAAGAACGGGATGCATACGAATCTAATAAATGCAGTAAGACTGATATCCACAGAAAGCCAGTGACATTCACATTAGGAAAGTGGTGAAATCATTGGACAAAGTCAGCATGGATTTACAAAAGGTAAATCGTGTCTGACGAATCTTATAGAATTTTTCGATGATGTAACTAGTAGAGTGGATAGGGGCGAACCAGTGGATGTGTTGTATCTGGACTTTCAGAAGGCTTTCGACAAGGTTCCACATAAGAGATTAGGATACAAACTTAAAGCACATGGTATTGGGGGTTCAGTATTGATGTGGATAGAGAACTGGCTGGCAAACAGGAAGCAAAGAGTAGGAGTAAACGGGTCCTTTTCACAATGGCAGGCAGTGACTAATGGGGTACCGCAAGGCTCAGTGCTGGGACCCCAGCTATTTACAATTTATATTAATGAGCTGGATGAGGGAATTGAAGGCAACATCTCCAAGTTTGCGGATGACACTAAGCTGGGGGGCAGTGTTAGCTGTGAGGAGGATGCTAGGAGACTGCAAGGTGACTTGGATAGGCTGGGTGAGTGGGCAAATGTTTGGCAGATGCAGTATAATGTGGATAAATGTAAGGTTATCCACTTTGGTGGCAAAAACAGGAAAGCAGACTATTATCTAAATGGTGGCCGATTAGGAAATGGGGAGATGCAGCGAGACCTGGGTGTCATGATACACCAGTCATTGAAAGTAGGCATGCAGGTGCAGCAGGCAGTGAAGAAAGTGAATGGTATGTTAGCTTTCATAGCAAAAGGATTTGAGTATAGGAGCAGGGAGGTTCTACTGCAGTTGTACAGGGTCTTGGTGAGACCACACCTGGAGTATTGCGTACAGTTTTGGTCTCCAAATCTGAGGAAGGACATTATAGCCATAGAGGGGGTGCAGAGAAGGTTCACCAGACTGATTCCTGGGATGTCAGGACTTTCATATGTAGAAAGACTGGATAGACTTGGCTTATACTCGCTAGAATTTAGGAGATTGAGAGGGGATCTTATAGAAACGTACAAAATTCTTATAGGGTTGGACAGGCTAGATGCAGGAAGATTGTTCCCGATGTTGGGGAAGTCCAGGACAAGGGGTCACAGCTTAAGGATAAGGGGGAAATCCTTTAAGACCGAGATGAGGAAAAACTTTTTCACACAGAGAGTGATGAATCTCTGGAACTCTCTGCCACAGAGGGTAGTTGAGGCCAGTTCATTGGCTATATTTAAGAGGGAGTTAGATGTGGCCCTTGTGGCTAAAGGGATCAGGGGGTATGGAGAGAAGGCAGGTACGGGATACTGAGTTGGATGTTCAGCCATGATCATATTGAATGGCGGTGCAGGCTCGAAGGGCCGAATGGCCTACTCCTGCACCTATTTTCTATGTTTCTATGTATCTATGACATTATTCACCGGATTAATTCTCAAGAGTGGTCGGGATTTCTCAGGAGGAGCTGGATGATGAACGGAATTAAATGGATCAAATGGATGCTTCTACTGAATTTAGTATGATGGCATATTGGAACCAACAGACGGAACAAGAATTCCTTATGTTATGTGAAGTATTCTCCCACCTCAATGAACTAGTTTGTCTAATCTTGATAATTAATTAAATGGTATTGATAACCACAGTCCCAACATATTTTATCTTCAGGAAGTAAAATGTCCCATGGCTCTTTACAGATGCATCCATGACATTCTACCTTTAAATAAAATTCAACTTAGCCACATATAAGATGTTAGGATGAGGGTTAAAAACTTCTCCAGAGAGGCCATGTTTACAGAGCGCTGTAAGAAAGGTAAATAGTATGCGGAAGAGATTGATGGGGAGAATTTCAGAGTTTAAAGCAATTGGAAACCGCAGTTACGGATGCCATTGCTAGAATGACAATTCCAAAATAATTCCTCATAGGGTCAAGTACATCCTTTCTTATATTAAAACTGAACACAATGTTCAGAATGTATCCTTACAAAGATTAGCTGCTTCAAAGTTGCTTTACTCATATGCCCCAGTCCTTTTACAATAAAGCCTAAAAATTACATTTGATATCCTGGTTGCTTGATATACCAGCACACAATCTTTCTGTTACTCAAAGAAAACCTCCAATCTCCCAGATGTACACAAACAATCTCCCAGATGTACAGGAGGACAGAGGATCTAAGGGGGTAGAGGAAATTAAAGAGATTTTCATTAGGCGAGAAATAGTATTGGGTAGGCTAATGGGACTGAAGGAGGATAAATCCCCTGGGCCTGATGGTCTGCATTCCAGGGTCCTCAGAGGGGTGGCTCTAGAAATAGTGGACGCATTGGTGATCATTTTCCAATGTTCAATAGATTCAGGATCAGTTCCTGTGGATTGGAGGATAGCTAATGTTATCCCACTTTTCAAGAAAGGAGCGAGAGAGAAAATGGGGAATTATAGACCAGTTAGCCTGACTTCGGTGGTGGGAAATATGGAGTCAATTATTAAAGAGGTAATAATGGGGCATTTGGATAGTAGCAAAAGGATTAGTCCAAGTCAACATAGATTTATGAAAGGGAAATCATGCTTGACTAATCTTCTGGAATTTTTCGAGGATGTGACAAGTAAAATGGATGAAGGGGTGCCAGTGGATGTAGTGTATCTAGACTTTCAGAAAGCCTTTGATAAGGTCCCACACGGGAGACTGGTGACTAAAATTAGAGCACATGGTATTGGGGGTAGGGTGTTGACATGGATAGGAAATTAGTTGGCAGACAGGAAGCAAAGAGTAGGAGTGAACGGGTCCTTTTAGGCTCTGTCTTACCTGTTTGTGGTCATCGGCGGTGAAGCGCGGCGTCGCCGGTAGCGAAGACCGCGCGGCAACGGCGAGAGCGTCGAGCTTATCCACCGGAGCGCCGCACGGATGGTGCGCGGGGGCCGAGTTAATTCAAACACGGCGGGTCCCACGTGCTTGCGGTAAGTAAAAAAAGGGCGGGCCGACTGCGATGACGTCGGCCCGCCGCACGTGACTCACCAGCGGCGGCTGTGGCGGCTGCCGTCCAGATCGCGGCGCTGCAGCAGTGGCTGTGCCTGCGGCCGTGCAGCACACGTGCCTCACTGGCGGCGGCACGTGCCTCACTGGCGGAGGCTGTGGCAGTGGAGGCTTGACGCACGGCGCTCGAGCCATACTGGCGGCGGCCCGTGCGAGCGGCCGTGCGCACTCGTGCTTCACTGGTGGAGGTTGTGCGGTGAGTATTTAGTTTTGGACATTGTCGAATTTATTTTAGCACCGCGCGGTGTTGGGAACACCGACGCACGGCCCGGGAATTGTACTTTCTCACGAGTACGCGGTCTATGGCGGCAGATTCTTCCCGTTTCGCCGCCATAGACCGCAGACTCGTGAGACAGGCCTTTTACAGAATGGCAGGCAGTGGCGAGTGGAGAGCCGCAAGGCTCGGTGTTGGGGCCATAACTGTTTACCTTATATATTAATGATTTGGAAGAGGGATTTAGGAGCAACACTAGCAAGTTTGCGGGTGACACAAAGCTGAGTGGCAGTGTGAACTGTGAAGAGGATGTTAGGAGGTTGCAGGGTGACCTGGAAAGGTTGAGTGAGTGGGCAGATGCGTGGCAGATGCAGTGTAATATAGATAAATGTGAGGTTATCCACTTTGGCGGCAAAAACAAGGGGGCAGGTTATTATCTCAATGTGGTTAGGTTAGGTAAGGGGGAGGTACAGCGAGACCTGGGTGTCCTTGTACACCAGTCACTGAAAGTTGGCATGCAGGTACAGCAGGCTGTGAAGAAAGCTAATGGAATGTTGGCCTTCATAACAAGAGGATTTCAGTATAGGAGTAAAGAGGTTCTTCTGCAGTTGTATAGGGCTCTGGTGAGACCACATCTGGAGTATTGTGTACATTTTTGGTCTCCTAATTTGAGGAAGGACATCCTTGTGATTGAGGCAGTGCAGCGTAGGTTCACGAGATTGATCCCTGGGATGGCGGGACTGTCATATGAGGAAAGATTGAAAAGATTGGGCTTGTATTCACTGGAGTTTAGAAGGATGAGGGGATATCTTATAGAAACATATAAAATTATAAAAGGACTGGACAAGCTAGATGCAGGAAAAATGTTCCCAATGTTGGGCGAGTCCAGAACCAGGGGCCACAGTCTTAGAATAAAGGGGAGGTCATTTAAGGCTGAGGTGAGAAAAAACTTTTTCACCCAGTGAGTTGTGAATTTGTGGAATTCCCTGCCACAGAGGGCAGTGGAGGCCAAGTCACTGAATGGATTTAAGAGAGAGTTAGATAGAGCTCTAGGGACCAGTGTATTCAAGGCAGGCACGGGTTATTGATTGGGGACGATCAGCCATGATCACAATGAATGGCAGTGCTGGCTCAAAGGGCCAAATGGCCTTCTGCACCTATTTTCTATGTTTCTATGTTTCTATACCCTCTGAATTCCTACTCTGATCATTGTCCGTTAGACATTCTCGAGTCCCTCAAAATGTTCTGTTTCTGTGTTTTTTCAATTAAACTGGATTAATAGTAAGATTAAACGAGAACTTACCAGTTTGAAGTTTGATCTGTATTTTATGAGGAGTTACGATGAGGGATTATGTGAAGAGCCCGTCCAGCACGCATGCGCGACATTCTTCAAAGCAGCGGTGTGGAATCACAGGAAACACAATAATTGAAATAAACATAGTAAAGAAAAGGAGAACTAAGATACCAGTTGATCTATAATTGAGGGTGGGAGCGAAGGGCACGTAATCCCTCATCGTAACTCCTCATAAAATACAGATCAAACTTCAGACTGGTAAGTTCTCGTTTAATCTTACTATTTTACTTCGGAGTCACGTGAGTGACTACGTGAAGATTTTAAAGCTCTGTGATTTCAAACCGTGTAACAGTTCATACTTCACTCGCTGCCGAAGTCATTCAAGGGAGGAAGTATGTTATCGTAATCAACCATAATCTGTTTGTAAAAAATAATGGTATCTATTAAACAATAACAGAAGACAAAATGCTCCCCCGGGCTTAAATTATATATTTTTGCAGATTTTAAAACTCTTTCTGCAAATAACACAGGTTCTGCTAGCGGCTTGTGGTAGAACGTCTGGAACGTTTTCTCCATGTTCATTCTTTTAGCCGCCGATGTGGATGCTGCCCTGGTGGAGTGAGATGTATATACATCAGTATCTACTCCAGCAGCTCCCAGTACCTGCTTGAGCCATCTCGAGATGGTTTGGCTCGACACCCAACCATGAGGTTTCTTGTGGCTGACCCATAAGGCTTTTTTTTTTTTTGTTTGTTTTTTTCCCTTTTTTTTTCCCTTCTCCCTCGAGAATCTCTTGTTGTTTTGATGTAAGTGAATAAGTGAGTCATGACACACAACCGTAGGTCAGGTGGGTATGCCCGGAAATCCATAACTAGGACTCAAGTTCCTGGCTTGCTCTGCTTTAGCAGCTCCTGAATGGTGAATGAGACCCGGTCTGGTGTTATAACCATGTTGTCCAGTCGCAGTAAGTGGAGGGACTGGACTCTTTGTGCTGAGACTAGTGGCATCAGCATGACCGTTTTCAGGGTTAGCTTTTCCAGGGTGAGACCTGGCTGGGGACCATCCCCTTAGGTATGTCAGGACCACACTGACATCCCAGATTTGGGTATACCTAGGTCTAAGAGGGTTGGAGTTGATGATACTCCTCATGAGTTTGATCACCAGCGGTTGAGACCCTATGGCCTGTTGTCCTGGCACTTGTTTTAAGTAGGCTGACAGCGCACGTCTGGCAGTATTGATGGCGCTGTGGCTCAATCCTTCATTATGGTGAAGGCCCCCCAGGAACTCCAGTACATTGGTTATGGTTGCAGATGAGTATGTTGTCCCAGTAGTCGAGCAGTATCTTTCCCACTTCCTGATGCTCGATAGGTATTGTTTCCTGGTGGACATACGGTGTCATCATGTTGATGGTCCTGTCAGACACCCCAGTCCCAGCAGTGGTCTTTTGATAATCTGCAACCCAGTAGGTTAATTTTGTCATGGCATGGATGACTTATGCCTGATACAGGGTGCGTCAATAGGTCTGGGCTACTGGGAAAGGTCATAGGAGTTTCGATGACCATGTCGAATACCACTGGGAACCATGGCTGTGTAGGCCAGTTGGTACTATCAAAATACCTGAAGCAGAGTCCATCTGTATTTTGCGTAGTACCCTACAGATTAAGGCAGAAGGGGGGAAAAGCATAGAAGAAATAGGTCCCCCAGTTCAGCGCGAATGCATCTATCGCTGCTGCCTCAGGGTGTGGTTCCCAAGGGACATACATTGGTACGTGGTGATTTAGTCTGGATGCAAAGAGATCGATATCTGGTGTGCCATATTGGTTTGTAATTTTAGTAAAAGCTCTAGGATTTAACATCCATTTGGTGTTTATCATTGAATTTGCGTGACCTGGCACTGTATTTAGCTTACCTGGTAGGTAAGTTGCTGATAGCCAAATATGTCTATCGACCCAATTGTCACATATCGACTTTATTCCGCCCATATGGTTAATATAAGCCACCACCGTGATATTATCAATTTGTAAATGAAGATGCAAGTTGTGCATATTCCTAGAATATGCTTTAAAACCATAAAACGCACCCAACATTTCCAAATAATTTATGCCCAGTGTTTGTAGTAAAGATGAGTCTAGGTTAGTCCATCTACCACCTGTGCTGGATATGGTATTAGTTGCTCCCCAGCCTTGAGCACTGGCATCTGTTTGTATAGTTAACGTTGGGTTATTGATGATGATAGGGCTGGAACTATGCCAAATGTTATATCTACCATTGTAACTCTGATATTGCTTCAATGGGTAGTTTCATGGTTCTGTCAAAGTGACCTGCATGTCGTTTCAACGCCTGTACTTTTGCCCTTTGTAGGTGCTGATAGTGCAGGAGTCCAAATTGTGTAGCTGAAAATGCTGCTACCATTTTGCCAATTACTCTTGCCACTTGTCGGATGGTTGGTCGATTGCTTACCATTAAATTGTTGCACATCTGTGGCAATTCTGCTGCTTTATCTTTTGGCAACGTTACAGACATGTGGATTGAGTTAATTGTGAAAGTCAGATAGTCCATAGTTGTGGATGGTGTCAACTTAGATTTATCTGGATGTATGACAAACCCAGGGTTTCAAACAATTGTTTGGTAGCTAATACAGCTGATTTAGCCAACTCCATGGTTTTGCCTACTATTAGGATATCATCAAGATACGCCATGACAATATGTCTTTGTTTCGTTAATGTTGCCAAGGCTGGTTTTAATATCTTGGTAAATAGTCTAGGGCTGATGTCAACCCATTAGGCAACACTTTATACTGCCATAGTTGCCCCATCCAGGTAAATTTTCAGGTATCTGCGATGACCCTTGTGAATGGGTACTGAATAGTAGGCATCTTTTAAATCAATGCTTGCCATAAAGTATCCTTTGGAAATCAGTTGTTTAGCAGTTACAAATGTTTCCATTTTGAAATGTACATACTTAACACAGGTATTTAGTGAGGTTAAGTCAATGATGATGCGACATCCACCATCTTTTTTGCTTTTGGTAAATATATTTGAGACAAATTCCAAAGGTTCATGTTTGGATTTCTCAATGACACCCTTTGTAAGTAACCTCACCAGTTCTGCTTGAGCCTCTAGTTCTCTTTGACTGAGAGGGTAAAGACCCTATGGGGTATGTGCTGAACTGGTGGCATGTTTTCTTGAATGAACTCTATTTTGTATCCCCGAATACTGTTAAGTATATAACTATCATTCGTGAGAAACCTCCTGTTAGTACAGTTCCCCATTTACATGCTGGTAGGAACCAGACCCACCTACCTCCATAGTTATGGTAGTGTTCCTTTCTTCCGTTTGTTCATCCGTCGTTATACTGCTGGATGTACTGCTGATGTACTGCTGATTGGGGGTGGCGCATTTTCCATGGGGTCCGCTCTGGGCCCTGGCCTAAAAAGGCTTTCGGGGATAGTATGCGGACCCCGAGCTTTCACCAGTTCCATAAATTTGACCTTGACTGGTGGACGCGGTGGGGTACTGCCGTCTGTTTTTTTGTGTGGGTCTGCTCGTTCCGGGGCCTGCCCTCATGAGGCCAAATGCTTTGGACTCTTCCTCCAGGTCTTTCACTTGTCCTTCCAAATAACAGGATCTGCGGCTCCGAGGCCGGTGTTTTACACAGTCCTGCAAACCTGGGATTGAGGGCAGGTCTTATTCTCTCCTTGCGGAGGTTGTTTATCTCATATTGGGGGTTGCACAGCAGAGCCAGAGTGTCTTGCTGGTTTGTGGTCATATCCACCCCATCCACGGAACGAGCATAGGCTGTTATCCCTGTCGTCAGGAGCTTGAGGATTTTAGCTCCTGGTTCCGGATACTCTGTCCCCCCCCCCCCCCCCCAGATTTGGCTGTTAACAGCCGGTACATTGAGCGAACTGCAGTTTTCCAGCTCTAGTGCCACATTAAGTACCTGTCTTGTAGGGGTTTGAGGGACAGGTGGTTGATGCTGGCCGCCAGTTTTGGCTCCAATGGCCGCCCTGCTCGTGGTGAAACCACGTAGCGAATCTCCACACCCAGCAGCTCTTCCTGATCCTGTACCCCAAGCATACTCCCGACATCTTCAGCCAATGACCCCTGTTCCTGACCAGCCCAGCCCTGGTTGCCAACGCTGCCCTGCTTTGAGGGGAAAGCGATGGCCAGTGCATTGTAGAGCACTGATGTGGGAGTGCCTGATCCCCCTGGCGAGACTGCTCTAGCTCCTGAAGCAAGTCTCGCTGGAGCAGTTGCTCCATGAGCCTTTCCATTCGGCTCAGGCGGCTAGCTCTGCCGCTCTAAGGCGGACCCTCCTCATCGGAGTCAGACATAACCGTATTTTTTTTTTTTTTTTATTTTTTTTAAAAACTTTTCCTCCAGCCCGCTGCTGTTGGTCAGGCTGCGCTAGCGGTACTGGGCTCGGCTCGGTCTCGATGAGGGTGGACCGCAGCATATGCGGTCCAGGTGCCGCCTCTCGCCCCCCACTGATGGAACACTCCCGTTCTGTTGGAGTCGAACGGGGGGCGGTTTTCTTCCTTTGCCGTGCTGCTCATTTTCCCAGTTCCCGTGGAATACAGAGCAGAGCACAGCTTGCTGATTACGACCACAGAGTAAGACTTACCTGATGGTCCGCTGTTTATTTTCCACCGACGTGTAGCGGGAGCGCCTGTACTCCCGGTCGTCGCTGTTGCACTGCGTGAACGCTAATGTCGCGCATGCGTGCTGGACGGGCTCTTCACGTAGTCACTCACGTGACTCCGAAGTAAAATTTTAGATTTCTCTCCATTGTATTCTGTGTGCAATGTCCCTGTCTGCAAACCTATACTCTCTCTATCCCTTAAGAGCCACTAAACATCCTCTTCAGAACTAATAGAGTTATAGAGTCATTGTCATACAGTGTGGAAACAGGCCTCTCGGCCCAACTGGCCCACACCGACCAACATGTCCCATCTACACAGGTCCCTCTAAACCTAACCTATCCATATACCTTTCTAAATGTTTCTTAAACATGGTGATAGTATCTGCCTCAACTACCTCCTCAGCAGCTCACTCCATACACACACCACCCTTTGTGTAAAAAAGTTAGCCCTCAGGTTCCTATTAAATCCTCCACCCCCACCCCCACCCCCCCCCCCCTCTCCCCTTACCTTAAACCTATCTGGTTCTCGATTCCCCTACTCTGCGCAAGAGACTCTGTGTGTTTCCCAATTCTATTCCTCTCATGGTTTTGTACACCTCTAAATGATCACCCACATCCTCCTGCGTTCCAAGGAATAGAGTCCTAGCCGGCTCAACCACTTGCTATAGCTCAGGCCTTCGAGTCCTGGCAACATCGTCGTAAATCCTCTCTATACCCTCTCCACATCTTTCCTATAGCATGGTGCCCAAAACTGAACACCATACTCTAAATGTGACCTAAATTATGTTTCAAATAACTGCAACATGACCCCCCAACGTCAGTACTCAGTTAGACTAGGTTATTTTCCCAGTTAACTTTACATCATCATCAAATTTGGGTATGTTGTCCTCAACCCTCCTACCTGATCTAATGATGTAGCCCAGATCCACACACTGACCCAGTAGACCGCACTTGCCCCTGTTTATTCCTACTTTATCCATAAGCCAACCTTCAGTCCATACCAATATACTACCCCTGACACACGTGACCTATTTTTGGCTGCCTCTCTGCCACCTTATCAAATGGAGACACAAGGAACGGCAGATGCTGGAGTCCTGAGGAAAAAAACAAAAGTGCTGGAGGAACTCAGTGGGCCATGCACCATCTGTGGAGGGTAGACGCAAAATGCTGGAGTAACTCAGCGGGACAGGCAGCATCTCTGGAGAGAAGGAACGGGTAATGTTTCGAGTCGAGACCCTTCTTCAGACTGAAAGTCACAGGAAAGGGGAACAAGAGATATAGAGAACGATGAATTGAAGTGTTTGGCAAAAGGGAGATCAGGTAGGTCCAGGCGGACTGAGCGAAGGTGCACAGAGAAACGAACTCCCAGCCTACGTTTGACCCACTGGGTTCCACCATCTGTGGAGGGAATGGACAGTTCAAGTTCAAGTTCAAGTGACATGTTTCTAGTTGGGATCTTTCTTCAGACTGACCCGCTGAGACCCTCCAGCACTTTCTATTTTGCCTACCTTATCATATGTTTATTTATTTATTTAAATATATTAGATCTAACGGTGTCTCTTATAATCTGCTGCTCATCACACACTAAAAGTAAACCTCTAACTGATATGCCATGTACCATGTCCCTTCTATAGATTCATTAATGACATCTAGGAGAATAATTACTATCTATACGTCTCAAAAAGAGATATGAAAGACTTAAAAGGGTGCATACCTGTCTGATAAATGCAGATGTCCACAGAAAACCAGACATTATTCATGTCTAATTTCTCAAGGGTGGTCAGTGATTTTTCAGGAAATGCTGGATAATGGATTAAGAGCTAAATGACGCATAAAATTCCACTAATTCATTGGGAAGATACATTCTAACTATCTGTTAATAGTGTCCAACCATATTTTTGTTTTCCAAGTGTTGTGTGTCCAAGCATTTCACTAATAAATTCCACCATTTTCCACCTGGATAACTGGTGCATTTTTCTCTGTTTCCTCTGTCTTTCTATCTTGAACAGCTTCGACTTATAACTGCAATATTAGAAGGAGATTCAGTAACCAAAGGGTCAAAATCCTTTGTGTAACTTGTTGGCTCAAACAAATGTTGAGGATAGCTTCACCTCTTTACCCTTTGAATGCAATTTGTCTTGTGTTCAACAGAGCAGCCTGGTTTGCACCACTTTGAGCAATAAATCTAATAAAAATAAATATTAAGCAAAAGCAATTATAGTATTTTTGCTTGGGTGCCCTGGAGGAATGTGAAAATGAAACTCAAGCCACCGTAGGGAAAGAGACTTGCATTTTTCATGTAATTCTTCAGCTATGTATTTTTCCACAATAACCCCTTAGGATTTTCCATGTTCATATAAATCACAAATATCAACAATTAAATTAGCACTTGGATGTATTTGTACCAACTGCTGCCAGAACAGGAAAAACATATTTCTTAATTTGGCGGGTATTTTACAGAAATGTAGTTGAAAGGTTTAGTAATAATAGCCTGATACTGTATTTTCATCTGAAAATGGGTGAACAAAATGTGCAGTTAACTTCAGTGTTCAGTGCTGCAGTTTTATGCGAGTTAAGTGTCGCAGCCAGGAAAAACAGATCATAATTCATGGCCTGCAAGACTTGTGTAGGAAGGCACTGCAGATGCTGGTTTACATCAAGGATAGACCCAAAATGCTGGAGTAACTCAGCAGGACAGGCAGCATCTCTGGAGAGAAGGAATGGGTGACGTTTCCGGGCGAGACCCTTTTTCAGACCCGTTTTCAGTCGTTCTTTCTCTCCAGAAATGCCGCCTGTCCCGCTGAGTTACTCCAACATTTTGTGCCTCTCTTATCCAGCAAAACTCACCTCTAATTTAAGCTGGCATTTGTTTTTACTGCATGTTTCCTCGTTCCTCTCACACTTCATCCACATTGTACAGCCAGCCAGCTGAGTGGGAGGCTGTGACATTGCTCATGAGCATCGATGGCTGGCCATTAGGAGGTGCAAGCAAGCAGCCACGTGCAACACCTATTTCTCAGTCCCTATAAGGGCGGTATGGTGGCACAGCGGTGGAGCTGCTGCCTTACAGCGCCAGAGACCCTGGTTCGATCCTGACTACGGAGCACCGTAGCACCGCTCCATGCAGGTCATGGTTAGAACGTACGTTCTAACCATGACCTGCATGGAGCGGTGCTCCGGTTTCTTCCCACACTCCAAGGACGTACAGGTTTGTAGGTTAATTGGCTTGGTGTAACTGTAAATTATCCCATGTGTGTGTAGGATATTGTTAGTGTGTGGGGATCGGTGGTCAGTGTGGACTCGGTGGGCCGAAGGGCCTGCTTCCGCGCTGTATCTCTAAACTAAACTAAAAACTAAACTAAATGCATCATTCTATGTCTAGCTGCCCCAGTGCAGAGCAATGACACTAGCATTGGGCACCAACATCATGCTTCCCCAGCAGTGGTTTCAAATCTGCAATGCACAGAAACAATTCAACTGTAGATAACACAAAACAATGCTTCGGAGGTGAGCAGTATTAAACAAATGGACATACAAATTCGGTGCAGGGGTGAACCCGTGAAGTGCTCCACCATTCAATAGGAGAAGGGTCATTTGTCTTATGTTTCCAATTCCACATTCCCATTTACTGTCTCTAACCATCACCCACTTGCTTATCAAGTTGGTACACAAAAATGCTGGAGAAACTCAGCGGGTGCAGCAGCATCTATGGAGCGAAGGAAATAGGTAAAGTTTTGGGCCGAAACCCTTCTTCAGATCTATCAAGTACCTATCAGGCTTATCAAGTACCTATCGTTTTCGGCCATCAAATGATTTGAAGTCTGCTTCCGCACCCCTTGAGGAAGAGAAATCCAGAGACCAGTGTCCTTCTGAGAGAGTTCATAAAATGAACCCATTTTGCAAAATTCCACATAAAGAGATGATGGAACAGATAAGGAAAGGTTTGGTCACAAGGCTTGGTTTGAAAAGGCAAAGACGGGCATGAACAAAATAAACATTTCTGAAGGGAATGATGGAACTTAGGACCAATTGGAATTTTAAAGACGACACACACACACACACACATCTATGACATCCTTCAAAGCCCTTTCTGGAAGTGGTGGTACTGCCATGCAGCTGCGGCTCGCCTGCAATCCATCTGTCTTTTCCTTTTTTTTTGTTTTCTTTTGTCCTGTTGGATGTATGTTTTAGTTAATTTTTAGTTGTGTATGTGTGGGGGATACTTGTTTTAGTCTCTTCCTTCGGGGATGTGCGACCTTTTCTTTGTCGTATCCCCGTCTCCGTCTCCGTCTGCGCTGAGGCCTAATCGCGGAGCTGGCGGCCTCCAACTGGGACCGACCTCGAGGCTCCAGAGGCAGAGCCAGGACTCACCATCGCGAAGCTGGCCGACTTCGGGGCTGTGGTGGCGCTGCGGCGGCGGCCCGACTTCGGAGCCTCGGAGGCTTCGGCCGCAGGCCCAGTGGACGACAACATCGGGAGCTCGCAGGTCCCAGGTTGGTGACCGATTCTCCGGAGCTCCCACAACAACAGCTTCGTCCGCTGGACTGGAGGGTGGCAGCTTCGTCCGCCCCGGGCCGCGGAGTTTGAACCGGCCCGTTCGCGGAGCTCGATTTCGGCCGCGGGACTTACCATCACCCGGCGGGGGGGGGCCCAACATCGAAAGCCTGGATCGCCTCAACGCAGAGGGAGAACAAGGAAGGAAGAGATAAGACTTTTGACTTTTGCTTCCATCACAGTGAGGAGGTGCCTGGTAGACTCACTGTGGTGGATGTTAAACTGTGTTCATTGTGTGTTCTGTTATTTTATTTTCTGTCATGACTGCAAGGTACGCAATTTCGTTCAAACTAAAAGTTTGAATGACAATAAAGAAAACTTTAACTTTAACACATTTATGACATCCTTCAAAGCCCTTTGAGAACATCTGAAAGTGCTTTATAGCCAAATAGGTATTTTAGAAGTGCAGTCATTGCAATAAAACAGATAAAGGAATACAAAGGAAATTGGAGCTGGAACAAGATCAATACAGTAGAGTACATGGATCTGAAATAGCTGCTGGCTGGAGGTAGATGCTTTGGGGTGAGATAAGGGATGCATTTTAAATCAAAGCATTGTGCAACGTGCGATCAGTGAGCATGGTGGTAATGGGGAAGTTGGATTTGATCCGAATTAGGATAGGGTTAGAATGACGAGGTTTAAGGAGGATTCCTGGTCGAGATATGGGAGAGGATGAACTTCAGTTTACAGAGGATGCAACCTGTAGCTGGCAGTTTAATGATTATCCTAATACTTGCCATCAAAGTACGTTTACTTTTTATCAAGTAACAATTTGACAAACATAGACACAAAAAGCTGGAGTAACTCAGCAGGTCAGACAACATCTCTGGAGAAAAGTAAAAGGTGATGTTTTGGGTTGAGACCTTTCTTCAGACTGAGAGTCAGGGGAGAGCGAAACAAGAGATAGAGATGGATATATAGAGAGATATTGAACAAATGAATGAAAGATATGCAAAAAAGTTACAATAATAAAGTAAACAGCCAATTGTTAGCTGAGGCCAAGGTGAAAAGAGTGCAGACAATGAGACTCAACAAGACAACTTTGAAGTTGGTACAACTTGGTGGGTGGGGGAGGGGGGGATGGAAAGAGGGGGGGATGCAAGGTTTACTTGAAGTTAGATAAATCAATATTCATACCACTGGGTTGTAAGCTGTCCAATATTGTTTTACATCTGAGATTCACCCATGGACAACATCGAAGAAGACCGTAGCTTGTAGAACAATGATTTCTGAGAAGGCAATTTGTGGAGGGCAGTAATCGCAAGGAAAGGGCATCTGATAAAATAAGGTTATTCTCTGCCCTGACATTCACCGGTGATTGTGACAAGTAGTGCACCTTGGAGGAGACAAGAAACTCTTGCAGAATTACCACGGTAATACTGACCACAACTCTTTTCTGTAAACAAGCAGTCACGAGGGGAGGGAAGATTGAAAAAAATAACCACAATTTTCATTTATATAAAGCCTTTAGCAAAACACATCACACGTGGACGTGAACGAATACGCCACAGTCGTTACAGACTTCATAAAGAAATGTGTGGAGGACTGCATCCCTACAAAAACCTTCCGAGTGTTTCCCAATCAGAAACCTTGGATGAACTTTGAGATCCGCACTCTTCTGAAGTCCAGACACCGGGCATTCACGTCTGATGATACAGTGGTCTACAAGAAGTCCAGATACAACCTTGGTAAGGCCATCAAAAAGGCCAAAAGGGACTTCTGCTCCAAGCTGGAGGATGAGACAGATGTTCGGCAGCTGTGGCGGGGCCTGAATGCAATCACCTCCTACAAGGCGAAACAAGGAGGCAGCTCGAATGTCGGCAAAACATCACACCCTGAGGAGCTCAATGCGTTTTATGCACGCTTTGATAGGTAGAACACCGATGTGCCTTCCCGAGCCCCCATTCGCTGTGATGTTATTTCAGTCTCAGTCACAGAGGCCGACGTCAGGAAATCCTTCAGAGGGGTGAACCCTCGTAAAGCGCCTGGACCTGAAGGTATACCCGGTCGTGTTCTAAAAACCTGTGCGGACCAACTGGCTGGAGTTTTTACGGACATTTTGAACCTCTCACTTCTGAGGTCTGAGGTCCCCACCTGCTTTAAGAGGGCATCAATTATACCAGTGACCAAGACAATACTCACAACTGCGTAGCCGGTCACTGGGCGAATTCCATCATCAACTTCGCTGACGACACCACCGTTGTGGGACGTATCACTGATGGGGATGAGTCAGAGTATAGAAGAGAGATCGAGCAACTGTCCATATGGTGCCAGCACAATAACCTGACCCTCAACACCAGCAAAACCAAGGAACTGATTGTGGACTTTGGAAGGAGTAGGATGGGGACCCACAGTCCCGTTTATATCAACGGGTCGATGGTTGAAAGGGTCAAGAGCTTCAAATCCCTGGGCGTGCACATCTCTGAAGATCTTTCCTGGTCCGAGAACAATAATGCAATTATCAAGAAAGCACATCAGCGCCTCTACTTCCTGAGAAGATTAGGGAGAGTCGGTTTGTCAAGGAGGACTCTCTCTAACTTCTACATGTGCACAGTAGAGAGCATGCTGACCAGTTGCATCGTGGCTTGGTTCGGCAACTTGAGCGCCCTAGAGAAGAAAAGACTACAAAAAGTAATAAACACTGCCCAGTCCATCATCGGCTCTGACCTTCCTTCCATCGAGGGAATTTATCGCAGTCGCTGCCTCAAAAAGGCTAGCAGTATCATCAAAGACCCACACCATCCTGGCCACACACTCATCTCCCTGCTACCTTCAGGCAGAAGGTATAGGAGCCTGAAGACTGCAACGACCCGGTTCAGGAATAGCTGCTTCCCCAAAGCCATCAGGCTATTAAACCTGGCTCGGACAAAACTCTGATCATTAATAACCCATTTTACTTCGGAGTCACGTGAGTGACTACGTGAAGAAGACCCGTCAGGGCGCATGCGCGTCTTTACGTCGGACGCAATGGCGCACGAACCAGCGGGAGGACAGAGCTCCTCCTGTGGTAAGTACTTTTAGAGTATTTTAAAGTAGTTTAAAGCTCCAGCTAAGTGGGAAACTTAGCTGGAGTGAAAAGTTCCTTTACTGTGGTGCCGTGCTCTGTGTTTTTGTTACAAGCAGCACCATGGTGATGACGAGCAGGGGGAGGGCAGTCGCAGGTAAAGCATTGGAGAGCCGCGGGAATGCGGTCTGTGAGCGGCTGCCTCGTACCCTTGCACAGTCGCCGACCGGGAGCGGGGCGACTTCAGACTGAGTGCTAAAAAGCACCAAATCCAACGCCAGGCAGGCGTAAGGCACGGGGAAGTCTGGGAGGCCCTCGGACTCAAATGAGTCGGGCCACAACGAGCCTGTACGGGGCTGGAGACGTTTTAAAACGGTTCTCCCAAATGGAGCACCTCATCCAGTGGTTGCTCCAAAAACGCACACTCCGGGGGGAGGAGTAGTGTGGGCGGTAGGCTGCAGAAAGGCCACGCCGGCAGCACCTGGTAGAGGGCTGCTTAAAGCACCCTCAGGCATGAGGTGAGTGCAGAGGGTCAGCTAAGTTCTGACCCCGACTCTGACGGAGACTTGGAACTTAGCAAAGAACGGCCGTTGTCAGAGGTTCATTCTCTGGCAGCACGATTCGCTGTTCCGTCAGAGTATGGAGTGCCACTGGGAGAAGAGCTGACCTCCACGATAGGGTCAGCTCAGTTCTGACCCGACTCTGACGGAGACTTAGTTGACTAGCGAAGAACGGCCGTTGTCAGAGGTTCATTCTCTGGCAGCACGATTCGCTGTCCCGTCAGAGTATGGAATGCCACTGGGAAAGCGAAGACGGCCGTTGTCAGAGTTCCCATCTCTGGCAGTACGATTCGCTGTCCAGTCAGAGTCTGGAATCACCAAGAGACCGGGGTAACTGCGAGTTGCTGAAGGTGCCAGCAGTGAACCGGGTGATATGGAGCCAGATGGGCGTGGGCGTGCAGTGCCCAGGAGATGACGCTGCAGAGAATCCTGAAATTACTTGGCTCAGGAATCACGGCATTCGTGAGAACGGTGGATGTGTCGGAGACGCAGCAAGAGGTACTAGGGTTGCTTTGTAGCACCCATTTTTGAGATAAATTGTCTCAGGGAAAGTGCCATTCGGCCCACCATTAATTCCAAGATTGCAGTATTTTTCCAGCCCAGCAACATACAGCCGGCCAACCTACTCTTCGGAGAGGACCTCGCAAAGAGTGTCAAGGACATGGATGACGAGGCAAAGACGGTGGGCTTGATCAAGCCACCGGCAGTCGGCAAGTTTCCAAAAAAGAAAGTACCCCTACAAACGAAGCGGGAACATGGTCAAACATTGGCTTTCCCGACAGGAGGCGGGAACAATGTCATCCACCAGGTACCAAGGAGGTAGGTGGGCCTGGTTCTCACGTGCACATATCAAATGTGACACAACTTAAATCTGGGGTACATTACATCTGTTTCTGGGATGAATGGAAGCAAATTACCTTAGCTCTGTTTCGGTTTCGAATGGATTTCAATCCAAATTGTGATTTGCACATTCAGCATGTTCTTGGGAGAACTATTCAGTTTTCATTAACAGAACAGATGGATGTTCAGACTGCGCTTGGAAGCTTATGTGATAAAGGTGTAATTTTAAAGTTCGTTCACCAACCCCATCAATTTGTGTCTAATATTTTCCACGTCAAAAAAGGTTGGGGGGTGTAGTATAGACATTGTAAGATGGAATTGTCACTGCCAAGCAACTGGGTCAAGAGGATGCTATATGGCGACTATAGAGCTTAATGCTCATTGCTCAATGTCTGTTTATTTGCAGGATAAGGATATTTGAAATTCACCTGGATGGATCAACTATGGCAACAAAATTGTTAAAACCTATAATGGGCATGCTGAGAGGCCAGGGTCAGGTGCTCGTGGCTTATCTCGATGATATCTTGATTACAGGGGTATCCAAGAGAACAGCTGAAGTAACCGGTGGTAGTTGTTAAAACCAATTTTCAAAGATTGGGCATTATTCATCCAGAGAAATCCAAATTAACACCTGACTATTTGGGTCACAATTGATTCAATTGAGTGACTGCCCAGGGAAAAAGGGTAGAGCTAATTGACAGCTGTATCAAGCTAATGGAGGCATTAAGGATACATTCTGGTCATTATAATAGACCCATGCATTTATCAGCAAAGGCTGTTTCTGATTTGCAATGGTGGATTCACCATGTGTCCAGGAGTTATAGCAAGGTAATGCTTTACCAGCCTTCCATGATTTTGCAGATGAATATCAGTGCACTCGGGTGGGGTGTCACGGATACGAGTTTCAGCTGTGGAGGCAGATGGACTGTGCAAGAGGCATCGTTTCTGCAGACATGGGCAATTAACTATTAAGAGGTTTTTATGGACAAGGCTTATTGCTCTAACAAATGTAATCTGCATGTTCAGTTTCAGATTGACAATACTACGCAAGTGGCATATATATTACTCACATCGGTGGAATCAAGTCCGTATTTTGTGACAGATTGGCTAATCAAATTTGGGCCTGGTGCATTGAAAAAGATATTTCAGCTATTTATCTACCAGGTAGATTCTACATAGTAGCAGACGCCAAGTCACGAAAGTTCCATGACAACACAGATTGGATGTTTAAACAGGAGGTGTTCAATAATATAGTACTTATAGATGAATGCCAGATATCGATTTGTTTTGTATCAAGGTTCAGATTGACAATGTATCAAGGTTCAACCATAAGCAGCCTAAATAGGTTTCATGGGAACCAGACCAGGTGGCAGTTGCAATTGATACTTTGTCGTTACATTGGGGTGGTATGTTTTATATATTTTCCTACCATTTTGCCTAATAGGTCGGAGTCTGCAAGAAATCAAGCAGGATGCCGCTTTGGGGTATTTGTAATACTTAGTTGGCCGAATCAAGCATGGTTCCCTTTGCTGTTACAGTTAGGGATCCAACCTCCTATTTGGTGGTTCCCAAGCGTGTGAATTTACTGGAGCATCCGCTAACACGGGAAAGTCATCCGTTATGAGACCATATAGACTTGTTAATTTGCAGGTTTTAAGAATGCCATACCTGGGGCAAGGACTGTCTGGGCAAACGGTGGACATGCTCACTGTAGCCTGGAGAAAGAGTACTCAAAAGGGGTATATTACTTATGTAAAAAAATGGGAGCAATATTGTGTACAAAATAATATTGACTATAGTACTGCAGGTATTGTGGATATTTTAGAGTTCCTGTTGACATTCTACGATGATAAGGGGCTCAGTTATAGCACCATTAATACAGCTTTAAGTGCTTTGTCCTCGTATGGTTTTGATGGGGTCAGGAAAGATCCTATTGAGTTTCATCATATCATAGCTGGATTGATGAAAGGAATTTCAACTCTAAACCTCCTAAACCCAGGTATATGGCGATCTGGGATGTAAGTGTGGTCCTCAAGTTGCTTCGACAGTAGGTTCCTGTCATGTCTCTGAATTTGCCAAACAAATCATGAAAGTGGTTATGCTCATGGCATTGGTTCAGCATAGCAAGTGCAGATTTTGCAAAAGCTTCTGCTAGACAGGATGGAAGTTGCTGAAGAGAATGTTATGTTATATAATTGCGTCCTGCTTAAGCAGAGCAGGCCAGGTGCCACAGGTTTGTTAAAATTGTGTTTCAGCATAACCTACTGATCCATGTTTATGCGTAATGGCACATTTATTTTCATTATATTGAAGCTATAAAGACCTTAAGAAATGTGGAAACAGCATTTATTTATTTATTTATTTATTTATTCCGAACAAGTAAAGACATTAAAGACATTGATATTAACAAAATCGAAATTATCAAACAATTGAACATTGCAATCAACATTTACAATTGAGAAGAACAAAATCAAGGTTCCAATGTCCAACTCAGAGTCTGTACAAGCTCGAAAAGGAGTGAGAAGAAGAATAACTTATTAAATCTCACCCCTTTTCCCCAACACTTCTATCGTATTTAAAAATCAATTCCTTACTAATAATAGTACTGCCCTAGGCAATTTCCCATAATACATACAGACACTTATATACATTCAACTATTATGTACATACAATCTTCATATTTGAAGTACCCAACATCAGTGAACAATAGTAAACAAGATAAACATCAACAATATTAACAAGATAAACATCAACGATTGTAAACAAGATAAACATCAACCCCCACTTGTCAACCATCCCCTCCATCCCTGTACCCCTTGAGCATTATTTTTTTATATATCATTTTAAAATGATTCATGTTTGTGCATTGCTTCAATTCCCCGTTCAATTTATTCCACACTCCTACTCCACAAACCGAAATACAAAAGGATTTTCTAGTCGTACGGACTTGTTGTTTCTTAAAGTTAAATATTAAAGTTAAATAGTTTATTAGTTACATGTAGCCCACAGGAGAATGTCAGTGCCGACTATCTCAAGGTGGTTTAAAGCAAATGTTGATTCAGGCAGGTATTAACACTGAAGTGTACAGTATATATCCTTTTCCACTAGTGTAGCAGCAATGTCGTCGGCTAGGGTGATGGATGTTCACATCGGCCATATTCTTACAGGTGCCGGGTGGTCAAATGAATTGTTTTTTAAAATTTTACTATCGCCTGATTGCCGATCGACGAGAGGCTGTTTGCAAATTCAGGATTAAGTCCTGTTTAGTTTCCCCTGGGATAGAGGGGTTACTGGTTGTTTTGATTATTCAAATCAATTGTTACTGCATGATATTCACATTTCATGTTTAACGCATTATTGATTGTTTCTCATCGAAAGTCAATCAATGCAGTGAGAAGCCGGGATTTGGATCTGCGGCATAAAATCACAGAGTTTTGAACCCTTCACATAGTCACTCACGTGACTCCGAAGTAAAATAGTAAGATTAAACGAGAACTTACCAGTTTGATGTTTTATGAGTTACGTTGGTGATTACGTGCCCGCCACGCCCAACCCTCTCTCATAAAAAAGGTCATATGGTAGTTCTCATGTTGCTCATCTTAATATGTGACTTCATACTGCTGCTTTGAAGATTGACGCGCATGCGCCCTGACGGGTCTTCTTCACGTAATCACCAACGTAACTCCTCATAAAATAAAGATCAAACTTCAAACTGGTAAGTTCTCGTTTAATCTTAATATTATATGTTATTTGCACTTTATCAGTTTATTTATATAATGGTATATGGACACAAAGATCTGTTTTGTAGTCAATGCCTACTATGTTCTGTTGTGCTGAAGCAAAGCAAGAATTTCATTGTCCTATCGGGGACACATGACAATAAACTCACTTGAACTTGAACTTGAACTTGAAGTGCTTCAGAGAATCTCCATTGAATTAAATGGGGTGGGAGATTGCAACCTTCAAGTGGTTCACCCTGTTTCGACTAATGCAATCAACCTGACGTGCACAAACAAACATTAGTCTGAAGAAGGGTCTCGACCCGAAACGTCACCTACTCCTTCACTCCATAGATGCTGCCTCACCCGCTGAGTTTCTCCAGCATTTTTGACTACCTTCAATTTTTCCGGCATCTGCAATTCTTTCTTATACACAAACAAATAGATCAAATAGAACAAGTTGACTTACAACTTTAGGCTCTGCACGCCATACGCAAGAAGAAGAAGATTGAATTAAATAATTTTCACCTGGATACCAAAGTGAACAAAGGCTTGGATAATATGATGTGTGTAGGAAGGAATGGCAGATGCCTGTTTAAACCAGGGTGTCCAGGGTGAGACTGGTCACTGATTATGCTGGAGGTCTCGCCGAAGCAGCGTGAAATGTAGATGGAGTCAATGGAAGGGAAGCGGGTTTATGTGATGGTCTGGGCTAAGTCCACAACTGTGCAATTTCTTGCAATCTTGAACGGAGCTGTTCCCAGACGAGGCTATGATACATCCCAATAAGATGCTTGTTATGGCACAACTGTACATGTTGATGAGGGTTGTTGGGGAATTGCCAAACTTCTTCTGCCTTCTAAGGAAGTTGAGATGTTGGTGTGCTTTCATCACCATAGCTTCAATGTAGCTGGTGCTGGACAAATTGTTAGTGATATTTATTCCTAGGAACTTGAAACATTCAACCATCTATACGTATGCTATGTATATCAGAGTGTGGGTACTGCTTCACTTCCTGAAGTCAATCACAATCTCTTTTGTCTTGTTGACATTGAAGGAGAGGTTGTCATCTTGGCACCTAGTTACAAGGATCTCAATCTCCTTTCTGTACTCCGTCTCATTATTATTCCATATCTGATCCACAAGGGCGGTTTTATCTGCAAACTTGTAGATTGAGTTGAATTGGTACTTGGCTGCACAGCCATGAGTGTACCAGGGAGCATAATAGCTGGCTGAGAATGCATCCTTGTGGAGCACCTGGAGAGAAAGGCCATGAAAAGTGGAATGTAAAAGCTGTCAAGTCAGGGCACTTAAAAAGGGAGGGAACACAAACAAGAGAATGGAAATGTGTGAAATGTAAAACTGTGACAAATAGCCAGCTGATCAGGTCACTTCGATAGAGAGAGAAAAACTGTAGCAAATTAGATATGGATGGCCCACAGTACAACCTGTCAGTTTTGATACAAACAGAGAAAGCAAGTTAACTGAAGTTTCAGAATTTAGGAAAATCCTGCTTATCCAGCAAACAATTGGTTCACAACACAGAGGCAGTGGAGGGGGAGATGTGGCGATGAGCTGGGACTGGGTGTCATCACATCTATATATTTATATTCAACAATTGTACCAATTCTGGAAGATGTAACTGAGATCTGAGAGAAAGCATGCGAATAGGAGCAGACATAGATCTTTGGGAGATTTTGAAGACAACTATCACTAGATCAGACGCACTATCACGGACATTCCCTTTGTTCTATCCAACCCTCTACCATTCTCCTCGACAACACAAAACTAAAAAAATCTCTCCTTCCTTGTTCTGATGATGAATCTTCCTGGCGACAGTTACTTTGCTTCACTTTCTACAAATGCAGCCTCTCCTGCTGAATGTTTGAGTGAAAAAAGTTAAGCCATTGCTGGTGATTCATTGGGAACGCAAGGGTAAATGAGAATGGAGCCAAGCAAGTGCTCTCCACCCTAGTGGACAATGGAGAGCTGTTTAGTTTAGTTTAGTTGAGAGATACAGCGCAGAAACAGACCCTTCGGCCCTCCGGGTCCGCTCTGACCAGCGATCCTCACGCATTAACACTATCCTACACCCACTAGGGACAATTTTTACATTTACCAAGCCAATTAACCTATAAACCTGTACATCTTTGGAGTGTGGGAGGAAACCAAAGATCTCGGAGAAAACCCATGCAGGTCACGGGGAGAACATACAAACTCCGTACAGACAGCACCTGTAGTCAGGATCAAACCCGGGTCTCAGGCGCTGTAATGCAGTAACTCTACCACTGTGTCACCCTGCCATAAATTGTTGATGAAAAGGGAAGAAAAAACGCCTCTGGAAAAATACGCGATTAAAGAAAATATTGACAGTGATTTATATGGATGAATACATTTTATATGCAGTAAATGAAAACAAACTTGAAGAAAGAAATCATGGGTCATTTGCAGGAAAGCTCAAATAGTTTTCTGTTGAATTGACTTTCATTTTCATGTACCTTTGGGGCACTCAAGCAAAAGTATGTTAATTGCTTTACCTTACTTTTTTTATTTCACATGGATCAGATTTATTGCTGAAAGCGTGCAAAGCAAGTGCTTTGTTACTCACAAGACAAATTACATTCAAAGGGTAAAGAGGTGAAGTTGTCTTTGACTGTTTTTATGCAACAAGTCAAACAATGAAGTAAATCTCTGCACGACAATTATTTCTGATTGAATGGTATTGTCTTCAAGAGGGTTGCGATTGATATAAGTAATGAAATTAAGTCGTCATAAAAGCATCAATGGAATTACCCATGTACAACTTACATGGAGTTTTCTTTAAATAACCCTTTGGTCCTAATTTTCCCTGAATGAGAATAGATTTAACTCCCTTTACTCCTTTTACTGTTAATTGATTAAAATTTCAGTCCCCTGACTGTAACCTTTCATTGATCCTTTGCAAATCTTTCACGTCTTTTTTTATAAATACATTGAAGTAGATCTTTGGTTTGTACTGTTGTATAAAATGGGTAAGTAAGTAAAAGACCCATTTACATCTCAATTTAAAGCTAGTCTAGAATCATAAGGGACGGAAACAGGCCCTTTGGCCCAGCTTGTCAGTTGAATCTGTAGATATCTACCACTTGTGACTTCACTTGCAATGACCATGGGAGCAATACATCGCCAGTTCTTCCTACCACTACTCTGTCATTTTAAAGTCATTTTATATCATTCTTCCCAGTAATCCAATGCCTTTTATCTCTGTGTACAGATGCCTTAGAAGTTACTTGTACCCGAAGAGGTTTATTGCATTGATGGTACACTTCTTGTGAGCACAACTCTGCAAAAATGTAAATCTTAAAAGGCCAAAGTCATTGTGGAGTCATAGAAACATACACCACAGTAACCGATCCTCATGGGCCACTTTACCTCGCCAACTGTGATGTCTGGCCAAGGCTAATTCCTTTCACCGTCATTACGCCTGTATGCCTTTATTTGTTTCCTATTCAAGGACCTGTCCAAACAGCTTTTAAATGGTGTCAAGTAAATTTACCCCCACCCTGTTTTGTTCAGTAATTTGAGTTTACACTTCAACCATAATAAAGCAACCGACAAAGGGGACATTTTAAAATACTGTTTTTAACAAATCCAGAATCAACAAATTTACCCCCTGGGTAAAGTGGGAACAGATTGGGAACCCTTGCTCTAAGTCATCACTGTCAGGGAGCTTGAACTTGCATCTAAAGATATCTCTGTACATCAGCACTTCCAAAGTCCCTACCATTTACACTCTACCAGATTCTACCAAATGCTACCAGAATTTAACCTCCTGAAGTGCAATACCTTGCCAATTTCTGGATTAAATTGCAGCTTTCACTGTTCCAACCAACCTTCCATCTTATCGATGTCCCTTAGACAACCTTCTTAATAATCTACAACTCCACCAATTTTTGTGCTATCTACAAACTTACTAAACACGCCATGAACATTCTCATCCCAGTCATTTATATCTATTACTTGACTAAGTGGGACCCGTTGGGTCCCAGCATCATATGGGAGGGCTGCTCCCCCAACATAATATTCCACCTCTCCACCAATTCCAATAGTGGTGGCCAGTGGGGGGGGGCTTTCTGGAGTACTAGTATGGGTGTTGTGGGCTGAAGGGACTGGTTTCCAGAGGGCTAGTATGGACATTGTGGGTTGAATGGATTTTTGGGCTGGCGGCTCAGTCACTCGAGCCTGTTGTGCTGGCAGATCACCCACTCACGGCTGGTGGGCTGGCAGTTGACTCACGGCTATTCCTTGAAATTCCCTTTCAAGCAGGGTGCAAGGCCATCAAATTCAAGTGCAATTTCTTACCACTTCAAGCAGGGTGCAAGGCCATCAAATTCAAGTGCAGTTTCATACCATTTCAAGCTGGGTGCAAGTCAACGAGTCATGACCTCTCCCTCCTCCATCTTGCAGAGACTGAGCCATGCCCACACTTCTGGGTTTATAGTCCCTCCCCCCACCAGAAGGGGCGTGGCCTTCATGGCATGATTGACAGGAGAGAGCATCTCAACATTTTATAAACACTAATAACTCTTTTATTTTTCATCAATGGGAAAAATCCTCGGCACCTGATGAGCGGAGGGGGACTGAGTAAGATGGCCAAAAATCTCAGCCGTACGTGGTAGCGCTTTTTTCTAAAATCAATATAAAGCGCAAACAGGAAGTGGTCAAGATTAGACTTGTAATTATATAGAAAGCAAGGCAACTTTAATTAGGCATGGCAACTTTAATTAGGCAAGGCAACTTTAATTAGGCAAGGCAACTTTAATTTAGGCAAGGCAACTTTAATTAGGCAAGGCAACTTTAATTAGGCAACACAGCTCTCGCATTTCCAAACCAAAGGCAACAGAGCTATAGCATTTCCAAACCAAAGGCAACACAGCTTTAGCATTTCCAAACCAAAGGCAACACAGCTTTAGCATTTCCAAACCAAAGGCAACACAGCTTTAGCATTTCCAAACCAAAGGCAACACAGCTTTAGCATTTCCAAACTATATTTTCATACCACAGTAAGGGCACTGACAGGTCAGTAAAACCACTCACAGTTTTATAGACATGTGTTCAGTGTTATTCCCAGCTCAGGCTGAGAGATGTGACCCTCTCCCTCCCCCATCTTGCAGAGACTGACTGAGGCACTCATCACTTCCGGGTTTTATAGTCCCTCTGGAAGGGGCGTGGCCTTCAGGAGAGAGAATCTCAACATTTTTTAAACACTAATAACTCTTTTATTTTTCATCGATGGGAAAAATCCTCTTGTCCTGCGCAGCGGAGGGGGACTGAGTAAGATGGCCAAAAATCACAACCGTAAGAGGCAGCGTTTTTTTCTAAAATCAATATACAGAACTACAGGAAGTGGTCAAGATCAGACTTTTAGTAATATAGATAAACAAAGCTCAGTCATTTATGGTCTTTAGATTTGATCTGATCCACTTCAAGCAAAGAAAAGAAACTCACTCTGTATGTTCTGTTTATGCATAATGTGACGGGGAACAGCAAGAACTTAGGTCATGGTTAGGAAGGAACTGCAGATGCTGGTTTACATCGAAGATAGACACAAAATGTTGGAATAACTCAGCGGGACAGGCAGCATCTCTGGAGAGAAGGAATGGGTGACGTTTCGAGTCATGACCGTTCCTCAGACTGATTCTTCCTTAGACACCTTCCCCTCGCTGACAATGATCTATTCTACATTTTCCCTGCACTTCGACCTCTTTGACCTCTCGTTTCCATTTCTCCCATTTCCCTCTCCCCTGATTATCAGTCTGAGGATAAGTGTCTCGGTCCAAACGTCACCCATTCCAGCGATGCTGCCTGTCCCATGGTGTTACTCCAGCATTTTGTGCCTAACTAAGGTAATGGTCGTGGGGTTTTGCAGGAAGTGATGTTAAAGGTCACCAGTCTTCAAACTGATGCCAAGAAAACCAGTGGATCCCACATGATCAATGAGATAGATACATATATATGTAATACAACTGGTCAAGCTGGAGGAACATAATAATTTCACCCCGACAGGAGAACAAGATGATATTTGGGTGTCTGTACTGGGTGGGAAATCTTAAAACTGTTTAGTGGAAATTAGCAAATGTTTCACCAATCTCAGAGTGCACAAACTCAATCCAGTGCCGAAGGTATAAACGGCACATCATTCAGAGGGAAATCAGGATCTCAAGGTTTCTGTTAGGGCTTCAGGAGAGGTGGCTGCATAGTTGACAATCAAATACCAAGAATTTGTGTTTGGGTTGAAATAAGTTGCTGTGGAGGTGAGTGTTTGTCTAAACAGTCTGAGAGGTTTGGGAGAGAGCCATCACCAAAGGAAGACATTTTAACAAAGTGAACCTACCTGAGGCAGTTTCCCAGCGTTAGACCTGTCTACCTTTGGCCTTTGTGACAGCTCCATCCCAGCACAACAACCACACAGGCTTGCTTCTGCATCGATGGCTTGCACCAACCAATGGTCCTTGCATGTGCGTAAGTAGGTGTTCAACCTTGCTGGATTGCAACAGTAGACTTTCCTTGCTATCATGTTCATAAGTTCTAGGAGCAGTATAAGGCCATTCGGCCAATCAACAACTCCCCCATTCAATCATGGCTGATCTATCTTTCCCTCTCAACCCAATTCTCCTGCCTTCACCCCATAACACTGACGACACCCGTACTAAACAAAAATCTGTCAAATTCCGCCTTAAAAATATCCATTGACTTGGCCTCCACAGTTGTCTGTGGCAATGAATTCCACAGATTCACAACCCGCTGATGAACAAAATTGCTTCCCATCCCTTTTCTAAAGGTACGTCCGTTAATTCTGAGGCGATGTCATCTGGTCATAAACTCTCCCACGAGTGGAAACATCCTCTCCACATTCACTCTATCCTGGCCTTTCACTATTCACTATCAATGCGCCATTGCACCAGATGCACAGAGGACCAGGAGTCAGGTCATTATTGTAGATGCACTGCTTTCTCTGTGTGGTTCATGTGAACAAGGCATTACATTGTACCCTGGCGGACATGACAATAACCATCATCTTGGTCTGCATATGTATAAAAATAGCAAACCCTGGATTTTCACTGAGCAAGTAATCCTTCCATAGAATGTAAATTATGTAGTGCACATAAACACCATGCTGGAGGATAGCGTTTCTTCAACTATTAATCCTGACTTTCCAAACAACTTAGCCTCATTTTCAAACATATAACTTGCTCAAAATTACTCAGACAGAATGATAAACCAATTTATGAGCATCATTTCTCTCCAAACCCTTGTTATAGTAACCAAATCTTTACAATTGCTGAATGGAAACTGTAATTGATAGCCACTGCCTGACTATATATATATATATATATATATATATATATATATATATATATATATATATATATATATATATATATATATATATATATATATTAATACTCCTATTTACAATTTAATCGTAAATTACACAAGGTTTCGGTATCACACCAGTGATCTCTTTGAATGTTCCCTTGAGGTCAAGATCTCTGATATATACAGACTTTGATTCACTCCCTTCATCCATGTCAAAGGATTCAATAACTGTTTGGTTTTCATGCACTTAAGTTGGTTTGGAGATGTTGATGTTATTCTAACTGCAGGTCCCATTTGTTATTTCCTTTAAAATACAGTAAACTCCAATAGCTCCTCAGTGTAAAATATACACTAACAGGGCATCGTTTTCTTAAATCGACCTTCAGAACATAAAACATGAGAAAAAATCGGATCAGGAGGAGTCTGAAGAAGGTTCTCAACCCAAAACGTCACCCATTCCTTCTCCCCAGAGATGCAGCCTGTCCTGCTGAGTTACTCCAACATTTTGTGTCTATCTTCAGGAGTAGGCTATGCCACCCAACAAGCCTGCCCCGAGTCCAATATGATGATGGCTGATCTGCCCCAAGGAGTCACCTCCTCTTTTGTACCAGTTCCCCATAACTCTCAGTTCCCTGATCTTTCAAAAATGTAACTATTTCTTCTTCATAGGACCCCCCCCCCCCATCTTTCTTCTTCATCCCTGTGATCTAGCTCCAGCAGCCCACTGAAGTAAAGAACTTTAGGGATTCACCACCCTTTGCAAGAAGAGGTTCCTATGTAAGTATCTGGATTGTGAATGACTGTGGGTTAACTTATGATGAGTGTTTGATGGCACTGGGCCTCTACTCGCTGGAGTTTAGAAGAATGAGGGTAACTTCATGGAAATGTAACGAATAGTGAAATGCTCGAATTTGGAGAGGATGTGTCCACTAGTGGGAGAGTCTAGGACCAGAGGTCATGGTCTCAGAATTAAAGGACGTTCCTTTAGGAAGGAGATGAGGAGGAATGTATTTGGTGAATCTGTGGAATTCTTTACCACAGAAGGCTGTGGAGGCCAAGTCACTGGATATCTTTAAAGCAGAGATAGATAGATTCTTGATTAGTACGGTTGTCAGGGGTTATGGGGAGATGGCAGGAGAATAGGGTTAGGAGGGAGAGATAGACCAGCCACGATTGAATGACAGAGGAGTCTTAATGGTCTGAATGGCCTAATTCTGCTCCTATCACATGACCTTCTATTGCCGTTATATTTGAGTTATTTTTCTACTCTTCATTTAATACTAAATAATGTCCGCCATCCTTCACTCTTTCCTGAAATTGGGAGCAATGAGTTTCTCAAGATTTGTTTTCCTCCTTTTTTGATGCGTAGTCTGTCTCTTGTATTTTTGTCATATTTGAATATGAGTATCTACCTACCCTGCAGGAGAGGAATGTGGGATGGGATGAGAATCATCGAATTCCAAACATACATTTAAACTGTAAGCGTTTGGAAATTAAGAACTCAGCATTCAATTTTTCACCATCAGTCAAAGTTCTTTTCTCCAATAACCCCAATGTCAAAAGTAAATTGGAGGATAGGTTCAAAATTATTTTTTATTTCAAGAAAACTACAGTTTAACTAAATAAGACTATTAATCAGGTAAAGTGTGAATTTCAGTAAGGTAATAGGATTTAAAAAAGATGCCATAATGGTGTCATTTTGCATTGTGGCATTAAACAAACTTGGGACGCAACACTTAGTTACAAATTGCTTTCTTTACAGATGCGTCTGCATCATCCATTTCTGGTATCTCTTGTAAATTCATCTCCTCTTCTGCCATTTGCCTTCCAGAATTTCCATAAGTTCTACAACAATTATAAGCACCTTTTCTTTCAGTTCAGTTTTGTTTTGTTTATTGTCACGTGCTGGTCAGGCCACATTTGGAGCACTGTGAGCAGATTTGGGCCCCATATATGATGAAGAATGTGCTGGCTCTGGAGAGGGTCCAGAGGAGGTTTACAAGAACGATTCCAGAAATGAGTGGGTTAGCATATGATGAGCGCTTGTCAGAACTGAGTCTCTACTTGCTGGAGTTTAGATGGTTGAGGGGGGACCTTATTGAAACATACAGAATAATGAAAGGCATAGATAGACTGAATGTTTCCACTGGTGGGAGAGTCTAGGACCAGAGGTCATAGCCTCAGAACTAAAGGGCGCTCTTTTAGGAAAGAGGTGAGGAGGAACTTCTTTAGTCAGAGGGTAATTAATTTGTGAAACTTATTGCTAGAGGGTTGTGGAGGCCAAGTCAGTGGATATTTTTAAGGCAGAGATAGACAAATTCTTGATTAGAATGGGTGTCAAGGGTTATTGGGAGAATGCAGGAAAATGGGATTAGGAGGCAGAGATCAGTCATGATTGAATGACGGAGTAGACTTGATGGGCCGAATGTTCTAATACTACTTCTCTAACTTGTGAACTTGTGTACCGAGGTATAGTGAAAAGCTTTTGTTGCGTGCTAACTAGTCAGCGGAAATACAATACATGATTACAATTGAGCCATTGACAGTGTATTGTTACATGATAAGGGAAAAACGTATGGTGCAAGGTAAAGCCAGTAAGTCTGATCTAATGTGTAGGAGTGAGAGATTTCACAGTAGTGCAGACAAAATGTGTAGGAAGTCTCAACTTAAAACATCACCCATTCCCTCTATCCAGAGATGCTGCCTGTCCCACTGAGTTACTCAGCATTTTGTGTCTAATGTCCGATCAAAGATAGTCCTAGGGTCACCAATGAGGCAGATAGACATTCAGGACTGCTCTCTAATTGTGGTAGCCATGTCTAGATTGATGCCAAAATATTGGGCTCTTCAGTAATGGATGGTGACCTAATGCAATGCAAACTGCACAGGCCTATTTGTAGCATGGTCACAATTTAGACAGTATGGTATTGTACATGCTGTCTCCACATACCAGAATTATGTCCCAGAAGTATTGTCATCATTTCTCCTGCCTTGCTGATCTGATTTGATAGGGGCAAGATAAAATGAGTTGCATTAATTTAGCTCACATACCACTTTAATCATATGTGGGAAACTTTGCCTTTATCAGCAGGAAAACGTGCCACTATGAGGTATCCTGAACACTGACCTGCAGCTGTGGAGAAGTGTATAAGGTCATGAGACGAATAAATAGGGTGAATGCACAGTCTTTTACCTAGAGTAGGGAAATCAAGAACCAGAGGACATAGGTTTAAGGCAGGGGGTCCCAACCGTTTTCGTCCGGGTTACCCCTGGCAACTTTAATTACACATAACAATGTTATTTCACTTATTTATGAACAACTAATGATGAACAGATACCAGAACCAAGCACAGTCAGTCAATGAGAAATAATATGTACAGATCCAGGATTTACAAATTTACCCCCTAGGTTGCCAAAATTTACCCCAGGTTGGGAACCCTTGGTTTAAGGTGAGGGGGGAAGATTTAATAGGAACCTGAGCAACTTTTATTACACAAAGAATGGTAGACATGTGGAACAGGCTGCCAGAGGAGGTAGTTGAGATGGGTACTATCACAATGTTCAAGAAACATTTAGACAGGTACATGGATAGGAAAGGTTTGGAAGAGATATGTAGGTGAGATAAGGCCTAGAGATTCATCTGTGGGTCTGACTGTAATGACCCTGGTGAAGGGAAGGAATTGTCTTGAAACAGTGGACGAAAACGAATTATATGCAGAGCAGGAACTCTATCTAATCTATGACTTTCTAAACAATCTCTGCAAAGTGTCAAATTAAAGACGTTATTGGTTTTTGGACATGGATATGTATCTCTCTCTTTAACATAAACTGGCAGCCGTCATTGACTGTTAATCAATGTCCATCAACCTTTTAGACTCACCCCTCCATCATGGGCACATCCCTCCTCACCATGGAAAGCATCTCCACTAGACTCTGCCTCAAGAAGGTGGCATCTATCACCAAGAAACCCTACTATCTGGAACATGCCCTTGTCTCAAGGCTGCCATTGGACATGAGACACAGAAGCCTGGTTGAGGAACAGGTACTTTCCTACAACCATCAGGTTCTTGAATTGACTTCACAACCTTATTCCACTTCAGGATTGGAGCACCGCATATCACCTCTTGCCCTCTTATGGACTTGTTTTCTTATTGTATTTTGTAGTAATGTCTTGCTTTTTGCAGTCTCTCCTCTTACTGTGTCTTGCAGAATTTGATTGCAAGTTATGTATCATTTATTTATTTTTTGTGTTCGTCTGAATCTGTGCCTGAGATGCTGCTGTGAGCAGGATTTTCATTGTTCCTGTATCTCACTGTACTTCTGCAGATGCCAACTCATCCTGTCTTTGCTTGTCTTCTCTTGCCATTTCTCATTGAACTTGATGACTTGATGAACAGTCATAAGGTCATAAGTGATAGGAGTAGAATTAGGCCATTTGGCCCATCAAGTCTACTCCACCATTCAATCATGGCAGATCTATCTCTCCCTCCCAACCCCATTCTCCTGCCTTCTCCCCATAACCTCTGATTCCCGTACTAATCAAGAATCTAGCTATCTCTGCCTTAGAAATATCTGCTGACATGGCCTCCACAAAGAATTCCACAGATTTATCACCCTCTGACTAAAGTAATTTCTCCTCATCTCCTTCCTAAAAGATTGTCCTTTAATTTTGAGGCTATGTCCTCTAGTGCTAGACTCTCCCACTAATGGACACATCCTCTCCATATCCACTCTATCCAAGCATTTCACTATTTTGTATGTTTCAATGAGGTCCCCCATCATTCTTCTAAACTCCAGCAAGTACAGGCCCAGTGCCGACAAACGCTCATCATAGGTTAACCTACTCATTCTTGTAAACCTCCTCTGGACCATCTACAGAACCAGCACATCCATCCTCAGATATGGAAACTATATGTACTGTAAATGCAAACTAGTCCCATCAGCAAAGGTGGCTGACTGGTATTTGAGGAAGCACAGGGCCTGTTTTCAACTTAGGACTTTCCCAGGTATTCAGCTCATGCCCTGCACCAAAACACTTTCAAAAACCCCATAAGCCATTTTGTGACTTTACACTTTTAGATTTTACTAATACGGAGTTGTCTAATGATTAAGCAGAATGTTTTAATGCCATTTTGTTTTACAGGACAATCATTAAAAACTCCTCTCATGCACAGAATGCAGAAGACTAAATATTCCATCAGACCACAAGTATTAGGTACTAAAAAAAAATCAGATTTATTGAAAGATATCCAACAACAGGAAGCAAAACACTTTCATTTCATTTTGCTGGAACAGAATATTTATGACGTGTAAGAAAGAACTGCAGATGCTGGTTTAAATCGGTCTGAAGAAGGGTCTCGACCCGAAACGTCGCCCATTCCTTCTCTCCAGAGATGCTGCCTTACCCGCTGATTTACTCCAGCATTTTGTGTCTGGAATATTTATGACTCCTGATTTCAGCCTCGTCAGTCTCTTGTGCCTCCATACTTCAAATTGAACCTCCTTAAATACTAAAACCCTTAACTAGATCGCACTTTTTTTATTCCTCTATATCAGCTAAATCAGGTCCGAAAACTCAATTCTTCCACTATAGTCAATGTATTCCTGTAGAATCCTGAGGAACCTCCGACTAATTTAATGAGCCAAGAAAAAAAGCTGCTGTAGCTACTTTGAGAAGTATCCACGAACCTTCTTAAAGGGGACTTTCAACATTGGGGGCAGCGAGGAGTGGGTGCTATGAACCAGCAGCAAGTTTTACACCACGTTTTAAAGTCCGTAGAAATAGTGAGGATGGAGGAAATATCTCCTGTATGCCACTGAAGAATTTTACATCAAGAACAAACTGGCTAAAAAAAGTGACATTTTTATAAAGATAGATACAAAATGCTGGAGTAACTCAGCGGAATAGACAGCATCTCTGGAGAGAAGGAATGGGTGATTTTTCACGTCAGAAGGGAGTCGTCCCGATACATATCCCATTCCTTCTCTCCAGAGATGCTGCCTGTCCCGCTGAGTTACTCCTGAGACATTTTATGTCTCTCTAATGTCATGATTTATTCTATTTGCAATGAATTTATGGGCGGCATGGTGGCACAGTGGTAGAGCTACTGCCTTACAGCGCCAGAGACCCGGGTTCGATCCTGACTACGGGTGCTGTCTGTACGGAGTTTGTATGTTCTCCCTGTGACCTACGTGGGTTTTCTCCGAGATTTTTGGTTTCCTCCCACAGTCCTAAGACATACAGGTTTGTAGGTTAATTGGTGAGGTGTAAATGTAAAATTGTCCATAGTGTGTGTAGGGTAATGTTAATGTGCGGTGCAGGCACGGTGGGCCGAAGGGCCTATTTCCACGCTGTATCTCTGAACTGAACGACAGATGGCGCAATGGGCTAAGTGTTCGGCTGGCAACCGGAAGGTAGCCGGTTTGAATCCCGCTTGGAGTGCATACTGTCGTTGTGTCCTTGGGCAAGACACTTCACCCACCTTTGCCTGCGTGTGAATGTGTGTGAATGTGTGTGAATGTGTGTGAGTGATTGGTGGTGGTCGGAGGGGCCGTAGGCGCAGATTAGCAGCCACGCTTCCGTCAGTCTGCCCCAGGGCAGCTGTGGCTACAGAAGTAGCTCACCACCACCGAGTGTGACTGAGGAGTGAATGAATAATGCGATGTAAAGCGCCTTGAGTATTAGAAAGGCGCTATATCAATCCCATCCATTATTATTATTATTATTAAACTGAACCAAACTGAATGTAGTGGATCAATCACAGTGATGTCAAATGTACAGCCAAAAACTGCATCAAATATATTAGAATGATCGTAATCTTTGCACTGGAAATGATGTTTCTCTTCATCAGACTCTCCAGCTGAAAGTAAATGCTCCAGAATTTTTCACGAGAGATCTTCTATATTCTGGGAGGAATTACTCACTTTCTTCCAGAATTTTGTGTCTATCTCCGGTGTAAACCAGCATCTGCAGTTCCTTCCTAGACTTAACATTGTTTTTTTAACTCTAGCCAAAGCCAGACAAAAATACAATTTTCTGAGTCACGTATCTCCCTTTTATGGAGATTATTTTGAAGACAAGGCAGGCAACCTGTATGAATTTGTTTTATTATGGAAATACATTTAGATAAGGAGAACTGCTTGCCTCTATGGATAAGTCCTCTAGAATGGCAATTTCCTGGTGATGTTTGCAAACCAGCTGGGCCTGATGTTGCAATAACCAAATAAAAAGTAACAAACTACATTCCTGGTATTTATGTGAATAGCCTCTTCATATTGTGCTCACATCCTGTGCACAAACCTTCTCTCTGTTGACTCGTGCATTTTGAGATTAAAAATAATGATTTAAAGATTTATTGCTAGGGAATTGTTTTGAAGGATGTAAATATTGATGATGTAGACATTTCACAATCTCAGTATTTAGATGAAATAGTCAAATTATTCAAAGTTAAGACCGTCCCACTTTCCCGAGTTACTCACGAATTCTTCCGAGTTTTCCCCTTGATTCAAACTCGGAGAATGTCCGTAGCAAGTCCGTAGGTGTGCGTAGCGAGGCCGTAGGAGGCCGTAGGAGTCCGTAGATATTTCGTAGCGGCTCGTAATGCCAGCCTTCGGTACTCGGGGCATCAGGTAAGTCGGGACGTTTTTTCAGCATGTTGAAAAATGTCCACGAGTGAAAAAAATAGCCCCGAATACCTACGGCTGGCATCTACGAGTTTGAATCAACGGGAAAACTCGGGAGAATTCGTGAGTAACTCGGGAAAGTGGGACAGGGGATTTACTGAAAAAATCCCACCTATCATCGTTTTCTCAATATCCAACATTTGTAGCATCAAACGAGGGAAGGCAGATTATTATCTAAATGGTGTTAAGTTGGGAAAAGGGGAAGTACAACGGGATCTGGGGGTCCTTGTTCATCAGTCAATGAAAGTAAGCATGCAGGTACAGCAGGCAGTGAGGCAAAGCGAATGGCATGTTGGCCTTCATAACAAGAGGAGTTGAGGATAGGAGCAAGGAGGTCCTTCTGCAGTTGTACAGGGCCCTAGTGATACCACAGCTGGAATATTGTGTGCAGTTTTGGTCCACTAATTTGAGGAAGGACATTCTTGCTATTGAGGGAGTGCAGCGTAGGTTCACCAGGTTAGTTCCCGGGATGGCGGGCCTGTCGTATGCTGAGGGATTGGAACGGCTGGGCTTGTATACTCTGGTATTTAGAAGGATGAGAATGATCTTATTGAAACTTCTAATATTATTAAGGGTTTGGACACGCTAGAGGCAGGAAACATGTTCCAGATGTTGGGGGAGTCCAGAACCAGGGGCCACAGTTTAAGTATAAGGGGTAAGGCATTTAGAATGGAGATGAGGAAACACTTTTTCACACGGAGAGTTGTGAGTCTGTGAAATTCTCTGCCTCAGAGGGCATTGGAGGCAGGTTCTCTGGATACTTTCAAGAGAGAGCTTGATAGGGCTCTTAAAGATAACGGAGTCCGGGGATATGGGGAGAAGGCAGGAACGGGGTACTGATTGTGGATGATCAGCCATGATCACATTGAATGGCGGTGCTTGCTCGAAGGGCCGAATGGCCTACTCCTGCACCTATTGTCTATTGTCTCCCTGTCCATCCCGTAATGGACGACCAGAATTGCACACGATTCTCAAAAAGTGACCTAAGCTGCATCATGACTTCCTGACTCATTAAACTCAATGCCCTGTCCAACAAAGGCAAGGATACCATACAACTTCATCACCACTCTGTCTATTTGTGTTGCCACGTTCAGGGGGACAATGTAGGCTAACAAAGCACACTGTTTAGGTGAAGTCCTCTGGGAGTTTCTAAAATATTGTGGAGATTTGGTGAAGTCTCAGCAGAGAGCGCAAGAGAATCTCCCGATGCTTTTAAACCTTTGTCAACAACTGTAAAAGTTAACTTAAATTTCAATTATTTACCTCTGCGCATCTATGTGTATCTGCAATCAGACGATCACGATGAAGGGAAGGTCAGTAGGTCATGCGTTATCCACCAAAATCCCGTGTAACATCCTCACAAACAATTTAAGTGTTTTTTTTAACAATTCCCCAGGTAGCCATTTCTATCGCGAGTTGCAACTCTGCCAATAAGGTGGCATCTCAGCTGAACCAATATTTCAGCATTGCAGCCGATCTCAGCTACCCACAGAGGCTCTCTGGCACCTATGACACAGTACTTACCTCCACATAAATATACTCTTCCTGTAATAAAAAAATAAAAAAATCTCAAGTACAAAAAGGGACATACATGACTGCCACTTTCTGATTCTGTATGAAAATGAAAAGATATTATTTGAACGAAATCCCGCACTTATTATACTTAAGAGCCTACTACTGATCAATCTGCTATGAATCCAGAGGGTTTTTTTTACTCTCTTTTCCTAATCAGGACTACACATGAAAATGTGTAAATGAGCCAATGTGTCAATTTTGTTATGAAGCAGCACCTTTTTTTTGTGCAAGATGGCGTCCATTTCTTAAGGCTTCTAAAGATTATAATGTGCATCACTTGGAGTAAGAAATGAGCGGGAAAGCGTAATTCCTAATTGTCGTTGTTTGATTAATCGGTCAAAAACTTCCATGGATCATAAGCGTTCATAGCAAGATATCCAAAATATATTTAACAAGTCTGCGATTCTTTCAACTCTCCATAAATTCAGCAATATAATGCTATCAGTTTAAAACAGGAAGTCATTCCAATTTGGAAACTCTAGTTCCATGTAGTTGTAATATCTTGTTGGCTCATTTTTTTTAATAACTATTAAGGCTTTAAGCATAGTACAGTGGTGTTTCCATGGAGCCAGTCATAATGTTTTATTTTCTTCAGAGGCATGTTTGCTGTCAGGTTACTCAATGTGCTGCTGTTCTTTGATCTGTAGACCAGGTCGGCATCTCGCGTTTAGAAAAAAAATCAGTAGTTAGTAACATTTTTAACTATGTGTGCAAAACATTTAAGTTCCAAAATGCTCCAAATTCCCTTCGCAATCATTAAATCATTTTAATCTCGAAGAAGGTGAACTGTTTGCTCACCTTATGAGACCTTTAATTGCAGTTTGAAGCAAGGGCTTGGCATCTTTTACGAAAAATAAATTGTTGCAGTCAGTTAATCCTTTATAGCCTGCTGTTTCAAGTTCTTTATTGTAGACAGTTGGGCGCCCCTGTACAGTTAAGATCAGAGGTGCTGATAACCTGGGTCATGATTTACGGGAACATAGGGTTGCAATCACTTAATGAGAGAAGCTAGAGTGTCAACATGTTTATTAAATGCAGGAGCACCTCCAGGAGGTTCCATGTGAGTGAAGTTATTCGAAATAATTTCATTTTTAATAAACTCCACTTGCGGAAACACTTTGCATTTTAACTCCAGTGTAATTTATTTCGCAGGTTTGCGTCGACATTTGCTGCGAGCTGCTATGCAGGTCCGCCGACGCCGTAACTGAAAGTCCTCTGTTCCAAGCCAGCTCCCAAAATAAATACTTACACCTCGTAATTCTTCCTTAAAGTTAAACAAATCAAGAATAATTCCCGAGTTCAAGAAAATTCAAGACCAACACACAAGTACAATTTTCTTTTATCTGCATATTCTGTTGCTTATGTTATGAAGGTGGCAACAAAAAAACCCCCAAAAAAGTATTATTTTGCTGAGCCCGAACAATGTACCCTGGGCAAACCTGAGATAATTGGTAATAGACTTAACTTGCGTACACACAAATCTTGCAAACTTTCAATCTGAAGTTACTTTGAACTTGTTTGAATGAATGTCCTTTACCTTTGCCCTCCATTTACCATTAATTTAACATCAAGCAGAATTTTGTGAAGTGTTTCTGCTGCTCCAACTCTGCAAGCTGTGAATATACGAGGAAATGCCGAAGACTGATGAAGAGAGGCATTCCAGTGGACAGGAAAATGAAATATTAAAGGCAGAATAAGTCAACATCCTGCATGTTTAAAAGTTGGCTATGAAAATGGCTTCGCCTCACTATGGTGCCACCAACATGAAACCTCATCAATTTGAAGCACAAGCTCTGACGCTCCGTTCGGAGAGGGGAAAGCAGTCAATTTTCCCATTCCTATTGCGTGTTCTTGGCTACCTGTGCATGGGGAACAGGCCGACAATGAGAGTTAAGTAACTGATACAATGATACAATACAATGATACAATTTATTTGTTGTCATTTGAACCTAAGTTCAAACGAAATTTGGTTTCTGCAGTCATACAAACAAGTAAAAAGAACCAAGACACAACACAATTTACACAAACATCCATCACAGTGAATCTCCTCCTCACTGTGATGGAAGGCAAAGTCTTATCTCTCCCCTGCACTCCCCATTCTCCTCCCGATGTCAAAGTCAAAGCCCCCGGCGGGCGATGGTAAATATGTCCCGCGGCCATTAAAGCCGCGCCGGGCGATGCAAGGCCACGCTCCAGGTCTTGATGTTGGAGCCCCCGGCAGCGCTAGCAAGTCCCGCGCCCATTTAAAGCCGCACCGGGCGATGTAAGACCCCGGGTCATCTTCAACCCCGCAACTCGGGCGGGAGAAGTTGCCGTTGCGGGAGTCCCGAAAAGCGGTCACCCACCAGGGACCCGCGAGCTCCCGATGTCACCGTCCACCGGGGCCGTGTTTTATGGGAGAAACTACAAATCCCCACCACAAACTCCAACTAAACTCCGAACCACAAACTGCCTTGGTTGCCCTAGGGTCTTGCGGCTCTGTTTCCTTTTGCAATATATTGGATTTTTAAATTTCACAAGTTCACAAGTTATAGGAGTAGAATTATGTCATTCGGCCCATCGAGTCTACTCCGTCATTCAATCATGGCTGATCTCTGCCGCCTAATCCCATTTTCCTGCCTTCTCCCCATAACTCTTGACACCAGTTTTAATTGAGAATTTGGCTATCTCTTGCTTTAAAAATATCCACTGACTTGGCCTCCACAGCCCTCTGTGGCAATGTGTTCCACAGATTAACTACCTCTGACTATAGAAGATCCTCCTCACCTCCTTTCTAAAAGAGCGCCCCTTAATTCTGACTCTCCCACCAGTGGAAACATCCTTTCCACGTCTACTCTATCTATGCCTTTCATTATTCTGTAAGTTTCAATGAGGTCCCTCCTCAACCATCTAAACGCCAGGGCGTAGCGGCCCAGTGCTGTCAAACACTCATCATATGCTAACCCACTCATTCCTGGGATCATTATTTATTGGACATGTTTTTGCTTTGTTTATTATGTTATCTATTGAGCATTGTGTTTACAAACCTGTTGCGCTAATGCAAGTAAGAATTTAATTGTTCCATTTTGGTACATATGAAAATAACACTTGCTTGCCTGTTGATTCTTGGGTTGGTGTTATACCCGTTATCATGTATCTGTAAACTGTGGATGACTCAATTGTAATCGTGTATTGTCTCTCCGCTGACGGGTCAGTCTGCAACAAAAGCTTTTCACTCTACCTCGGTACACATGACAATAAACTAAACTAAACTAAAAAAAACTTCAAAAATAGCCGCTGAACTAAAGAGATGATGGGTGTAGGAAGGAACTGCAGATGCTGGTTTAAACCGAAAATGGACACAAAATGCTGGAGTAACTCAGTGAGACAAGCAGCATCTCTGGAGAGTAGGAATGGGTGATGTTTCGGGCCTTGTAAAGACCGTCGTCACGCATTCCTTCTCTCCAGAGATGCTGCCTGTCCTGCTGAATTACTCCAGCATTTGCCACATGCAATGAAGGTCCAGTTTTATACAGCCATCATAGAGTCTGTCCTCACCTTCTCCATCATGGTCTGGTTTGGCTCAGCCATCAAGCACGACATCCGGAGGCTGCAGCGCATCGTTCGATCAGCTGAGAAGGTTATTGGCTGCAACCTTCCTCCCATCGACGAACTGTACACTGCAAGGGCCAGGAAGCGAGCGGGTATGGTCATCTCTGACCCCTCTCACCCTGGCCACAAACTCTTTGAAGCACTTCCCTCTGGAAGGCGACTCCGGACTGTCAAAGCTGCCACAGCCAGACGTAAAAACAGCTTTTTTTCCATGAGCAGTAGCTATACTCAACAACCAAAGGCCAGTTGCCTCCTTTTGCTCTGTTTTTTTTATTTCATTCTTCACATGTTTAAATGATAATGTTTTATTTTTAATTGTTTACTGTGTATTGTGTTGTTTACCACCAAGCACCAAGGCAAATTCCTTGTATGTATACATACTTGGCTAATAAAATGTATTCAATTCAATTCAATTAATTTTGTGTGTATCTAAAGAGAGGATGGGATGCTTTGAGTCTATTATCTTGTGCCCTAAGCAGTATTCACCACTGCTAGAGAAGGAAAGAAAATAATAGATATAAAATAGGCAAAACCTGTAATCCTTTCATTTCAATTCAATGATAGGTCTCTGAGCAGAACCGGGAGTACAAAATTAGTTGGATGTTTAAGTTAATTGATTTAAATTTATTTAAATGTAATAAATGCTTCCTTGTCTCCTTCAGTTTCCATTTAAATTTGTAATAAGTTCAAAAGTTCTAACAGTTTGCAATGCTGTAAATGTCACTAACCTTCAGTCCCTTTGACAGGTGAGAAGCCAGAGGGCAGGGCTGAGCCAGATTACGGAGCGGTTTTGGGGTCTGCGCCTGGTAGATCTGCTGAGCTTCACTAATCGTCTGGGAGCCTGTTTCCCAGGAGGACTCCGCCTGAAGACTCCCTGCAGCTACGAGCCGGCTTTAAGGGCAGGACACAGGTTCCTTCAGAATTCAGAAACTGCAGGTGCAAATGGAAGAACACAGAAATCGGAGATGGAAAGGGACAGGAGTGCTGGCACAGGATTCCCAAACAGCTGATTTACAAGTCGAATCGGTAGTAAGGAAGGCGAATGCAAGCTGGCGTTTAGGGCTAGAATACAAAATCAGGGATTTGATGCTGAGGCTTTATAAGGCATTTGGAGTTTGAGCAGTTTTGGGCTCCATATCTGAGGAAGGATGTGCTGGCTTTGGAGAGGGTCCAGAAGAGGTTTACGAGAATGATCTCAGGGATGAGCGTTTAACAGTACCGGGCCTGTACTCTCTGGAGATTAGAAGGATGAGAGGGAACCTCATTGAAACTTACCGAATAGTGAAAGGCCTGGAGAGAGCAGATGTAGAGAGGATGTTTCCACCAGTTGGAGAGTCTAGGACCAGAGGCTATAGCCTCAGAATAAAAGAACATACCTTTAGAAAGGAGATGAGGAGGAATTTATTTTGTCAGAGGGTGGTAAATCTGCGGAATTCATTGCCACAGAAGGTTGTGGGGTCCAAGTCAATGGATATTTTTAATGTGGATATTGACAGATTCTTGATTAGTACAGACGTCAAGGGTTATGGGTAGAAGGCAGGAGAATGGGGTTGAGAGGGAAAGATAGTTCAGCCATGATTGAATGGTGGAGTAGACAATGGGACAAATGGCCTGATTCTGGTCCTATCACTTATGAACATATGAACTTCAAATATCCTGTTCTTCTGGTTAAAGAAAAATGGGTGCATTGTTATGATTTTAAATTCACTCGACGACACGTTGACCCGTTGGGACCCCGTTGTGACTCCAGATCAAAATGGCGATCTGAAAATGGCGGCGGGCCCGGCAACCCTCCCCCAACTGCGCAGGCGCGGCTGATGGGCCGGGAGCACTCAGCGTGGGCGCGCCGCCGCTGGGCCTGGGGGGGAGAGAAAGTTAATTAAAGTTTATAAAGGAAATACTTTGTAAAATCGAAGGAAAGTTGCTACTGCACACCACAGGCGATTGGTGAGTGAGGTGCCCCTAAACTCATCGCGCCATCGTGTATTGTTTTGACACTATTTCGGGAACATACACACATACAAAATGAGACTTTTAGTTATATAATATAAATAGAAGATATAGATGATCTAGAAGTAGATTGTTTCTTCAGTATCTTTGGATTTGGGAGATCTGGATAGTGCTGGCCAGACCAACATGTATTGCCCTTCCCTTAGTGCCCTTGAGAAGGATGGTGAAACATGACACACTTTCACAGCATGGCCTCAACGGCTTTCTCCTGCTCTGAGATTCACAAGTTTTAACCATGATTAAAACATTTTTTTTTTAAATGATACTCCCAGGAGGCCGTGGCCCTTGAGAAGCTGGGCAGCAGGTCCCTGCGACCTGGACTGAGGGTCGGAGATGGTGACTTCGGGGGATGGACCCCTCGAGAAGGTCCCAGTGGTAGCACTGAAGGTCCTGCACATCGTAGCTTCAGGGGAGCTGGTCCCATGTGGCCGATTGGAAGACTGGACAGATCGTGACCTGCAGGAGGAAGTCGAATCGATGGCCCCCTGCTCATCCCCCATGGACCAGAGACCGGGAAGATGGAGCCAGCAACGTCCGGGCAAGTAGATTCGTGATTTGTACGGGTATCAGAGGTTATGGGGAGAAGGCAGGAGGATGGGATTAGGAGGGAGAGATAGATCAGCCATGATTGAATGTTGGAGTAGACTTGATGGGCCTAATGGCCTAATTCTACTCCTATTCCTTATGACCGTATGAACCAGGGCATATATATATATATATACTAAGAGGTAATTATCTTAAATGACAGGTAAAGATGAAGTAATAGACAGCAAAAATAAAAAGGTTGTCACCTACTATCTATGTTTCTACGTATCTATGCCCTTACGACCTTATGAGAGGAGAGGGAACCGGGGTCTGGCCCACGGCGCCCTCATGGTCGGCCGCGGGACGCTCCCCGTGGCACAAAGGACGGGCAAGGAGAGGGGCGTCCAAGGAAGGAGATGGCTGGAGGCCCACATCAGCCTGGGACTTGCCTGAAGCAGGCACCGCTCATCAGAACTACAGCGTAGGCTTTGAACATGGCGCCAAAACATGGCCCCTCCTGTGTGCAGCTCAGTAGATTATTCCTGTACACTTCCTAATCGGGGATCGGGGGGCATAGTCATACTCTACTAGACTGTTTGTAAGGAAAATAATTTCACTTAACATAGGTGACAATAAAAGGCACTCTTGAGTATTGACGATTGACTACTTTGATGTCATTAATATCGCACCGTTTTGTAGCTTCATAATTAAAAGACAATAAACAATAGACGTCGCCATTCAATGTGATCATGGCTGATCATCCCCAATCAGTATCCCGTTCCTGCCTTCTCCCCATATCCCCTGACTCTGCTATTTTTAAGAGCCCTATCTAGCTCTCTCTTGAAAGCATACAGAGAACCGGCCTCCACTGCCCTCTGAGGCAGAGAATTCCACAGACTCACCACTCTCTGTGAGAAAAAGTCTTTCCTCGTCTCCGTTCTAAATGGCTTACTCCTTATTCTTAAACTGTGGCCCCTGGTTCTGGACTCCCCCAACATCGGGAACATGTTTCCTGCCTCTAGCGTGTCCAAGCCCTTAACAATCTTATATGTTTCAATGAGATCCCCTCTCATCCTTCTAAACTCGAGAGTGTACAAGCCCAGCTGCTCCATTCTCTCAGCATATGACAGTCCCGCCATCCCGGGAATTAACCTTGTAAACCTACGCTGCACTCCCTCAATAGCAAGAATGTCCTTACTCAAATTAGGGGACCAAAACAGCACACAATATTCCAGGTGTGGTCTCACTAGGGCACTGTACAACTGCAGAAGGACCTCTTTGCTCCTATATTCGATTCTTCTTGTTATAAAGGCCAACATGCCATTCGCTTTCTTCACTGCCTGCTGTACCTGCATGCTTACGTCTGAAGAAGTGTTTCGGCCCGAAACGTTGCCTATTTCCTTCGCTCCATAGATGCTGCTGCACCTGCTGAGTTTCTCCAGCATTTTTGTGTGCTTACTTTCATTGACTGATGTACAAGGACCCCCAGATCCCGTTGTACTTCCCCTTTTCCCAACTTGACGCCATTTAGATAGTAATCTGCCTTCCTGTTTTTGCTACCAAAGTGAATAACCTCACATTTATCCGCATTAAACTTCATCTGCCATGCATCTGCCCACTCCCCCAACCTGTCCAAATCACCCTGCATTCTCATAGCATCCTCCTCACAGTTCACACTGCCACGCAGCTTTGTGTCATCTGCAAATTTGCTAATGTTACTTTGAAACCCTTCATCCAAATCATTTCATTCAAGACATTGAACATCCCCACACACAAACAGCCAACAGTCTATTGTGAAATGTGGTAAATTTAATCAGTCCGAAGAAGAGTCTTGACTTGAAATGTCACCTATCCATGTTCTCCAGAGATGCTGCCTGATCCGCTGAGTTCCTCCAGCACTTTGGGTCCTTTTTGTGAACCAGCACCTGCAGTTCTTTGTTTCTACTTGGCAACTATGACCGTTGACAATGAGCATGAGTTGGTTATTTTTCATGGTGTCATTGCGGTCCTGTCTGGTAAATCCACCTGACATCCATGCAAGTGTACTCACTAGATAATGATCAGGCACCAGAGGACTAAATGGTCCTCTTTTGCCTCAAAGAAGACAACATGTCAACACGGACAATCCCGTTAATCAATAATGTGAAACCATGGAAGAATAGTACTAGAAGTTGTCTATTCTGTCTGTCATGCCTGCTGTGCCATTCAATATCATCATGGCTGATCCTGCATCTCAACACCATGTTCCTGTTCCCTCTGTAATCTTCAATGCCTTCTGTATCTGCAAATCTCCTTCATCAAAGTATTCCACAGTCTCCTATGGTTCAGAATTGCACAGGTTCACCACCATTTGAGTGAGGAAATTTCTCCTCATCTCGCACCTACACGCCTCACTCTATGTACCGAGACTGTGCCTCCTCTATCTACATCTGCCCACACCCCTGCCAGCAAGGGGAAACATTCTTCTTGCATCCAGCCATCAAACCTGGTAAAAGTGTTGTGTTTTTCCATTGGATCTCCTGGCATTCTTCTAAACTCCGGTTTCCTCCCACATCCCAAAGACGTGCAGATTTGTAGGTTAATTGGCTTCTGTAAATTGCCCCTAGTGTGTAGGATGTGAAAGTGGGATAACATAGAAGTAGCTTACGGGTGATTGATGGTCGGTGCGGACTTAGTGGGCCAAAGGGCATATTTTCACGCTGTATTTCTAAACTGAATGAAACTAAATCTAATGAATACCGGTTCAATCGACCCAATCTCATTTGATAGTTTTGCCTTTCCAGAAATCAATTTGGTGGACCATTGCTACATTCCCTCCAGAGCTCAAACTGCAATACTTCAGACGTGGTGTCACTGAAGCTCTGTGTAACTGAAGTAAAACCTCCTTGCTCCTCTACTCAAACCATCAGGCATGAAGGCAAGCACATACTGTATGCCTCTTTAACTGTTTGCCAGACCTGCATTAAAAAACAAAACCAAAACCAAAAACCTAAAATACTCAGCAGGGTCAGACAGCATCCACAGAATGAGAAACACTCAATGTTTGTGGTCTGTGACCCTTACTCAGAACTAAGAAAGAAACAAGATAGACACAAAATGCTGCAGTAACTCAGCGGGACAGGCAGCATCTCTGGATAGAAGCAATGGGTGACATTTCGGGTGGAGACCCTTCTTCAGACTAAGTCAGGAGAGAGGGAGACACAGAGATAAGGAAGTGTAAGGTGAGAAAAATCAAAGATAGATGCAGTTCGCCAAAGGAGAAAGAAACAAGTTAGTGTAGGGAGCCAAGAAGGTGAGTTAAGGAGATGGATTGACAAGGAATTTCTCTGCTGGGGTGAAATAAGGCAGCAGTTAATCGACAGTTAAGGGCCTGTCCCACTTTCCCGAGTTATTCACGAATTCTCCCGAGTTTTCAAACTCGCAGAATGTTCTTAACGAGTCCGGAGGAGTCCGTAGGAGTCCGTGGATATATCGTAGCGGCTCGTTATGCCAGCCGTAGGTACTCGGGGCTATTTTTTTACTCGTGGACATTTTTCATTATGCTGAAAAAATGTCCCGACTTACCAGATGCCCCGAGTACCTACGGCTGCTACGATATATCCACGGACCGCTACGATATATAACGAGCCGCTACGATATATCCATGGACTCCTACGGCTTCCTATGGACTCGTTACGAACATTCTGCGAGTTTGAAAACAGGAGAATTTATGAATAACTCAGAGGAGAATTCGTGAATAACTCAGGAAAGTGGGACAGGCCCTTTAATCTCCTTGTTCAATGGTCCCAGACCTGAAATGTTAACGGTTTCTCTTTCCACAGATGCTGCCTGACTTGCTGAGTTTTCCCTGCATCTTTTGTTGTTGTCAGATATCCAGCATCTGCAGCTATTTGTAATTTTCCTTTACTGCACATGCACATTGGCTTTCACTCACCGGGATACAATGGTATCTTTGCACATCAGCATCTTTCACTGCTTCACCATTTAAATTACCATCTGTCTTTCTGTTACACCTACCAGAGTGAGTATCTCATCCACCTTACACTGCATCCATCATATTTTACCCATGCACTGAATGTGTCTAAATTGTTTTGCAGCCTTCTTGCATTCTCTCGATTACTCACAATCCCACCAGTTTTGTCCTTTGCAAAGACAGAAGACAAAGACATTTAGTCCATTTATCCAAATTATTGATAAATATAAAATTAATATGACCCCAAGTACTGATCCCTGCAGTATCCCACTAGTCACTGGCTGACCCGAAACTAAAAAAAAACTTTTAATTCTGTTCGATCTTACGTTTAAAGCCAACTTTCAATCCAAGCCAGTGTGTTACCAACAATTTACACATGCTTTAACTTTGTACACCGATCTCTTGTGTGGAACATTATAAAAGGCCTTTTAAAAATCCAAATACATTAGTTCGCACTGAAAGCCCTGTCCCACTGTACGAGTTCATTCAAGAGTTCTCCCGAGTTTGCCCTGATTCGAACTCGGAGATTTACGGTAATGGCCGCTCGTAGGTACTCGGGGCTCTCGTGGACATTTTTCAAGATGTTGAAAAATCTTCACGAGTCTTCTCGAGCTTACCCGGGAACGCTAACGCACCTGCCGTTAGCGTTACGAGCCGCTAAGAGACGTCCCCGAGCTATGACGTACCCGCTACGTACATTCTACGTGCTTCCACGAGATAGATTTTATTTAAAAACTCGGGAGAGCTCTTGAATGAACTCGAACAGTGGGACAGGGCTATATCCATTTCACCAACTGCATCCCCATTTAAATTTAAGGTCCCTAGTCTCAGTATGAACTCCGTTACTTTCTATTTTGAAGAATTCTACCATGTCATGGTCACTCTTAATAAAGTAGAGAGCATAACAATATTATTCTCTTAACGCCTCTCCAAGCGCAGTACCCAGTTGGTTTATCAAACATGATTTCCCCTTCATAAATCTTGGTTAAATTTGTATAATCTTCTTGATATTTTCTAACAATCTTTATAACAAATTATTTTTCATATACTGTGCCATTTTCCCTTCTGATGATACCAGGTTCACCACTCTATCGTTCCCTGATATTACTCTTGTTCCTTTTTGGAAAGGGTTGGATATTTGTCACCTTCCAAACTGCAGGAACCATAAACACATTGACTAGTTTTGGAAGATGACAACCAATGTATGCGCTATTTCTCTGACCACCTGTTTTAATACTCTGCGATACAGTTTCTCTGGCCCTGGGTAATGATTGGCTTGTAGTCGCCATATAATTTCCTCGTTCATTATTTTTTAAACTAATACTTATTTCCTTTAATTCCTTCTTCGCATTAGCCTTTTGGTTCTCAAACTCTCTGGGAAGCCATTTGTTTCATCGGGACAAAGCCTGAGTATTTACTCCGCCATTTCTCCTCCCCCAATATTAATTCCCCAGTTTCCGCCGATGTGCAACCTACATTAGTCTTCACTACTTTTTTTCTCTTTACATACTTTTTAGAATCTGCTTTTATGTTCATTGCAAATTAACGCTCACGCTTTATTTTTCATCTTTGTCCCTTTCTGCTGAATTCTAAATTGCTCTCAAACCTCAGGCTTGCTAATTGTTGATCGTCTATTGATCGTCTTTGGATTTAGTAGCATCCTTAACTTCTAATGTTATCTATAGTTGGATTGCTTTTCCTTTTGCACCAGTATGTCCAACTATTGTTGTTCCTGCATTTGTTCCTTAAATGTTGTCCATTGCCTATCCACAGTCTTACCTTTCAAGGTGCTCCCTCATCCATCAGCTCATCCCATATTTTGCTGAAGATTAGCACAAAGTGCTGGAGTAACTCAGCGGGACAGGCAGCATCTATGGAGAGAAGGAATGGGTGATGTTTCGGGTCGAGATCCATCTTCAGACATACTTTGTTGTTTTCATTGTTTAGTTTAAGGTCTCTGGTCGCAGAATAAACTGTTACTTTCTATCTAGAATAATTCTGTCATGTCGTGGCCGCTCTTAATGAAGGAGAATGCACAACAATATTATTCACTAGGTGAGGCAGCATCTATGGAGCGAAGGAAATAGGCAACATTTCAGCCCGAAACATTGCCTATTTCCTTCGCTCCATAGACGCTGCCTCACCCGCTGAGTTTCTCCAGAATTTTTGTCTACCTTCGATTTTCCAGCATCTGCAGTTCCTTCTTAAACAATATTATTCACTAAATCCCTCTCCAAGTGCAGTACCCAGTCTACAAAAGCCAGCTCCAAACATAGTCATCTAAAAGATTTGTTAAAACTTCCTCATCTTGGAGTCTTGATTGTTTGGTGGATTAACTCGGTCATTACTGACACAGTAAGCAAACAAATACTAATTTTAGTTTTAATTTAGTTAGAGGTACAGCGCAGAAACAGGCCTTTCGGCCCACCGAGTCCATGCCGACCGGTGATCCCCGCACACCAACTATCCTACACACACGAGGGACAATTTTACACATACACCAAGCCATTTAACCTACAAGCCTGTACGTCTTTAGAGTGTGGGGGGAAACCGAAGATCTCAGAGAAAACCTACCCGAGAACGTACAAACTGCACAGACGTACCGACTGCACCCGTAGTCGGGATCGAACCCAGGTTTCCGGCGGTGCAAGCGCTGTAAAGCAGCAACTCTACTGCTGCGCCACCGTGCCGTCCCTACCGCTGGCTGTGCCATTGTGCCGGCTAATGATATTCTTTTATTAAGCAAACTATTTTCATCTATTAAAACTATTAACGAGCACAGGAAGTACAATACAACAGTTTGAGGTACAAGGCGATAACAAGTCAAGTTTATTGATATATGCATGAGTATGGTGAGGTACAGGTGCAATGAAAATCTTGCTTGCAGCATCATCACAGGCACATAGACTCAGATAACACACACAAATATAAATTACACATACAAATGACACATAACATTTCTAAAAGAATGAAGATTGTGCAAAAAACTATTCGCGCAGAACACTAACAGCGGGAAAAACCCAGCTCATAGTATAAGAGGTGACCTCCTGTTGCCGAGGTAGGATTAGGATCGCGCAGGGTGGTTTAAGAACCTGATTAGTTGCAGGAAAGTAGCTATTCCTGATCCTAGCGGTGTGTGACCAAACTTCTGTACCAGCTGCCCAATGGTGGCAGTGAGAAGAGGGCATGGAATCCTTCTCGAAATGTCACCTACTCCTTTTCTGCAGATGATGCTGCCTGACCCGCTGTGTTACCTACTGCTTTTTGTGTCTATCCTTGATGATAGATGCTTCCTCCAGTGCCCCCTGCAGATGCTTTAGATGGTGGGGAGGGCTGTGCCTGTGATGGACCAGGCTGAATCCACTGCTCTCTGCACCCTCTTACGTTCCTGTGTATTGGAATTGCCAGGCCATGATGCAACCGAATAGAATATTTTCGACAGTGCTTCTGGAGAGGTTCATAACTTCATAAGTTCTTGGAGCAGAATTAGGCCATTCGCCCCATCAAGTTTGTTCTGCCATTCAATCACTGGTGATCTATCTTTCTGTCACAACCCCATTCTCCTGCCTCCTCCCCATAACCCCTGACACCCTAACTAATTGACAATCTGTCAATCTCCGCCTTAAAATATCCATTGACTTGGCCTCCACAGCCATTTGTGGCAATGAATTCCACATCACCACCGGTTGGTGCATGTAATGGCCAGCTCGCCAGCAGTCTGTCTTGTCCCTTCTCTGTTTTTATTATTTTAAGTATGCCTTGAATGTTTGTTTTAATATCTCTTGGTTGTTTTATGTGGGGGGTGCGGGGTGAGGTCGGGGGAAACCTTTTTCAGTCACTTACCTCGACGGCGATGCGATTTTTCTCCGTGTCACATCACCGTCCCCCCCCCCCCTGCAGCCTACAATGTGGAGTGGTGCGGCCTTTCCTGGAGACCGGCCCGGAGCATCAAGCTGCGGGAGTGGCGCGGACTTACCATCGCGGAGCCTGGGATCTTTTGCCGAGGATCGCCGGTGCTGGAGCTTCGACCGCGGGACCTGTGGACTTTAACAACGTGAAGCAGCAGTCTCCGGTAAGAAGCGGCCGACTTGGGAGCTCCATGCCACGGAGTGTTCCGATCCGTCCCTACACCGGAGTTTCCATCATCCTGACGAGAGGGCTTGAACAGCGGGCCATCGGCAACGGCCCCATTCAAAGGCCCTGACCACGGGTGAACAAAGGAGGAAGATGACTGAACTATATTGCCTTCCATCACAGTGAGGAATGTTAATTCCACTGTGGTGGATGTTTATGTTAAACTTTATTTTATGTGCTGTGTGTATTTTTGCTTTTTTACTTAGTATGGCTGCATGGTAATTCAAATTTCACTGTACCTTAATTGGTACATGTGACAATTAAATTGAATCTGGAATCTGGAATCTAGATTCACCACCCTCTGGCTAATGATAATTATTAGCGTATTTGGTGACATGCTGAAGGTCTTTAAACTTCTGAATAAAATACAGGTACTGACGCACCTAGTTGATGATTGCGTCTATGAGCTGGGCCCAGGACAGGTCTTCTGAGATGTGAATGCACTGAAATTTGATGTGGATGAGTATTTTGTTGTGTGGTTTCACATTACCCACTGCTGCACGAGAAGATCTACAGCAGAGTAGGCCACAGCTCAGTGGGTTAAGTAAACGAAAGGTGGAGGAAATGGGAACTTCAAGTTTCACATCCTCAGGATCAAAGCACACTGTCATTTAAAGGGTGACATCAGTTCTAGCCGAAGGGTGATTCCAGAAAAAAAACATTTTAATAACATGTTACCAAAATAAGTAGGAAGGTGTTATTTTGAACACCAATATTTGCCATAAGAAACGTGTCACAAATCAGGAATGTGGCAATTATCATGTAACCTGTCACAATGCAAGAACAGAAGTAATGGACATGAATCATCGCTAGTTCAGTCAGAAAATTCACGACTTTTAAGGCTCCAATGAAAAGGTCTAGAAATACATTTGTAAGAGCACAGGAGAATGCAACTACTCTGAGAGTCCTTTACCATTTTGAGGACATTCTTTTGCAGGTGTAACACGGTTATGCACGGTAGCGCAGTGGTAGAGTTGCTGCCTTACAGAGGAAGAGACCCGGGTTCGATACCGACTACATGTCCTGTCTGTACGAAGTTTGTACATTCTCCCTGTGACCTGAGTGAGGTTTTCCCCGGGATTTCCGATTTACTGCCGCACTCCAAAGATGTACAGGTTGGTAGGTTAATTGACTTGATATTTTGGCGGATGAGCGAGAGTCGATTTTCCAAACAAGTTTTATTAATAAAACGATGCAATCAACGAAATAACTCAACACAGCCAATACCACATGCGTGGGATCCAGCCACAACGGTGGTCCAGAACGACTGCAGGGGCATCGCCCAGAAAGTGCACGAAACACAACCCCTCCCCAGAGTCACATGTCCGAGGCACTCGACCGCAGGGTTCGAGTACCTGCGGGCACCAGCAGGTGCCGCTACAATATAAGTGTAAATTGTCCCTGGTGTGTGTAGGGTAGCGTTAATGTGCGGGGATCGCTGGTCAGTGCAGACTCGGTGGGCCGAGGGGCCTGTTTCGCTGCTGTGTCTCTAAACTAACTGTAGAATGCGGCAGGTAAGCAAGCATTGTGAATCCTAGACCTGTGAGCTAAAGCAGTAAGTGTGTGCTAATTCTAAAAGTCACGTGGACAGCAAAACAAAAATGGAATTCTGCCTACTGTGGGAGCTCTTAAAGTGGCAGATGTCCATGGGAAGTTCTCATAGAGAGGAGCAGAGTGTCTTTGGGGATCAATAGTGTACAAAATCGTGAGAGGAATAGATCAGGTAGACGCAGAGGTAGTCTCTTGCTCAGATTAATGGGCCTGTCCCACTGTACGATCTAATTCAAGAGTTCACCCGAGTTTCCCCTGATTCGAACTCGGAGAATTACGATAATAGCCGCTCGTAGGTACTCGGGGTTCTCGAGGACATTTTTCAACATGTTGAAAAATCTTCACGAGTCTTCCAGAGCTTGCCGCGTTTCCCGAGTACCTGCCGTTAGCGTTACGAGCCGCTAAGAGACGTCCCGAGCTCCGACGTACCTGCTACGTACATTCTACGTGCTTCCACGAGTTTGATTTTTTTAAACTCGGGAGAGCTCTTGAATTAGCTCGGACAGTGGGACAGCCCCATAAGGGAATCGAGAACCAGAGGACATAGGTTTAGGATGAGGGGGGAAAGATTTAATAGGAACCTAAGCAGTAACTTTTTGTACACAAAGGGTGGTGGCTATATGGAACGAGCTGCCGGAGGAGGTAGTTGAGACTGGTAGTATGGCAACGTTTAAGAAAGATTTAGACAGGTACATGGATAAGAATAGTTTAGAGGGATATGGGCTAAACACAGGCAGGATTTTCTCCGGGTGCTCCGGTTTCCTCCCACACTCCAAAGTCGTACAGATTTGCAGGTGAAGCGGCTTCGGTAAAATTGTAAGTTGTCCCTAACGTGTAGCATAGTGCACGGGGTGAGCGCTGGTCAGCTCGGACTCGGTACAGTCTACAAATGCCAGCTCCAAACATAGCCATCCGTCCCGACGCCAGAGTTTCGATCATCCCGACACAAGGGCTGAGACATCGGACCGTCGGCAACGATGAACTGCGGAGGGTTCAAAGGCCCCGGCCACGGGTGAACAAAGGAGGAAGATGACTGAACTTTATTGCCTTCCATCACAGTGAGGAATGTGGATTCCCCTGTGGTGGATGTTTATGTTAAATTTTATTTGATGTGGCTGTGTGTATTGTTGCTTTTCACTTAGTATGGCTGTATGGTAACTCACATTTCACTGTACCTTAGTTGGTTGAGTGACAATAAATGCAAACTTGAACTTGAACTTGAAGTAAAGTTTAAAGTCTAAATTTCCACTTACATCCTAACGCATGCGGATATTATTCTGCATTCTGGTGCAGACGGCCATTAACGTTCTCTTTGGATTCTCCATTCGTACCAGTAGTAAATCTGTGTCCCCTTGACACTTAACCACGGGAGGCATGAACTGCTTGATGGGAGGGAGATGATGAGATTCCATTCAGGATAAACGTTGCTCCATGCATGGTCAGATGCTTAAGGTAGTGGAGAGAAAAAGGTGCGTGATTATGGAGAAAGATAGCGAGGAGCGAGCGGCACGGTGGCGCAGCGGTAGAGTTGCTGCCTTACAGCGCTTGCAGCGCCAGAAACCCGGGTTCAATCCCGACCACGGATGCTGTCTGTACGGAGTTTGCACATTCTCCCCGTGACCTGCGTGGGTCTTCTCCGAGATCTTCGGTTTCCTCCGACACTCCAAAGGCGTACAGGTTTGTAGGTTAGTTGGCTTGGTGTATGTGTAAATTGTCCCTAGTGTGTGTGTGTGTGTGTAGGATAGTGTTAATCGCAGCTCGGTGGGCCGAAGGGCCTGTTTCCGCGCTGTATCTCTAAACTAAACTAAACTAAAGGAGAATGACAGCCTATTGCACTTCCTAAAGTGCCATGACAACAGCTCTCTGCAGCCCACCCAAGCAGACACTGACGTGCTGAAGGCGAGAGCAGGTCTTGGCTTTTTTTTTTACCCCGTCTGGAGTTGAAATGAAAAGAAGAGGAATGTTAAAAACAAGCAACGTCACAGTCAGCAAGCCGTCGTCCTCGCTGCCACTAACGCATCAACAAAGTCCACACTTGTCACGAACACCATCACGGGGCAAAGGCAGATAAGGCAGTTGAAGGAAAATTGCACGAGAAAATAAGCAAATAACAAGCTCTTATGCTTGAAATATCCGTGAATACAAAATGTTTCGAGCAGATTAAAAAAAAAATGAAAATATCCAAAAATCAGGTTAAAGGAAAAAGATCCAGTGGAGGTTGTGCATCTAGAGATATGGATGTTTTAAAATAGATGCTTTATAAATAGTTTGATCAAAGAGCTGCTCCTTTGACCGTGTTTGCTCGAGTCAAAACACTGAGTAATTTGCAAGAGCCCTGTGTCATTTCTCTAAGAATACTTTGCAGTTTCTGTTACACAGGATCCCGCAGTTTCTCTGACAGAGGGTCACGGAGAGTTTGCCCAGCAGGGCTGAGAGCCCGCGGGACTTTCTACTTGAGGGGAAGAACAACGGAGGGCCCGGTGTGCGGGGACCGCAGTGAGGGAGGGGAGGGGGATAATGGACAATGGGGAGAGAGGAGGGTGGGGGGGAGAACATTGGATAATGGGGAACCTGCATGGGGGATCCACAGTGGAGGAGGTGGGAGGGTAGAACTAATGGCCCTGTCCCACGGGCAGGCGGTTACTGGCGGTGAAGCGCGGCGTCACCGGAAGCGGGGACCGCACAGCTACCGCGAGAGCGCCGTGCGTATGCCACCGGAGCGCCGCGAGGGGGCCGAGTGATCTCCGCACGGCCGGTCCCACGAGCTTGCGGTAAGTTTTAAAAAATGTAACCTTACCGGAAGCTGTTGACGCGCGTATGCCGGGTGGTCACCGCACGGCCTGTCCCACGGGACGACTGGAATGGATGTCGCGCGGCATCGGGTGAAGACGTCATCGCGCAACGCAACTCGCTACGCGATGACGTCATCGCGCAACGCAATGCGCTACGCGATGACGTTAATTCGGCTCGCGGTGCTGTGGCGGTGCGCGTGCCGCTCGCGGCGCACTGGCGGCGCTGTGGCGGTGCTCGTGCTGCACTGGCGGCGCTGTGGCGGCGCTGTGGCGGTGCTGTGGCGGTGCTCGTGCCGCACTGGCGGCGCTGTGGCGGTGCTGTGGCGGTGCTGGTGCCGCACTGGCGGTGCTGTGGCGGTGCTGGTGCCGCACTGGCGGTGCTGTGGCGGTGCTGTGGCGGTGCTGTGGCGGTGCTGTGGCGGCGCTGTGGCGGTGCTGTGGCGGTGCTGTGGCGGTGCTGGTGCCGCACTGGCTGCGCTGTGGCGGTGCTGTGGCGGCGCTGTGGCGGTGCTGTGGCGGTGCTGTGGCGGTGCTGTGGCGGTGCTGTGGCGGTGCTGGTGCCGCACTGGCTGCGCTGTGGCGGCGCTGTGGCGGCGCTGTGGCGGTGCTGTGGCGGTGCTGGTGCCGCACTGGCTGCGCTGTGGCGGCGCTGTGGCGGCGCTGTGGCGGTGCTGTGGCGGTGCTGTGGCGGCGCTGTGGCGGTGCTGTGGCGGCGCTGTGGCGGCGCTGTGGCGGCGCTGTGGCGGTGCTGTGGCGGCGCTGTGGCGGCGCTGTGGCGGCGCTGTGGCGGCGCTGTGGCGGTGCTGTGGCGGCGCTGTGGCGGCGCTGTGGCGGTGCTGTGGCGGTGCTGGTGCCGCACTGGCTGCGCTGTGGCGGTGCTGTGGCGGTGCTGTGGCGGTGCTGTGGCGGTGCTGTGGCGGTGCTGTGGCGGCGCTGTGGCGGCGCACTGGCGGTGCTGTGGCGGTGCTGGTGCCGCACTGGCGGTGCTGTGGCGGTGCTGTGGCGGTGCTGTGGCGGTGCTGGTGCCGCACTGGCGGTGCTGTGGCGGTGCTGTGGCGGTGCTGTGGCGGTGCTGTGGCGGTGCTGGTGCCGCACTGGCGGTGCTGTGGCGGTGCTGTGGCGGTGCTGTGGCGGCGCTGTGGCGGCGCACTGGCGGTGCTGTGGCGGTGCTGGTGCCGCACTGGCGGCGCTGTGGCGGTGCTGTGGCGGTGCTGGTGCCGCACTGGCTGCGCTGTGGCGGTGCTGTGGCGGTGCTGGTGCCGCACTGGCTGCGCTGTGGCGGTGCTGTGGCGGCGCTGTGGCGGTGCTCGTGGCGCACTGGCGGCGCTGTGGCGGCGCTGTGGCAGTGCTGTGGCGGTGCTGTGGCGGTGCTCGTGGCGCACTGGCGGCGCTGTGGCGGCGCTGTGGCGGTGCTGTGGCGGTGCTGTGGCGGCGCTGTGGCGGCACTGTGGCGGTGCTGTGGCGGTGCTGTGGCGGTGCTGTGGCGGCGCTGTGGCGGCACTGTGGCGGTGCTGTGGCGGTGCTGTGGCGGCGCTGTGGCGGCACTGTGGCGGTGCTGTGGCGGTGCTGTGGCGGCACTGTGGCGGTGCTGTGGCGGCGCTGTGGCGGCGCTGTGGCGGCGCTGTGGCGGTGCTGTGGTGGTGCTGTGGCGGCGCTGTGGCGGTGCTGTGGCGGCGCTGTGGCGGTGCTGTGGCGGTGCTGTGGCGGCGCTGTGGCGGCGCTGTGGCGGTGCTGTGGCGGCGCTGTGGCGGTGCTGTGGCGGTGCTGTGGCGGCGCTGTGGCGGTGCTGTGGCGGTGCTCGTGCCGCACTGGCGGCGGCTGTGCGGTAGGACAACATTTTTGAACGTTGTCGACTTTTTGTGAGCACGGTTGACTTTGTCGACTTTTTGTGAACACCGCACGGTCCCGGTAGTGTGCGTGGGACCGACCCCGCGAGCCATGGCGGTCCACGAGCGGTCCCGACTTCCTGCTTCACCGCCAGTAACCGCCAGTAACCACATACCCGTGAGTCAGGCCTTTAAGGAGGAGCCGGTGTGCTTTGTAACTTTGTCAGTGCCGTAGGTGGCTGCTATTTGTACACATTGGGTATGCAAGCAAAGAGTTTGCCTGTGCCTAGTCACATGTCACATAAAGTGTTCCATTCCATTGCATTCCATTGACATGGTGATGCAGGCCTGTCTCTGGCCCTCTCCCATTCTTCTTTCACAGCTAATATCAATGCGGTGTTGAAGGGCTGTGCTGGGATTGGGGAAAAGTGAACCTCTGCCATCAAATGCTGTAACAAATACACTTTTCGATCAAAGATAGATGCAAAATGCTGGAGTAACTCAGCAAGACAGGCTGCATCTCTGGAGAGAAGGAATGGGTGACGAAGGTCTGTAGAAGGGCAGAGTTATGGGCCAGTCCCACTTACGCCACTTTTTCGGCGACTGCGGGCACCCGTCATAGGTCGTTGCAGGTCGCCGTAAAATTTCAACATGTTGAAAATTCAGCGGCGACCAGAAAGACGCTACGACTCTTTGGGCGACTGAGGAGACTCCTCACGACCATACAGGCACACCCTGGCGACATGTCGCGGGGTGAAGCCTGTATGGTCGTGAGTAGTCACCCAAAGAGTCGTACCTTGTTCTGGTCGCTGCTGGATTTTCAACATGTTGAACATTTTCAGCGACCTGCTGCGACTATGATGCGTGCCGGCAAGTCGCCGAAAATATTGTGTAAGTGGGACAGGCCCATAAGGGTTGCCAACTTTCTCACTCCCCAATAAGGGACAAAAGGTCAAAATACGGGACAAATTCCCGACGGCAATTCGTTGACCGACTCGGCCGCAGCCGGGTGAATGATGAGTTGGCCCGGGTGCTGGACTGCACACAAGGCCCAGCCGGCTGGGCCAGCTGAGGAGATTTGGCCCGCGCGATGTCGCACGCAAAGTCAGGCACCCCATCCGACTCATGAACCGATGATCGGCCATGAGAAGGAGGGGTGGAGGTGTCGGCGGTAAGCGAAGGTCCGAAGGTCGGACAACTGTCCGGGCTGCCGACCGGCGGGGCCACGGGCGAGGCGCTGCTGCTGCACGCCATGAGCTACACTATGTCGGGACGGGTGAGGCAGGGGCCGGACGCGGCACTCCGACCCGAGAGTCCCCTCGACCCGAGTGGTAGCAGTCAAATACGAGACAAGGGCGATCCCATATGGGATAAACTAATTTAGCCCAATATACGGGATGTCCCGGCTAATACAGGACAGTTGGCAACCCTAGGCAGAGTAGACTTGATGAGCCGAAAATAAAATAAACTCCGCACGCCTTCACGTGCAATAGACAAAGACTGCTGGCTATTTGACAACAAACAGTGGCACCTCAAGCAAGAATGAGAAATGAGAAGTGGGCTCATGCGCCATGTACTGCAACCCAGAACTCCAATACCAGTACAGGTCAAGATAAATCTGTGCATGCACTAAACAAAGTGTGGGGGGAATTCAGTGTGTCAGGCAGCGTCTGCGGAGGGAATGGACAGACAATGTTTTGGGACAGGGCCCTTCTCAGACTGATGGAGTAATGGGGCGAAAGCTGGAACAGAGAGGTGGGGGTGGGACAGAACTTGCCAGGTCATAGGTGGACTCGCAAGGGTCTCGACTCGAAATGTCTCCCATTCCTTCTCTCCAGAGATGCTGATGTCCCGCTGAGTTACTTCAGCATTTTAGAAACATAGAAGCATAGAAAATAGGTGCAGGAGTAGGCCATTTGGCCCTTCAAGCCGCACCGCCATTCAATATGACCATGGCTGATCATCCAAAATTAGTACCCCATTCCTGCTTTCTCCCCGTATCTCTTGATTCCCTTGGACCATAGAGCTATATCTAACTCTCTCTTGAATACATCCAGCGAATTGGCCTCCACAGCCTTCTGTGGCAGAGAATTCCACAGATTCGCAACTCTCCGGGTGAAAATGTTTTTCCTCATCTCAGTCCTAAACAGCCTACCACTTATTCTTAAACTGTGACCCCAACTTTCTGGACTCCCCCAACATGAGGAACATTTTTGTTCTACTTTCGGTTTAACCCAGCATCTGCAGTTCCTTCCTGCACAGTCTTCTGTCATGCTGCTGAAGTGGCCCTTCATGTCCCAACCCCTCCTATTGTGCCGAGTTCATCCAGTATCAGTATGCGGCACTCGAGCGCTATGTTTAGCATGAGTACAAACCAGCTTGTGCCAAACACACTGTAGTTCAGGCTAGATATTGCTAAGTACAGGAAGAGATCAATGGCAGAAGTTCACAGGTCAGACCACTAAATCTTCAAATGTAGAAATTCATTCTTGCCGACCTTCATTTTCTTTTCCGCAATTACAAAAAAAACACAAAACAATGCGTGGACTCCACAAATTAATGCTCATTTCATACCCAGATTTATTATGCAGCTTATCTAACTGTCTTGAACAAAGCTGACAACAACCAGTACCTAAGAATGAGTGACTTATTTAAAATGTATCACAATGAGTATGCCTCTGTAAAATGACATTTTTCTTCTGCCCAGTGAAGTCATCTGTAAGTTAGAAAGCTGATTTACAATTGTCTCTGAACTACATAAATTGTGTTTTAATTAAAAAGCATGTGCTATACGTCACTCTAATGGGATGCAGCTCTTTTCAATATACTACTTCTCATTTTTCTTCTCTGAATTATTTTTCACAAATCCCCCCCCAAAAAATTGATGCGATGATTACCCGTCACTCTGGAGACTTGTTCTTCTCAGTAGGTTATTGTTTAACTTTCATGATCAATACCGATGTGGAAATTATTTTGTAATCAGAAACATAAATACACACACGCACATGCACACGCGCACACACACACACACACCCACGCACCCACACACCCACTTACACATACACACACACACACACACAACCACACACCCACCCACACACACACATGCACCCGCAAACACACCCACATGCACCCACACGCACACACACAACCACTCACACACACGCAAAAACAAACACACGCTCACATGCATGCATGTGCACATACACGCGCACACACACACACACACACCCACACACCCACTTACACAAACACATACACATACACACACACACAACCACACACCCACCCACACACACACATGCACCCGCAAACACACCCACATGCACCCACACGCACAAACACAACCACCCACACACACACGCAAAAACAAACACACGCACACATGCATGTATGCATGTTCACATACATGAGCACACACACACACACACAACCACCCACACACACATGCAAGCATTGATGCACACACACACCCACATGCACACGCATGCACATGCAGACATACACGCGCACACACACACACACACGCGCACGCACACACATGCATGCACACACGTGCACGCACATGCAGACACGCGCTCACAAACATACCAATACTCAAATGAAAAAATGCATGCTTACACCTACAAATATGTGCATTCCTGCCCAAACAAAAAAAGTGAAATGTTTTGACTTGTAAAAGAAGAGAAGGCTATTTTGTGGCTGGACATATATCGGAGGATAAGAATTGTTTACTTAACAAAGAACACTCTCGGGTACATTTAGCTCAGTCACACAGAACACTGTATTTTAGTTGAGTAAATAGAAGACTATTAGGTAATAATGTCTTTAGATGACAAAAACTGATGCAAATAGAAAGAAAGAGTAAGGTGAAAACCATTAGGTGATCTCTGCTACATTACACCTACTTATAGGGACAATATTTTCATGGACTTTGAACTCAAAACGCACCAACAAATACATTCCAGCAGAAAGTAAACACTGAGCAGTCTATAATCTTCCTTCCAAGAGACACTGGGCTTTGGCCCAATGTTAATGTTGCTGGAATTACCGACTCATTTTTAGCCTTCGTTTGCGGAGTCGCAGTTATGCAATAGATCATCCAATTCTGATTTGATTTCATTTTTCACTTACAAAATCTTTAATCCCACAGGCTTTCTCGGAGACAATTTGACTAAGCTTCAGTAGGAAGAAAATGGGTGGTTGCCACAGCAGATTTGCTGCAGACAGCTTGATGTGCCAGGGGGTTTTGCACAGCGAGAAGCAGATGATACTAAAATAACAAAAGTGCAACAAAAGAAGGAATGAAAAGTGGAAAAAAGCCGAAAGCACCAATTACGAGATGAAAAAAATATGAAGCTGTGAAGACCTTTGGCTGTTCCAAGAACCTAGATATCTGAAATTCCACTCTTACAAATTATAACCATTTGGCAGTCATATTCTCCAAACTATGATCAAGGATGGTGGGCTGAACAATTCTGCCTCATCAGAAGTCCTATGAAAAGCAATTTTCACCTTAGAATGGAGATTTTGCCAAGTGTGTTTTATACCAGAGGTACATCAATCAGACACACTACCAACATCTTAAACGGATGTTTAAGGCATCTAAAAGCATCAACTGATTCCAGCTGCACACTGAGCATGCTGTTGCATACTTTACTGATCAATCCTTGAAGATCCATCGCCAGTGAACAGTCACGAATAACATTGTGCAAAGAGTTATCTTTGAATGTTTCTAGATTCACAGGGACATGCAGCATAGATACAGGCATTTGGCCTACCACGGTCCATGTCAACTAGTGAGGGCCCATTGTATAGTTTAGTTTAGTTTAGAGATACAACGTGGAAACAGGCCCTTCGGCCCACCGAGTCCGCACCGACCAGCGATCCCCGCACACTAACACTACCCTACACACACGAAGGATGATTTACACTTATACCAAGCCAATTAACCTACAAACCTGTATGTCTTTGGAGTGTGGGGGGGAAACCGAAGATTTCGGAGAAAACCCAAGTGGTCATAGGGAGAATGTACAAACTTCATACAGATAGCACCCGTAGTCGGGATCGAACCTGGGTCTCCGGTGCTGCAAGTGCTGTAAGGCAGCAACTCACCTGCTGCACCACCGTGCCGTACTAATCGTAATTAATCCCATCGTCCATCACTTGGCCATCGCCTTCTATGCCAAAGTGATTCAATGCTTGTCCCAACACTTCTGTTGGTGACTGCTGCCACCGTGTCCTCAGGCAGTCTGTGTCAGATACACATGTCCACTCTTTCGGGGGTAAAAAACGTCCCAGTCAGTCCCCTCGAAACCTCTTACCGTTTACCACAATTCTATGTTCTCTAGTTTGATCCAACTCTGATATGGGGAATAGTTTCCTGCAGTCTACCTAATCTACATCTCACATAATGAGGTGCACCCCCTCTTAATCTCCTCCATTGCAGGGAAACAGAGACAGCCTCTCCTCATAACTCAAACACTCACCAAGGGCAATATCCTGTGAAATCTTCCCTGAACCCTCTCCAGCACTATAATATCTACAATGTCAAAAGACATTTGAATATGGTTTAGTTTAGTTTAGAGATACTGCACAGATGCAGGCCTTCGGCCCACTGACCAGCGATCCCCGCACACTAACACTACCCTACACACACCAGGGACAAGTTTTCATTTTTATACCAAGCCAATTAACCTACAAACAGTACGTCTTTGAAGTGTGGGGGGGAAACCGAGCACCCGGAGGAAACCACGCTGGTCACGGGGAGAAGGCACCAACACGTAAACATACAGCACCCGTGGTCAGGATTGAACCAGGCTCTCTGGCGCTGTACGGCAGCAACGCTACCGCTGCGCCACCGTGCCGCCCTGAAACAGACACTAATATTTTCATCATTCTTGAGGTGTTTTGCATTGTGTGTAGCATCCTACTCAGACCAAAGGAAAGGTTTAAAGGCATTGGCATTGATCTCGCCTGAAGATACACTAAGATTACTTCCCTGGTTCAGAGAGTGCAGTGCGTGTTAAACTTTGCATCCGTACTGCAGTTTGCTTCTGGGAGCGAGTGGCAATGTTATACTTTAATGCACAAATTGTTTTCTTGTTGAGCCTGAAATGAAGTGAGATATGGCAAAGCTGCAGTTTAATTTCCACACCATGAAATAGGAATTCAAGGGTCTGTCCCACTTGGGCGTCATTCGCGAGTCACGCAGATGGCGCGCAAATATTTTGTACATCCCCAAATCCTGGGGCGCCGCGCTCGACACTGCCTACGTGACCACACACCATGCTCGCATCACGTGCAAGTCACGACACGCGCGTTGTGCGTCGTGACGCGTGAATGATGTCGCGTAAATGACGCGCAAATGGCACCCAAGTGGGACAGGCCCTTAATGTCAACATGAAACAGTCAGAAGACTTTGGCAGGAGTGAGGTAGGAGTGGGCTCAAGGAATATTGAACAGGAGAACTTGTCTGGACACTGAAACACAAGTCCTGTAGTTCTCCTTGAAGATGGTTACAGTCCGGCAGACAGCTGGTATGAATGTTCCCTGTTATCAGACAGCCCGAGCCGAGATATATTGCCCAGTTCTTCCTGGTGACCGCCTGGAACAGAACAAAATTGGAAAGGTCCACTTCCCTCCAGCAGCAATTCACATGGTCTGTGATACTGGTGTCTGCCCACAGCAACATCTGGATCAGTCATGAGGCCACCATGCAAACATTGTGAAGATACTGGGATCATGAGCAAAAATCAAAATAATGGAGGAACTCAGAGGGTCAAGTCGCATCTGTGCATCCCCCCCCCCAACCCCAACCCCCCACCCCGCTCTTTCCCCAACCCCTTCCAACAATATCCTTCTTCATCTTCACCTTTTTCTTCTTATTTGATCCTCTTTTGTCTTATTTTCACCTCTGGCCTTGGTCACTAACCACTCATCTGCCAATCTTCCCCATCACCTGTAACCACCTATTACCAGCTATTACCGAACATAGACACAAAAAGCTGGAGTAACTCAGCAGGTCAGACAACGGAGAAAAGGAATAGGTAATGTTTCAGGTCGAGACCCTTCGAGCTCTGCCGGCAGTCTATTAGTTTTAACATATTTTCAGTGTTGGTTAAAAGTTTGTTTCAATGTTCTCCGGGTTTGTCTTATGTGGGGGGAGGGGGAGGGGATCGGGGGGAAACCTTTTTCAGATTCTTACCTTGCCGGAGATGTGATTCATTTTCGGATCGCATTTTCCGGGCGCTCTGCGGCCTTCCATCAATGGAGCTGGAGGCCTGCTCGGACTGTCGTGAGCCCCACCGCAAGGCGCGGACTTAACATCAAGAGCTCGCAGTCTCGGGAGAGGCCGAGTCGGGAAGCTCCAACGACGCAGAAGGTTCGACAGCCCCGTCCCGGCGCGGGGGAGCTGACATCTCCACGAGGCGGGAGCTGATCGCCTCGACGTGGAGGGCTCGAACGTCGCTGGCTACAGGAGTCAAGATCGTCCCCGTCAATGGAGGGCGCGAGGCCCCCGACCGTGGGAGAACGAAGGGAAGGGACTTGAACTTTATTTCGCCTTCCATCACAGTGAGGAATGTGTAGGAGTCACTGTGGAGGATGTTCATGTTAAAATGTGTTTTGGGTGTTCTGTTGCTTTTTATTTGTATGACTGACTTGGCAAATGAAATTCCTCGTATGTTGCAAAACATACTTGGCTAATAAAGTACTATTCTAATTCTGATTCTGATTACCTGCCAGGTTTCCCCACCCCCACCTCTCTTTTCCAGCTTTACTCCATCAGTCTGAGAAGGGCCTTGTCCCAAAACATTGTGTGCCCATTCCCTCCACAGACGCTGCCTGACACACTGAATTCCCCCCACACTTTGTTTAGTGCATGCACAGATTTATCTTGACCTGTACTGGTATTGGAGTTCTGGTTTGCAGTACCCGGCGCATGAGCCCACTTCTCATTTCTCATTCTTGCTTGAACGCGGGAGGTGCCACTGTTTGCTGTCACATAGCCAGCAGTCTTTGTCTATTGCACGTGAAGGCGTGCGGGAGATTAGTTTCTTTCTTTAGTGACAGGAGCAGAATTAGGCCATTTTGCCCATCAAGTCTACTCTGCCATTCAATCATGGCTGATCTATCTCTCCCTCCGAACCCCAATTTTCCTGCCTTCTCCCCATAACCCCTGACACGCGTACTAATCAAGAACCTATCTAGCTCTTTTCAGTGACAGCCTCCACAGCCTTCTGCGGCAATTAATAACACAGTTTCACCACTCTCTGACTAAAGTTTTCTCTTTGTACTGGAGCACACTTCCCCCTTTGTCCTGTTTGGCGAAAGGGAAAGAGAGACATTTGTGAGTCAGCTAGTGATTTTGTTGACCATGTTTATTTTATATTAGTTTAGTTTAGTTTAGAGATGCAGCACGGAAACAGGCCCTTCGGCCCACCGAGTCCACACTGACCAAGCGATCCCCGCACACACACACTATCCTACACACACTAGGGATAATTTGCAATTTTACCAAGCCAACTAACCTACAAAACTGTACGTCTTTGGAGTGTGCGAGGAAACCAAAACACCCGGAGAAAACTCACGCAGGTCACGTGGAGAACATACAAACTCTGTACAGATAGCACCCATAGTCAAGATCGAACCCAGGTCTCTGGAGGCAGTAAGGCAGCAACTCCACCACTCCGCAAATGTGCCGCCCTGGGTCTGCCTGCACGAAATAGGAATATTGTGTTCCAATATTGTGGGAAGTGGAGGTTGGTGGTGGGGTCAGTGGGAGAGGTCCACTAGCTTATGAATCTTTGGGCCAAGATCAGAAATAGACAAGAAAACTGGGAGCAACCAACAAGCCAATTATCTGCAACAACTTCTACTTCCATTGCATGGGTGGTAAAACTCTTTCTCGTCTTTACTATTACTACAAGTCTCATCTTGACCACTTCCTGTCTACGTTGTAAATACATTTTAGAAAAAACGTTACCCTATATCGCTATGATTTTTTCGCCATCTTACTCACCGCCCCAAGGTTTTTTCCAATCGATGAAATAATAAAAAAGTTATGAATGTTTTTTTAAAAATCGTGAGGTCAGCATATGGTCTTCTCGCCATGATGAAGGTAACGCCCCTTCAGGAGGGGCCAGGACAATAAAGCCCCAGAAGCTGGACATGTCAGTCACCCCGGAAGACCGTGAGTGAGAGTTGAATCCAGAACTGTGAGTCTACGCCGTGAGTGAACTGAACTGTGAGTCTGCATTGTGCATGAATTGAATAGTTGAACTGAACTGTGAGTCTGCACTGTGCATGAATTGAATGGTTGTTCTGCACCGTGCTGCTTGAACTGATTCAAAGGTTGGTCTGCACTGTGCTGCTTGAACTGAATGGAAGGGTTGGTCTGCACTGTGCTGCTTGAACTGAATTGAAAGGTTGGGCTGCACTGTGCTGCTTGAACTGCATGGAAGTGACTGAGCTGCCAGCCTACCAGATGTGAGTGACTGAGCTGCAGCCCACCAGGCCTGTGACTGAGCTGCCAGCCCACCAGGCCTGAGCTGCCAGCCCACCAAGCCTGAGTGGCTGAGCTGCCAGCCCACCAGGCCTGAGCTGCCAGCCCACCAGGCCTGAGTGACTGAGCTGCCAGCCCACAGTGACTGAGCTGCCAGACCACCAGGCCTGAGTCTGAGCTGCCAGCCCACAGTGACTGAGCTGCCAGCCCACCACGCCTAAGTGATTGAGTGACTGAGCTGCCAGCCCAAGAATCCATTCGACCCACAATATCCATACGAACCCTCTGGAAACCAGTCCCTTCAGCCCACAACACCCATACTAGCGCTGCAGAAAGCCCCCACTGGCCACCAATATTGGAATTGGTGGAGAGGTGGAATATTGCGTTGGGGGACCAGCCCTCCCATGTGAACATGGGACCCAACGGGTCCCACTTAGTCTAGTCTCTACTAAAATTCCACTTGCATCCAGTACTGAAATAAATTTAATCTTTATAGTCTTCACTATACCTGTTCAAGCTAGTAAAGAAACAAAGTGCTGGAGTAACTCAACGGGTCAGCAGCATCTCTGGATAGAAGCAATGGGTGACATTTCGAGTCAGGGGAGAGGGAGACACAGGGGATGGTGACAATGAAGCATTCAAAGATAAAAATGTTATCAAAAGGGCAGTCAGACTGGTCAGAGAACTAGGATGGGGGAGGGGATGGAGTGAGAGGGAAAGCAAGGATTACTTGAAGTTAGAGAAGTCGATATTCACACTGCTGGGGTTGTAAGCTGCCCAAGCAAAATATGAGGAGCTGTTCCTCCAATTTGTGTTGGGCCTCACTCTGACAGTTTTTGAACAGCTTGCCGTATGAGTATACCAACAATATTGTTCATAATGATACAACCAGTATTATTGGAGGTTAGGGAAAGAATTACACGATTTTGACTTAGAATGATTTGTATCTATATATAAACACATAGTATGAAATATGCAAATGCCCAGACACAACTCTGAATTAATTTAGTTTTCATTCAGTGACGTACTCCTTGTGTGACATAATCTGTGGCGTGTTTTGAAATCAGATAAACACGTTCAGTCTTCTGCTCGTGCAAAGTTTATACTGCAAAATAAAACGTACTGGCATCTTCAAACTGTCAGAACCAGCTACTCACACCAAATGAGGAGAGAATCAAGCACTGGCACACGCTCTGCCTCACAAAGAAGCATTGTGCATCACTTCTTCCCAAACTCCCTGAGCTTTCCTGAGTGAAAATTGCCTCCATCAGCATCTGACATCAATCCTGACGAATCTTGGCAATAGCCGGCCTTCTGTAATCACTGAGTTAAGGGCCTGTCCCACGGGCATGCAACTCCATGCGGCAAGCGCGACCTAACCGCAAGCGGGGGCCGTGCGGGGGCCGCGCGGAGGTCGCGGGGCCGGTCCCACTTCGATCGCCGGAGCCGTATGGAGTTGTGCGCAGCTGGTCTCAACATCGCGCGGGGCTCCGAAAAACTGACACTGTTCAAAAACTCCGTGCGGCAACGGCCTGCCGCCCTGCAGCCGCATCGAGGCCGTGCGAGCCACCTCAACGGCCGTGCGCACCGCCTCGCCACCGTACGCACCGTCTTGACGTCACTCGACCTCCGCGCGGCCCCCGCTTCATGTTAGGTCGCGCTTGCCACATGCAGCCGCATGCTGGTGGGACCGGCCCTGTACGGGGATCACTCGACCTCCACGCGGCCCCCGCTTGCGGTTAGGTCGCGCTTGCCCCATGGAGTCGCATGCCCGTGGGACAGGTCCTTCAGCACTTTGTGTTTTACTCAAGATTCCAATATCTGCAGTTTCTTCATGCTTTTTTTGTTTACAATTTGAGGCCAATTGAGAGCTGTTGTCAGGCAACTGAATCATCCGACCACAACCAGAGAGCAGTGCTGAACCACTATCTACCTCATTGGTCACCCTCGGACTATCCTTGTTCGGACTTTGCTGGCTTTACCTTACACTAGACGTTATCCCCTCATCATGTATTTAGACACTGTAAATGGCTTGATTGTAATCTTGTATTTTCTTTCCGCTGACTGGATAGCACGCAACAAAAGCTTTTCACTATACCTTGGTACACGTGACAATAAACTAAACTGAATGTTCTTAAATCTCCTCATTTTAAGGATCACAAGATAGAAACCGCAATTTGGCTAGAAACACCTTTCTCAGTTGCTGGTCCTCTGCATTTCTTAGGATTGATGGTAAGTTGCCAAATAACTTGGTGAAAAGGTTAGAAACTGATTTGGCAGCTCATGAATATGGGAGCATTTTTAATCATGGCCTGGACCTAATCATTGCACAAGGCCCTATGCGTGGGATGAAATAATTACCAAGAGGGTATTTGCATTAACCAAGCAGAGTTTATACTTTGGCAATTTTCCTTCCAAACATCCATCTAACAGTAATCTTTTCCCAACCTTGCTGTTAATCACCATCACTGCACAGGAATACAGTACATTTTTGGAATATTTTTAATATTTAATTGCAATGCCAATGCCCATCCTTCTCTATCTTTCTCAGTTTGCAGCAATTATATCAGCAATGTTCCTGACAATAAGGACCCGGCACTAAAAATGTGCATTCGCACTTCATACCAACACACTTTTCTGATGTTTCCACAGTGGGAGAGTCTAGTGGGAGGTCATAGCCTCAGAATTAAAGGACGTTCTTTTAGGAAGGAGATGAGGAGAAATTTCTTTAGTCAGAGGGTGGAGAGTCTGTGGAATTCTTTGCCACAGAAGGCTGTGGAGACCAACTCAGTAGATATTTTTAAGGCAGAGATAGATAGATTATTGATTAGTACAGGTGTCAGAGGTTACGGGGAGAAAGCAGAAGAATGGGGTTATGAAGGAGAGATAGATCAGTCACGATTGAATGGTGGAATAGACTTGATGGGCCGAATGGCCTAATTCTACTCCTATTCATTATGACCGTATGAACAGGGCATATATATATATGCTAAGAGATAACTATCTTAAATGACAGGTAAAGATGAAGTAATTGGCGGCAAAATAAAAAAAGGTCGTCACATTTCTGGAACACTTTTTGTGTTATTTTATACTTTGTGCCACAAGGATTATCATTCAAAATGTTTGTACTTAAGCCGTAGATGCAGAGAATTACATCGCTATTCACAAAATGCTGGAGTAACTCAGCGGGACAGGTAGCATATCTGAGAGAAGGAATGGGTGATGTTTTGGGTCGAGACCTTTCTCGACCCTTCCCCGCTGAGTTACTCCAGCATTTTGTGCCTATCTTCAGTTTAAACCGCAATCTGCAAGTGCCTTCCTACACATTACATTAGTTATCACTTGACAAACTGATAATCCAAGATCTATATCCACCAGCAATGAACAACGTGTTGTTTTCTCTTACAAATTCTTGAAAATATGCCAATAGCAACCAATAGCAACAAGAAACAAAACAGTGACCTCTGTTGTTGAGAAATAATGATACAGTATCACATTGGGCATTGTTCATTGGCCAAAGATTATAGCACTGCCCATTATTAGACATTATAGGGTTCTCTGAAAGAAAACTCCAATAAAAATGTAGCAAAGCTCTTCCTGTGGAATTGCATCTGAGAAAGTCAGCATGGGTAATAAAAAGGGGGAATCAGGATTTCAGAATTTCTGGAGTTAAGGGGCTGTCCCACTTGGGTGACCTAATTGGCGAGTTTAGAAGAGTTTGAAAAAATGAAATGTTGAAGACCTCCTTCGACCTCCTTCGACTATGTTGAAGACCAGCTTCGACTAGCTACGACTAACTTCGGGAAAATTGGACACCGAATAGTGCTGACCGGTTGCATCGTGGCTTGGTTCGGCAACTTGAGCGCCCAGGAGCGGAAAAGACTACAAAAGTAGTATACTCTGCCCAGTCCATCATTGGCTCTGACCTCCCTACCATCGAGGGGATCTATCGCAGTCGCTGCCTCAAAAAGGCTGGCAGCATCATCAAGGACCCACACCATCCTGGCCACACACTCATCTCCCCATTACCTTCAGGTAGAAGGTACAGGAGCCCTGAAGACTGCAACATCCTGTTCAGAAATAGCCTCCCTTCAACTATGATGAAGACTATCTTTGACTACCCTCGATTACCTACGAATAACATGCCGACCTACTACAACCTACTACGACTAAACCTACGAGTAAAAAAAGTATTAATTTTTTCCATGGCGACCTTTTTTTACTCGCGGACATTTTTTAGCATATTGAAAAAAACGCCGCGACCTAGCTGAGGCCTCGAGTACGCGGAGACCACTCTCAAGCATGAAGGAGAGTTACGAAGACCTCCTGCGACCTCATGTCAACCATGCTGCGAGTAGGAGTCGAGGGCAAACACGCCACAACTCACGGATTAGGTTGCCCAAGTGGGACAGGCCCTTTAGGGTGTTTTGCATATTAACTCAGGTTTATTGAGCTTGCTTCCTGATATCAGAGACAGGTGCCCTGGATGAGTTCAGTACATTCAAATGTCTTGCATTTGAGATGAGGGGGGTCCTCATTGAGACTCACTGAACAGTGAAAGGCTTGGATAGAGTGGATGTGGAGAGGATGTTTCCACTAGTGGGAGAGTCTAGGACTAAAGGTCATAGCCTCAGAATTAAAGGACGTTCATTTAGGAAGGAGATGAGGAGGAATTCTGAAGAAGGGTCTTGACCCGAAACATCACAATTTCCTTCTCTCCAGAGATGCTGCCTGTCCTGCTGAGTTATTCCAGTTTTTGTGTGTATCTGAGGAATTTCTTTAGTCAGAGGGTGGTGAACCTGTGGAATTATTTGCCACACAAAGCTGTGGAGCCAAGTCAATGGATATTTTTAAGGCAGAGATAAATAGATTCTTGATTAGTATGGGTGTCAGAGGTTATGGGGAGGGCAGGAGAATGGGGTTAGGAGGAGAGATCGATCAGTCATGATTGAATGGCGGAGTAGACTTGATGGGACGAATGGCCCAATTCTACTCCTATCACTTATGATCTCATGAACTCTTCCACTCAGTTAGTTATCAGCACTGTTGCTATCACTAACATTGCAAACATTCTCCTTACTTGCTAATAAGTGTTTTAATGCAACGTTCATTAGCTTGATAGACCTCTTGGAAACTGGCCATCCCGATGAGTCAATAGACTCAATGGGCAGCCGAGAACAATGTTGTGGGAAGAGACAATACCTTCTCCCCTCTTTCATAATTTATGGTGGGACGGCATTTGTGTTATTACAAGAATCCTTCAGCGTTGAACAGGTCTCATGAAACAAGCACGATTGTTTATACCAAACTGTAACGTGAACGGTATTTTGCTTTCCAACTGCTAAATACTCAGATGGAGTCCATTTGAATCTTGTGCAATAAGATCTGATCTACTCAGTATTTGAATCCAAGAATACCTGTGGGAATTGGCATCAACCTGAATTCGGCTGCCCTGCACTTTAACACGCAAAACGTGGTAGGTTTTTCCATTGTTCTTCACAGAGGAGGAACTACCACGTGACATTATGGAGAAACAAAGGGAAGTAATGATGAACTTTAAGAGGGATGACCTGTTAAGGCTTCTATCTTTCTAGGTAAATAAGTTGCTGGAACTGGGGAAAGATGTATCCCAGACTTAAAAGAAGCATTGAAACATATAAGATTGTTAAGGGTTTGGACACGCTAGACCAGGAAACATGTTCCCGATGTTGGGGAGTCCAGAACCAGGGGACACAGTTTAAGAATAAGGAGTAAGCCATTTAGAACAGAGGCGAGGAAACACTTTTCTCACAGAGAGTGGTGAGTCTGTGGAATTCTCTGCCTCAGAGGGCGGTGGAGGCGGGTTCTCTGGATGCTTTCAGGAGAGAGCAAGATAGGGCTCTTAAAAATAGCGGAGTCCGGGGATATGGGAGAAGGCAGGAATGGGGTACTGATTGGGGATGATCAGCCATGATCACATTGAATGGCGGTGCTGGCTCGAAGGGCCGAATGGCCTACTCCTGCACCTATTGTCCATTGTCTATTGTCTATTGAAAGTAATACCACAAGGTCCAACTTCTGGCCTTTTGAAATGCTGTTTACCTACAGATATGGTGCAGGATGACTAATGGCTTGCTGATGTGGTTCAGTTGATTAATGAACAAGGGGAATAGGGGAAAATCTGAGTAAATAAAGTCCAGATAGCATAACATTAGTGATGGCTGGGGATTGATTAAACCCATTGAAAAATAGAGCATGGGACAGGTCCTTCAGCCCACTGAGTACTGTACATGCCGACCATCAATCTCCCTGGCAGTTGGAGTTGGAGGAAACATCTAAGGGATGGCATGAATTAACTTGAAGAGAGACACATGGGCAGAGTGTGTGGATTTAGTTTAGTTTACAGGTACAACCGATCGCCATAGATCAATTATTGGCTGCACTTCACTGAGGATGCTCACAAAGATGTCCGTGCATTAAGGTCTTCTCCATACAGTAGAAAGAAGTCATTGAATCAAGCAGCAGAAATAGTTTAGAAGAGTTTTAGTGGAATTTAGAGGCAGCACAGTGGCGCAGCGGTAGAGTTGCTGCCTCATGGTTCCAGAGATCTGAATTTAATCCTGACTATGGGTGCTGTCTGTATGGAGTTTTATATTCTCCCGGTGACCACGTGGGTTTTCTCTGGGTTCTCCGGTTTCCTCCCACACTGCAAATACGTAGAGCTTTGTAGGTTATTTGGCTTTGGTAAGTAGCGTGTAGGATAGAGATAGTGTACAGGGATCGCTGGTCGACGCAGACTCAGTTGACCAAAGGGCCTGTTTCTGCTCTGCATCTCTGAAGTATACTATAAAAAGGAATTGGAAAGACTTTTAAGGAGAAAAATGAAGACAATTTTAATAATATTAGAGGCACCGACAGTACCAGGTATGGTAAACCTGGAGACAGTTTCCCAGAGCATCCTAAACCTGCCCGTTGCAAAGATGTTTTGGGTTTCATGGGGAATGGTGATTGGGAAAAATCCTCACTCACTGATACAACTTTTGATTACTAAAGTAAAGAGCTGTTCCTGAAAATAAATGCAGAAGGAATATCAATTACTCACAGTTAATGTACACAATCAACATGATAATGCGTGAATATACTATTTGCTGTTTATTGCATGACTAGAATACGTACATTTCTGGGGGAAATCGCTTTGGGGCACCTTATGCAAGTTACTGCTAGCTGGACAGGTTGCCCTAGCCATAGACCATTCTGTTTTGAACCCAGGAATCCATCTCCTTTCCTCCCGCTGCCTTGAATGATGCTGGAGTGAAGACTATTAGCTGGAGTGAAGACAGACTCTGCTGATCACAGCTCCCACAGCTGCCGGTTAACAGGAGGATCAGGGAGTGGGAGCGGCAATGAACTGTAATCAAGGGGGAAGACATCATATCCCTCCCCCTATATTCTCTCCTCTTCCCCTTCCTTCTTTGTGTGGTCTCTCCCTGTCCCATTCTCTGTTTCCTCCCCTCTTCCCACCACCTCCCACAACCCGTCTCGCCAGTTTCATCTCTTCCCATTCCCTCTATTCTCTCTCTTTCCTCTCTCCACTCTCTCTATCTTCACTTTCCACCATCTCTTCTATTCTTCTTTCCTTCCCTTTCTCTCTCTCTCCTTTCACTCCATGTCTCCTTTCTTCCTCTTCCTTGCTCCCTTCCTTTTCCCACCCTCTAAAATTGGCCATCTTTCAGCTTCTTTGTCCAAAACAAGAAATCTAAGTGGCAGTGAGTGTATGATAATAGATCGTGTAGTCCCTTTTGATGGATCAACTGGGAAGAAGCAAAAGGAGATCAGTGAGATCAGTGACTTGCAGGATGGAGCAAACACTGAGACGTTTACAGAACTAGATGCCAACTTATGAAAGGGTTTTATTGATCCCTGGGATGGCGGGACTGTCATATGAGGAAAGATTGAAAAGACTAGGCTTGTATTCACTGGAGTTTAGATGCACGAGGGGGGATCTTATAGAAACATATAAAATTATAAAAGGACTGGACAAGCTAGATGCAGGAAAAATGTTCCCAATGTTGGGCGAGTCCAGAACCAGGGACCACAGTCTTGGAATAAAGGGGAGGCCATTTAAGACTGATGTAAGAAAAAACTTTTTCACCCAGAGAGTTGTGAATTTGTGGCATTCCCTGCCACAGAGGGCAGTGGAGGCCAAATCAATGGATGGATTTAAGAGAGAGTTAGATAGAGCTCTAGGGGCTAGTGGAATCAAGGGATATGGGGAGAAGGCAGGCACGGGTTATTGATTGGGGACGATCAGCCATGATCACAATGGATGGTGGTGCTGACTCGAAGGGCCGAATGGCCTCCTCCTGCACCTATTTTCTATATTTCTATGTAATGTGATGAGAATTTCAAATCTTACTAGACCAACTGGATCCCGTTGGGTCCCTGTCACACGGAGGCCCTGGTCCCCCAATGCAACCCGTTCCCCAATGCAATATAGCACTACTAACCCGTAGCCTCCACGGGAGGCATGGTCCCCCAACTCAACCCATTGCTGAATGTAAGATTCCAGCACTCCCCAGCCTCCCCCAGCACAGGACATTAAAAAAATTCCAATTGTGCTTCCCCAATTGCAATACCAATTCACCCTTCCCCTCCTGTCCTGCCAGGAGCTGGAACAAGTGTGGTATGATGGCAACATTATCCCATTCAGATGAAAAGTTGGTGGAAGCACAGTGTTCCTGTATTGCAACTTTGTATCGAAGTTTGCTGGAAGCTGGCAAGAAGGATTTTAACAGTAAAAATCTTGTTAATGTTGGCTTTTTGAAAACCTTGAATTATCAATAACTTTGTGAAGAAACTTGATATGAATGACCACTGGAAGGGGAGGGGGTATGGGGGGGGTAGGGGGGTAGGGTAGAGGGGTGGGGTAGGGGGGTGGGGTGTGGGGGAGAGGGGGTGTGGGGTGTGGGTGCGGGAGGAGGAAGGGGGGAAGGGGGTGTGGGGGGGAGTGTGGGGGGTGTGGGGAGAGGGGGTGGTGTGGGGGTGGTGTGGGGGTAGGGGGGTGTGTGGGGTCAGGGGGTGGTGTGGGGGGAGGGGGTGGTGTGGGGGGAGGCGTAGCATATGGGGAGGGGGTGGTGTGGGGAGGGGTGGTGTGCGGAGGGGTGGTGTGGGGGGGAGGGGGTGGTATGGGGGGAGGGGTGGTGTGGTTGGGTGGTGTGGGGGGGTTGTGGGTTGTGGTGGAAGGGTGAAGAATGGGGGAGGGGTAAAAGGGGTGTGAGTGTGGGGGAGGGGGTGTGTGGGAGGAGGGGGAGGGGGGAATGAGGCAGGGGGAGGGGGGTGTGGGGGGAGGGGAGGTGGTGTGTGTAGGAGGAGGGACTCCACTCAGCGGCCACCGGCCACGGCACCGCACAGCACCTCCCGACTCCACACAGCGGCTTACCCGACTCCACACAGCGGCTTTCCTGACTCCCTACAGAGACTTTCCGACTCCACTCTTGCGGACTCAATCAGCACTACTTGTGGACTCAGCCCCACCTCCGGTTCTTTATTCTCCAGCGGTGCCGGTAGTGTCTTTACCTTCATGGTGAGTGACAGGCGAGAAGACCAATCTGCTGATCTCACGATTCCTTAAACCTTCATAACTTTTGTAACATTCCACCGATCGGAACAAAACTTGGTGCGCTTGAATCAGAGGAGAACGGTGAGTAAGGTGGCGAAAAAATCCTAGCAATACAGGGTACCGTTTTTGTGCAAATTTAAAAAAAGCAAACTGGAAGTGGTCAAGATGGAAGTTTTAGTAATAGTATAGATTATTAGAGGTCATTAAGACACAAGTATTGCTAATTTAGTTTGAGATACAGCATGGAAACAGACCCTTCAGCCCACCGAGTCCGTGCTGACCTGCAATCCCCGCACATTAACACGATCCTACACACACTGGGAACCATTTACAATTTTATACCAAGCCTATTAATCTACAACCTGTACATATTTGGAGCGTGGGAGGGAACCGAAGATCTCTAAGAAAACCCACGCTGGTTACCGGGCGGACAGCAGCACCCGTAGTCAGGGTCGAACCCAGGTCTCTGGCGCTGTAAGGCAGCAACTCTACCACTGCACCACCGTGCCACCCTTAAGCTGTTGCTTAGCTATGGATTTAAAGCATTGATTAACAAGATTAATTCTTTTATTTGCATGACCACTTGATTTTTTAAAATCATTTCATGTTAACCCTGAAATGCATCATTTATTCCGGAAATAAAAAGGAAATTAATATCACAAAACTTTCATATTTCAGTCTTTAATTTGTATGATTGAAAGTTCATGGTTATTGACAATTTATTGATTACATGATGACAAACATGCAGTAAAAATATTATTGAAACAATCCTGAATCTTCCTTCTAATAAACCCATCATTGGATTTATCAGTTTATTTATATGCTCATTTTCTGTCTCTGCTTTGTGTATCAAAAACCTAAGACTGTTTATAAAGAAAACATTTCAGATTTGATTGGCCACAGTCCAAAGGAATTGTGTATTTATGGATTTTTGATGTGGACACAACAAGCAGCTATTCCTGAATGCATCTAATTGGGGAAAAGGTAATTGAGAACTGCAAAGCCATCCACTTATTTAATATCCCCCCAATATTTCTGGACATATTTTGCCCCAGTGCCAAAACTGTAGTAATCATGATAAAGGTCTAATGGCCATGCTTCCAGAAGTAGCCACTTCTAAAATGACCGGCATAATCTAGGTATGTTACAATACTTACCTTCAGCGGCACTGCAATTCTGCCACTGGCCGTGTGCGCGATTTTGAGTGCCTTTGAGGGGTGGGGCGGGGTTAAAACCCGGGTTTCTCCTACCTTGTCCGGTATTATATTTCGTTGGAGTGCCAGCGTTTGCTGAAAAATTGGTCCGACGGGCGTTTTGTGTATTTTTTATTTTTATTCGATCGACAAGTTCAGCGCTGGAGTTATTTTAAAATCAGCTTTGAAAGCCATCAACGCCGACGGATTTCATGCATGGGACAGGTAAACGAAAGCAGTTTATTTTTTGTATAAAAGTGCTTCTTAAGAGGCCTTTAATTCACATTTTTTAATGCGAAACGGTGATTCTTTTCCCCGAACTAATGGCAGAATTTTTCATGCCGATACGGGGTTAAATTTACCGCAAATCAACGTTCCAATCGATCGCATTCCAGAGAACCCCACTCGCAAGATGATTTAAATGGCCATTAATTTACAGGTATTAAACATTAAATTCCTTCCATTTGGCCTGTAAATCCATGACAATGAGATTTTAAAATTATGTTATATTGTGAATTCTTGTGTGAATGTTATTTGGACACTTAGCTATTTAAAAATGTTAATCTATTCTTAAGAAATTGATAGATGTTTAGATCTAGTAATTGAATTTTGTAATTAGCTACAATTAGGTAACTAACTAATGATATGCTTTAATTTCATGTCATCTAAGTAAGATTGTTTCATATTTGTTTCAGAATGCTTCAATCTATAATAACTGAAAAATTCTTTCAGTTCTCTTAATTTTTAAGAAAGTTATGGCTTTTGACTGTCCTCGATCACAGCTTTTGTGTTAAGTCAATGGAAAAGCAATAGGGAACAAGATGCTAATTTCCGAGTATGAAAATGGCCATAACTTTTTTAATACTGAAGATATGAAAGTGAATTATGTGTCAAATTAAACTTCTTTTTATGCTTTATCTGATGGGATAAAGTACAGACTTTATTTTTAAAATCTCAAAATGTTGTAACATCGCTACATAATCACTCGTATCACAGACGAATATCTTCATTCTGCCATTTCCTTGGAGTGTCGTAGTTATTATAGAGTCATAGAGTGATACAGCGTGGAAACAGGCCCTTTGGCCCAACTTGCCAACACCGCCCAACATGTCCCAGCTACACTAGTCCCACTTGCCTGCGTTTGGTCCATACCCCTCCAAACCTGTCCTATCCATGTACCTGTTTAACTTTTTCTTAAATGTTGGGATAGTCCCTGCCTCAACTACCTCTTCTCAGCTCGTTCCATACACCTTTGTGTAAAAATCTTACCCCTCAGATTCCTATTAAATCATTTCCCCTTCACCGTAAACCTTATTAAAGAAGCTACAGAAAGGATGTCATTAAAATGGAAAGGGTGCAGAAGAGATTTACCACAATGAATCCTGGACTTGCAGGCTTGAGCTACAGGAAGTGATTGAATAGTCCGGGACTTTATTCTTTGGAGCAGAGGAGGCTGAGGGGACTTTGTTGAAAAGTTCAAGATCACGAGGAGCATGGATAAAGTTCACAGTCCTTCTCCCAGGGTAGAGGATTCGGAATCTAGAGGCCATAGGCTAACGGTGAGAGGGGAGCGATTTAAGAGGAACCTCAGGGGAAACCTTTCACTCACTCTCAGGTGGGGCAAGTTACTGAAGTGTCAGAGGGTAGTCCATGTCTGCAATAAGTTGCCAGAGGAAGCTATAGCAGTGAATACAATTATGAATGTAAAATATATTTGAACAGATATATGGATAGGAAGGCCTATGGGTTAAATGCAGGCAAATGAGTAGCTTAATATACCACTGGAAAGAAGGAATGGGTGATGTTTCTGGTCGAGACCCTTCTTCAGTTTCGACCTGAAATGACACCAATTGCTTCTCTCCAGAGATGCTGCCTGCCCCGCTAAGTTCCTCCAGCTTTTCGTGTCTATCTTCGGTTTGAACCTGCATCTGCAGTTCTTTCCGACACAACTTAATATACCAACTTGGTCAGCATGGACAAGGTGGGCTGAAAGGACTGTTTCCATACTGTATATCTCCATAACTACACAATGCTAAACCTACCTTGCCAAAACAGTTGTATAGAAATCAAGATAAAAGTGGTAAAGCTTTCTACAAAGTGCCTGGATGCCAACATGTAATGTGCCAGGGGACTGGTAATACCAGTAAGCAGCAGTCACAAGTATTCTTTCAAAGCCTTTCCCTTTACCTATCTTGCATTCTGGAGATAGGCACAAAAAGCTGGAGTAACTCAGTGGGACAGGCAGCATCTCTGGAGAGAAGGAATGGGTGACGTTTCGGGTCGAGACCCTTCTTCAGACTTTTCCTTCTCTCCAGAGATGCTGCCTGTCCCCTGAGTTACTCTAGCTGTTTCTATCTATCTTTGGTTTAAACCAGCATCTGCAGTTCCTTCCTACACATTTTGTATTCTGTAGAGTTGGCACCAGCTTCGTAAACCTTGTCGCCTCGTGACATTTTGGCACATTGAGTTTAGTTGAAAGACACAGATACAGCGCAGAAACAGACCTTTTGGCCCACCAAGATCACGCCGACCTACGAACCTCGTACTACAGAGAACGCAATACTGGATCCCCCTCTCAGGTGGGGCAAGTTACTGAAGTGTCAGTGGGTAAGCACTTCAGAACCAGTGACTGTCATTCTACTAGTTTTAAAGTAGTTATGGAGAAGTATAGGACTGGCCCTCAAGTTTAGTTTAGTATAGAGATACAACACGAAAATAGGCCTTTCGGCCCACCGACCCCGTACACTAGTGCTATCGCACACACACTAGGGACAATCTACAATCTTCATCCAAGCCAATTAACCGACAAACCTGTAGGTCTTTGGAGTGTAGGAGGGAACCAGAGTGCCCGGCGAAAACCCACACAGTCACAGGGAGAACGTGCAAACTCCATACAGTTAGCACCTATAGTCAGGATCGAACTTGGGTCTCTGGTGCTGTAAGGCAGCAACTCGACTGCTGCGCCACTGTGCTGCAGTGTTAGGTAAGATCCCAGTTAAGGTAGTGGTCCCAAAGATCATGCAAGTCATGAATAAAATGAACGAAGAGTGTTTTTCCCAGGATGGAGGATTTAAGAGACCAGAGGATTAAGGTGAGAGGAGAGATTTGTGAGGGACTTCAGGGACAACGTTTTCACTAGGAGGTTAGGCCGCATCTGGAATGAGCTGCCACAAGGAAACTATAGAGGTGGATACATAGAAACTTAGAAAATAGGTGCAGGAGTAGGCCATTCGGCCCTTCGAGCCAGCACCGCCATTCAATATGATCATGGCTGATCATCCAAACTCAGTACCCTGCACCTGCTTTCTCCCCATATCCCTTGATTCCGTTAGCCCTAAGAGCTATATCTAACTTTCTCTTGAAAACATCCAGTGAATTGGCCTCCACTCCCTTCTGTGGCAGCAAATTCCACAGATTCACAACTCTCTGGCTGAAAAAGTTTTTCCTCATCTCAGTCCTAAATGGCCTACCCCTTATTCTTAAACATTGACCCCTGGTTCTGGACTCCCCCAACATGGGGAACATTTGTCCTGGATCTAGCCTGTCCAATCCCTTAAGGACATTAAGGATCCTTTAAGGATACAATTATGACTTTTTAAGACATTTGTACAGATATACCGATAGTAAGGGTTTGGAGGCCTCTGGACCAAAATGCTGAAAGTATGCTACTTGGTTAAGGTGGGCCAAAGGGTCTGGTTCCATGCTGCATAGTTAAGACTCAATGACTCTACTGAATTAACTCCCCTAATATTCGGTACAGGAGCTGACCTGCTATTTTTAACAAGCTAGTTGATTACTGAGGTGAAATCTCAAGAATGTCCTTATTTCCCTCCCTCCGTCTCATGTAAGTTAATAATCCTGTTTACAGGAGCACTGAGCCAAAATTACAGCAGCAAAGTGGCTGAAGCCAAACTAAACTCACCTCTCGTAACCACGCCGCGCCATCTCCCTTTCAGCTCTCTCCGCATAACATCCACCTAAATATTCAACTCATCACAGAATTAAATACAAAATTCCAAGACTGCCATGGGCAGTGGTAGTGTTTCTGCCTTACAGCGCCAGAGACCCGGGTTCGATCCTGACTACGGGTGCTGTCGGTACAGAGTTTGTACATTCTCCTCGTAACCTGCGCGGGTTTTCTCCGGGTGCTCCGATTTCCTCCCACACTCGAGAGCACACAGGTTTGTAGGTTAATTGGCTTCGGTAAAGATTGTAAATTGTCCCTAGTGTATGTAGGATAGTGTTAGTGTGCGACGGATCGCTGGTTGGCATGGACTCGGTGGGCCGAAGGGCCTGTTTCCGGGTTGTATCTCTAAAATAAACTAAATTAATTTCTCCCTGTGCTTGGAATTCTGTACAAATGTGTTCAAATTCCTTTAACTGTACCTTAACATGACCTGTGAACTATAAGCTTCATTAATTTCATTAACCAGGCAGGTCATGAACTAAATTAAATCCTGCTTCAATCCTGGAATAAGGGCTGAGTGTAAAGGGCCTGTCCCACTTGGCCCGTCATTTGCGCCTCATTTACGCGTCATATGTAAAATAGGTCGACATGTCGTGACGTGTGGGGTGTGCGTGGGTGACGCACGCATTGTGCATGGTGAGGCGTGGAATCGCATGCGGTGGGGCGCGGTATCGCGCGGGGCTCCAGGATTTCGTAGTGTAATGAAATCCTCGCGCTCCACCTGCATGACGTATCGCGTACGCACGCTAACGCATTGGCGTCACACGCTGGCGTCCCGACGTCTCACGTGTATCACGTGGTGTCACCGTGCGTCAACGTCCGTAACCATGCATCGTCGTGTGCCGCAGGGTAATCTAATGACGTCACGCGCACCAGACAGCTGTGCTGACGCGTGATTTGCGCGCAACGTCACGCATCACTTTACCTTGGTACATTTCCAAATAACGTACCATACCGTACCCCACTATTTTACATATGACGCGTAAATGAGGCTCAAATGACGGCCAAGTGGGACAGGCCCTTGAGCCATCACCATACCGTATCTCGCTGTGCATCAAAGCCTTGGTGAGTCAATGGTTCCAGCAGGTACACAAGACCAAATATCAAGTTGCAGCACTTTGCTCCACAAGCTATACTCCGGAGGTGGGAGATTGTTTTTTGAAACCAATTTGCAGCAGGCAAATTGTGGTACTTTGCAGTTAATTCAATACCACTGTTAATTCAATTCAAACCTGACTTATTACCATGTAAATGGAGTAATTGGCCTTCCTGTCATTTATGCAGCGTGATAAAATCACAGAGGAATTCATGGCTCAATCAGACAGTTCCCTAGCCAAAGGGAACAGTGCAGAGCCTGGAACTCTAATGGAAACTTGGTATAGCAGTCACACAATACAGAGGCTGGAGTTGCAAGTTCAAAACTCGAAATTATATTCAGAACTAATAAGGAAATTAACTGAGGTTAATCTTTAACTTTGCAATGAGCAACACATGTTTGGCCACGGGGTTGGTGTCTATCGATGTCGGGCTCTACCAAGCACTCTATGGGACTGTCAAAAGCTGGAGGACATGCCGATTGTTTGGACCTCGTTGAAGACTTGGCCAAGATTTTGCTGCACAACTTCCACCTCCTTTCACCTGTGTCTCAGGTGGGACTAGTGTAGCTGGGACATGTTGGTTTGTGTGGGCAAGTTGGGCCGAAGGGCCTGTTTCCACGCAGTATCACTCGATGACTCTATGACATGGTGAGAAAAATAAATAATATATTGGGAGAGGGATCACCCAGTCAACCTTTCCTGATTGAATATGTTGTTAAAGGAATGAAAATCTGTTGAAGAGAATTGGACAGGGAAATCGATGAAGTAGGGAAAGGAGAGTGTGATGAAGGTGCAATGATTTCTAACCTCTACCTACACACTGTGGGGAATGGCCCAGAAAGAAAGAAATGAATTCATGTTTATGTTCATAAGTGATAGGAACAGAATTAGGCCATTCTGCCCATCATTCAAACATGGCTGAACAATCTCTCCCTCTCATCCCCATTCTCCTGCCTTCTCCCCATAACCACTGACACCCATGCTAATCAATGAATCAATGAATAGTGATTTTGAAATGAAAGGAGTGTCTTGGGAACAATGGAGAGGCGAGTTGAAATGGGACAAAGTCCAAGGGAAACCAAGTAGCAAAATTGGATGTAAGGGAGGCCAAGGGAGAAAAGGGAATGGGTACTTCAAAGGCAAAATAGTTTTCCATACAGGTAGTTTGTTGAAAGCTTTGCATTCAGAGTAGTCTACAGTCACTCTAATCCACCATCCCCCACCAGGAAGACCTTAAAGCCCTCTGTTTCATCCTCGACCGCAGGATCATCTAATTTCCCCCTACTAACGCTCTCCTAAGCCTAGCGGCGCTGGCTCTCTCTCAACAACTCCTCCTTCTACTCCTCCCACTTCCTCCAAATCCAAGGTGTAGCCAGGAGCACTCACGTGGGCCCCAGCTATGCCTGCCTCTTTGTGGGGTATGGTATGGTACGTTATTTGGCACATGTACCAAGGTAATATGAATGCATTAGCATCTTAGATACATATTAGATAAGCAACGTAGATACAGCACAAGTGTACAGCAGTCGTACAAGGAGATCGTACACACAGTTGCAGTTTGCCACCATTGTCAAGTGCCAGTGTTGTAAGTGCAGGGATCTTGACCTGACCATGAAAATCTGTTGTCCTGGCAGCGTTGCAGGGTCGGCCTAGCCAAGCATAGCCGTGGTCTTCTCCGCCGCTGTTCCACCGCTGTGGGCCGTGTCTAGTCCACATGCTCCAGCTCTGTTTAACGCAGGTCCCTGCTGCTGGGCTCCGCCGCCTCTGTACCGGTCCGGCCACCTCCGCACCCTTCCAACAGAGCCTAACGAGCCCCGGGCGTGTTCAGCCGTCCATCCGCCAAGCCTTCGGGAGCCTTCCGGTGGCATAGAGACCGCAGCGCCTCGATAAGTCCTCTGGCCGGGTTCCCAGTCCACAGCCACGGCCCGACGGGAAGCCCTCTGCCGCGCAGCCCGAAACGTCGAACAATACCTGTTCCAGGAGTACACTATCCCTATCTCCGCCACATTGATAACTGCATCGGGGCTACCTCCTGCACCCATGCAGAACTCATGGACTTCATTAACTTCATCACCAATTTCCATTGTGCACTCAAATTCACTTGGACAATCTCCGATATCTCCCTATCTCCCTACCGTTTCTTGATCTCACCGTCTCCCATCACAGAAGATAGACTATCGACTGATGTCTTTTATAAACCATGATCTTTTTGAATGGTAGAACAGTTTTGAAGGGCCAGCTTGCCTATTCTTGCCTCTATTTCTCATCTAGTTCTTCTGCTTATCGAGTCCACACACAAGATTAGACGTTCACTTCTCGGCATCGGCATACAATGGTGTCAGTCTTGTCGCTTCTTGTGCTTCTTGTGCGTGGTGGTGGAAACAGGGCCGCGACGTGAACGCTCTTTCCTTGACCCCCACATCCAGTTAATATTGATATTTAAATCACAAAGACAATTCTCATAAGAATTAAAGTTGTAAATATTTAAATTAGTATTCATTTGCATTTCTTCCACTGTTACTTTCTCTTCAGTTATCATCTGGTTATTTCTCCACTACATGGCTGGTATTATTGTCATGACTGCACCCCCAGTCACTTCTAATGTGTTCCCTGGGCAAAAATGATCGTTTTGTTTCCACAACTTGCGATAACTTCACTACGGCGAAATTAATATGAAGTAATAGGAGCCACGGAAAGAATTCCAAGCCTGTAATTTGATCCGGAAAATAACATCAACATCAGCAGAAACTTGAATTCCAATTATTGGATTTAGTTCCCTTCACAACATTGTTTATATTTTCAAATATCTAATACGCGCATTTTTGAAGTTTAAGTGAATAAAGAAAGATTACTGACAGACTGCAAGCAACTTAGCAACAACATGTAGCAAATGCTCCAATTAGTAGTGGTGTTGTTCACTCTATTCCGATCCAGTCCAGCTTTGGTTAGGAATATGGGAACCATTCAGTCCACCAACTTAACCAGCCATCCATTTAGACCATGGTTCATTGGAACTCAACTGGACTTACCTACCTTTGATATGCATCTGGTAATATATTCTCTGTCAGTCCCATTCGTGAAAATTCAATTTGCTGTGGCATTTACAGCCTCTTGACTTTTTAAAAATACACCAATTTATGAAGTTGTCTCTGCAGTGAACTTCACTGTTCCTGCATCTGAGGTGAGTGGAGCTCCTTTGACTTAAATGGACAAATGGATTTGGATATATCTCTCCAATTCTCCGTTGCAAATTCTAGGATGCCCAATTCCACAGGACTTTGAGAGATCCTTCACCATACCCACCACAAATATTCAAGATTTCAGCTCCCTATCACTATCGCAAGTGTGAACAGGAGGGACGATAAATAGTGGCTTTTCCAAGGAAGCCGAAATCTCAGCAAGAATGAAGGTATCCGACCAAAATCATCGGATGGGTAAATATCACTCCTTTCCCTTCTCAGTGGTGCCCTGCGCTGTAGGCTTTACCACTTTGACCATCAAAATCAATACAAGCTCAAGAGTAAACAGGAGATATGAGTTTCCATCCAGGCACAGTCTCTGCGTATGTCAAAACCGTTGCTTGGAGGCAACTCCTCAGCCTTAGCCAGTGTGCGTGAGTTTTTTAGAAAAATACCCGAAGAATCTGTTACATTTTGTTGTGCAATTCACTGGTAGCCTCGGTACAAAGTGTCAATGGGACCATATCTAAACATTCCCAGTGTTGCTAGACCTTCAACCATGACGACAATTGTGCAGGAGAGGCGGGAATAATCAGAGAAAAATATGGCAATAAACAAACTCAGCAGGAAAGGTTTGCACCGTCTTGCTTTGAGGAAGCAGAGATAAAACCATTTGCGCTTATCAAATGATGGTAAATGATGCTGGCATCCCAAGGACATTCAGCTGGAAAGCAAATGCTGCATATTCAATCTGTCCATGTGTATAATGTCTTAACCATGTTATTATAGTGTCCATAAATGTAACCGCCACTATCACTGTAAGGCATGCAGGCAACAGTGGGAAGGTTGGTGACCACTCTATAATGTCTAGTTCATGGAGCACTCACACACAGTTGAGCCTGTTCCTACGCCCTGCCACAACGCCCTGCTACAACGTAACCAAGTCTGACTGGGGACCTCATTTATCATGTCAGCAGCAGATGTACTATGACTGCATTTGAACATGTAAAATTCTTAAAGGAGTGGACAGGCTAGATGCAGGAAAAATGTTCCCAATGTTAGGGGAAGTCCAGAACCAGGGATCACAGTTTAAGGGTAAGAGGTAGGCCATTTAGGACTGAGATGAGGAAAAACCTTTTCACCCAGAGAGTTGTGAATCTGTGGAATTCTCTGCCACATAAGGCAGTGGAGGCAATTCACTGGATGTTTTCAAGAGAGAGTTAGATTTAGCTCTTAGGGCTAAAGGAATCAAGGGATATGGGGAAAAAGAAGGAACGGAGTTTGGATGATCAGCCATGAACATATTGAGTGGCAGTGCTGGCCCGAAGGGTCGAATGGCCTACTCCTGCACCGGTTTTCTATGTTTCTATGACTGACAAAATGTAGCAATCCGATACTTTGCTGTGTGATAACAATATTGCTTCCCTGAGCATCACCGAACTAATGTGAAGGTGCCAACAATCATGGTACAGTCTTGCCGTGCGTCTGCTTTGCACACGGCACTCTATCACTTTGATTATCACTTCCGCACGAGTGATGTTTAAGAAGGAAATGCAGATGCTGGAAAAATCGAAGATAGACAAAAATGCTGGAGAAACTCAGCAGGTGAGGCAGCATCTATGGAGCGAAGGAACAGGTGACGTTTCAGGTCGAGACCCTTCTTCAGACTGATGTGGGGATGGGGGGGGCAGGAAGAACAAAGGAAGAGGTGGAGACAGTGAGCTGAGGGAGAGCTGGGAAGGGGAGGGGAAAGAGGGAGAAAGCAAGGACTACCTGAAATTGGAGGTCAATGTTCATAGGGCTGGGGTGTAAACTGCCCAAGCGAAATATGAGGCGCTGCTCCTCCAATTTACGCTGGGCCTCACTCTGGCCATGGAGGAGGCCTAGGACAGAAAGGTTGGATTCGGAATGGGAGGGGGGGTTGAAATGCTGAGTCACTGGGAGATCAGGTTGGTTATTGCGAACTGAGCGGAGGTGTTGGGCGAAGCGATCGCCAAGCCTACGCTTGGTCTCACCGATGTAGAGCAGCTGACACCTAGAGCAGCGGATGCAGTAGGTGATCATCTATTGCACGAGTGATAATCATTTGAAGCAAATATTAATATAATTATCACAGTCGGCAACTGTAGAAAACAGTGCAAATGCAATAACCAGAAAAATGCACTTGTTAGCAGAATGGGATACTACCTATTCATACTGGAAAATAATGAATAATAAGAGAGATATTAACTTAGAATATTGCAGCTCTGTACATTTGGCACAGACATAAAGACCCACACCACCCTAGCCACACTCTCATTTCACTCCTATCATCAGGACGATGGTATAAAAGTCTGAAAACTGTGCTCACCAGGTTTATGAATAGCTTTTTCCCAACAGTCATTAGGCTCTTGAACATTATACAATACTAACTGAGGAACTGTGAACTATCTTGGATTGTACTAAGATTGTATAAAGGCTATTTAAAAAAATAATATTAGGGTTATTAATTCATTGATTTGTTTTGTTTACTAAATATTATCTGTGTGTATGGTGTTACAGGTCTGTTAAACTGCTGTAAGTAAGAACTGTGTGTAAGAAGAAAGGTTTATACCAAAGATAGACACAAAAAGCTGGAGTAACTCAGTGGGACAGGCAGCATCTCTGGAGAGAAGGAATGGGTGATGTTTTGGGTTGAGACCCTTCTTCAGACTGAAACGTCACCCATTCCTTCTCTCCAGAGATGCTGCCTGTCCCGCTGAGTTACTCCAGCATTTTGCATCTATCTTTGGAGTAAACCAGCATCTGCAGTTCTTTCGCACAAACTCCATCGTTCCATTGTCGGTACATTTGACAATTCTTGGCTCTTGACTATTAGAGGTTTGAACGTTGCATACTAACAAACCTGTGGTGATTATTGAATGATAAGATGACACAGAATCACTGGATAATAACAGCACAGAAGAATCCAGCCCTTCGTATTGCTTCCTTCAATACCGCACATGGACTAGACAGTTCCGATGTTGAGCCAAAGTAAATTAAATTGTAGAATTTAATATTCAGTCCAGAAGACTGCAACATGTACAGTCAGAAGATGAGTTGCTGACAACACTCTCCAGGCTCAATAACAAGCTGAAAGATTTTAGTTAAGTTGGTGTAGACAAACTGTGAAATTACAAGAATATGTTAAATTTGGAAAAAAAAAGAGCTAAACGTTGTAGGTTAATTGGCTTAGTAAATGTAAAAATTGTCCCTCGTGGGCGTAGGATAGTGTTAATGTGCGGGGATTGCTGGTCGGCAGGGACCCAGTGGGCCGAAGGGCCTGTTTCCGCGCTGTATCTCTAAACTGAACTAAACTAAATTAAACTAAACTAAACTAAACTGTGAAAAGAAAATACTTTCAAGAGAGAGCTAGATAGGGCTCTTAATGATAGCGGAGTCAGGGGATATGGGGAGAAGGCAGGAACGGGGTACTGATTGGGGATGATCAGCCATGATCACATTGAATGGTGGTGCTGGCTCAAAGGGCCAAATGGCCTACTCCAGCATCTATTCTATTGTCTATTGTCTAAAAGAAAAAACGACAAAAAGCAGGATGTTAGTGCAAAACACAATTAGAAAACATGTCCATGGCAGTGAAAGAGACAGTCCATGGTGTTTCATTGCTGAGGTAGATTTAGGGTTGTGCGGCTCGGTTCAAGAACCTGTGTAGGAAGGAACTGCAGATGCTGGTGTAAACCGATGATAGACACAAAATGCTGGAATAACTCAGCGGGTCAGGCTGCATCTCTGGAGAAAAGGAATGGGTGACGTTTCGGGTCGAGACCCTTCTTCAGATAATGTCCCCTTGCTCGTTGTAAAGACCTCTGTTCCAGACCCCTCTGAGTTTTTCACAGTAAAGTGGAGGCATGAACTCCTTCCCCATGCTGTTGATATGTTCAAGGGCACAGAGGGCAAAAGCTTACATTGTAGTGAATTCAGACCATCGCAGCCAGGACAATCTTCTTCATGAATTAAATTGGGAGAAAAGAACGGATTTGTAAAACTCACAAGGGTTTTTCAAAAACTAACTTCAACTTCCATTGAGAAACAAATGCATGCCTGTAAATCTAAGAGAGTAGCTTTTTCGATAAAGTATGACAGCATGTCATAAATCTCCAGTGGAATTCTTGATCCTGAGGTATGGTGAACTGAAGACAGACACAAAAAGCTGGAGTAACTCAGCGGGACAGGTAGCATCTCTGGAGCGAAGGAATGGGTGACATTTCAGGTCGAGACCCTTCCTCAGACTGTATCTTTTGTGTCTGTCTTCGGTTGAAACCAGCATCTGCAGTTATTTCTTACACATTTCGTATGGTACACTGAAGCAGCTCAGTAAGAACTCAAACAATCCAGTGGAGATTCTGCATAACCGTTCACATAAGCGTTCCATGTAATCTATTCTTTGGCATCTGAAAAGAAAGTGTTTCTACATGTAGTAATCAGCCTACATTGAAGATTTCTTGCAGCCACGAGGTAATCTCCGACACGATAAAATATCTAATCTGTAACCTACAAGAAACAACATGTGTAGAATGCTAGATTTACACAGGGCCCTGAAGGAGTGATTGAACATAGATAAAGATCAGAAATCACCTAGGGCAAGAACTTTAATGCATCAGTCTTCTGCCCTTGTGTAGGAAAGGCTAGGGACATTGTGTTTAGATTAGTTTGGAGATTCAGCGCGGAAACAGGCCCTTCGATCCCCGCATATTAACACTATCCTACACACACTGGGGACAATTTTTTTTTACATTTATCAAGCCAATTTGCCTATAAACCTGCACGTCTTTGGGGTGTGGAAGGAAACTGAAGATCTCGGAGAAAACCGACGCAGGTCACGGGGAGAACGTACAAACTCCGCAGAGACAGCACCCGTTGTCGGGATCTAACCCGGGTCTCCGGCGCTACAAGGCAGCAACTCTACCGTTGTGCCACCGTGCCACCTTGCCACTTTAGCTTGTTGTTCAAGCAAAGTGAGCAGCCTTTTCTTTGCAGCCATTATTTCACCAAAGGACTGCAATTCCTCTGGATATTTTAAATGCACTGGTGCATCTATTTCAGGTTCCTCTTATTTTCTATGAATTCATAATTAGTTCATTAGAAAAACTTTCGCACAATATTATTGGTGGAAATAATATCAAATATTGTATTATGTACAGATGGATTTTTTAACTCCAATACTTTCAGGGTGGAACCGATTAATAGTTTATGAATCTCAGTCTGGAATTAGGAATTTGGCAATTAGTTTCATACTGATGCTCCTTTCACGAGTTTGGAGCTCGGGCACAAGAGCAAAGGATATTTAAATATGGGATTTCAGGCAATGACTGAAATTCACTATTCACTTCAGAATCGCCTCTGCTCATTAACATTTCCCCGTCTCTAATCCCATCTCCCAGAAACTGTCACAAAAGTGAAATAAGTGATTTACTAGCATTTACACTAATGTTGAAGGGATGCATAACCTGGCTGGATGCCTTTAGGTTAAAATTTTCCAGATTTAGTAAGAAGTGAAGGACTTGTGCACTTCTTTACGTTTGTTGTTTGCGGAGGCCTGTATTTGATACTTTGCCACACGCTATTCGGATTGACAGGAAATTCCAATTACATTTGCCGCCCCCCCCCACCCCAAAAAAAAGCAGATGAATTATGCACAAAATGTCACCATGAATTGCCACTTAGGCCTTCAGAGCTGAGGCTCCAGGGCTGGGCGAGCAAATTCATCATGAACGGTTGGCTGGGTGACACTGAAACAGTCTGGGAATTTAGGTGAGCCTCACATACCCACACTGCGTAACCAAGTTTACATTGCAGCGCTGACTAAAAATAGCAAGTGCAGAGTGACACAGTGGACTACTGCCTCCCTCACAGCTCCAGAGACCCAGCTTTGATTGTGACCTCCCCCCCCCCCCCCCCATGTTCTCCAAAGACATGCAGGTCTGTGCGTTAATTAGCCTCGGTATCAAGAAACTGAACAACAAATATTTTATCCTTTCATTTAATCGTCAGGGAACACTCTAACGTACAGGTTCTTCCCTTCAGCCACTTGGCTATGAAACACTACAACCTCAAATAAGCCCAGAACTACATTGACTATTATTGTTATTACTTCACTATTATTGTTTGTTTTTTGTGAGTACGTATGTGTACGTGTATGTATATACACATATATAGATATATATACATATGTATGAACTATATATGTGTGTATTTGTGAGTAAGTGCATATATACACACAACCTTTTTTTCTCTCGTGTTTATAACATTGTTTACAGAGTACTATGTTTACATATTATGTTATGCTGCTGCAAGTAAGAATTTCATTGTTCTATCTGGGACATATGACAATAAAACACTCTTGACTCTTGACTTTTGAACTCTCATAAGTTTAGAGTTTAAGATAGACCCTGGAACCAGGCCCTTCAGCCCACTGTGGCCACACAGGTCATTCATTCGTTTGTTCGTTCGTTCATATTAATTCTATGTTATCCAACTTTCTCCATCCACTCTCTACACATCAAGGGTAATTTTACAGAGGCCGGTTAACCCGCACGTCTTTGGGGTGTGCGAGGAAATTGTGGCACCCCGCAAGAAATGCACGCGGCCACAGGGGCAATGTGCACGCTCCACACAGACAGTGCCCAAGGCCAGGATCGAACCTGGGACTCTGGCACAGTGTGGCAGCAGCTCCACCAGCAAAAACAGGACACAAAACGCTGGAATAACTCAACCGCTCTGGCAGAATCCATGGAGAACATGGATAGGTGACTTCCGTCTGAAGAAGTGTCCCCACCTGAAATGCCACCTATCCATGTTCTCCAGGGATGCTGTCTGACCCGCTGTGTTACTCCAGCACTTTGGACTCTAGCACACAGCACCTGCAGTTCCTTGCCTCAACAGTTTTACCAGCTGCGGCACTGTGCCACCTGTTAAAGAAAATTAATAGCTAAGAAATATTCAGAAAACAGCGTGGATGAGTTATGGGGAAATATAGAAATGTAGCTATGGAATGATAGGGCAACACAGCAATTTCCCACTGTAACATTAGACACAGAAATTATTAATGGGAAAAAGCTGACAAAAAGTAAACAGAAAATACATTCAAATCGATGGAAATGTAAAAATTTAAAAGATCCCAAAACATCCCTTACATGGAGCGGATGCTTGGGTATAACCACAGTGGAGACAGACTCACATTGCTGGAGCAACTCAGTGGGTCAGACAGCATCTCTGGATAAAGGAATAGCTGATGTTTCGGGTCGAGACCCTGGACCCTGTACCCCCAGTGGTATGGCATGGCAACTTTGATTGGGGTATCACGGGAACTCATACACAAGCATATCACAATACTTATATTTTCATCCAGAGTTGTCACACATCGACTGTCATTACTTATGCTCACGTACAGAAATTAGCCTTTTGAGTAATATATTAAATGTTAGCTTGTGTCATTGGAATCATCTCTATCACTAATCTATGCTGTATCGCAAACCTAAATATTGATAAGATCATCCACAATTATCCAAAGGATGAAAGGCCAACTCTCCGTGCCACTGCCTGCGAATATCTACATTTGTTTGGGATACTTTAACTTTTGACATTTCCATTGATTTAATTGTTATACTTGTTATAAAGTCATGGGGTCACAGAGTGATACAATGTAGAAACAGGCCCTTCGGGCCAACGTGCCCACACCGTCCAACATGCCCCAGCTATACTGGTCCCACCTGCCCGCGTTTGGTCCATACCCCTCCAAACCTGTCCTATCCATGTATCTATCTAACTGTTTCTTAAATGTTGGTATAGTCCCTGCCTCAGCTACCTCCTCTGGCAGCTTGTTCCACCCTTTGTGTGAAAAAATTACCCCTCAGTTTCCTATTAAATCTTTTCTCCTTCACCTTAAACCTATGTCCTCTGGTCCTAACTCATCTGCCATTCAACCACTCCATTGGATCTCCCTCTCACTTGTCAGGTCTCGCCCCACCACTTCCCCTCAGGTCATTCTACGAGCTACCTCCCCTCCACTCCTTCAGTCAGAAGAAGGGTCACGATCCAAAATCTGATTTGTCCTTTTCCCTCCACAGATGCTGCCTGACCCATTGGGCTCCTCCAACAGTCTTGATTGTGCTAAAAATGGAATAGTGCGGGAAATTTGTATGAAGAGTGCAAATCATGATCAACAGTTCCCATTAACTGCAGGGGATTCTCCACTTCAACTCTGAGCTGACTGCTCATGCCTCTTTAGTCAGAGGGTGGTGAATCTGTGGAATTCATTGCCACGGAAGGCTGTGGAGGTCAAGTCCATGGATATTTTTAAGGCAGGGATAGATTCTAGATTATTTCGGGTGTCAGGTGTTATGGGGAGAAGGCAGGAGAATTGGGTTAGGAGGGAGAGATAGATCAGCCATGATTGAATGGCGGGGTAGACTTGATGGGCCGAATGGCCTAATTCTTCTATGACCTAATGCCCATGATTTCAGCACCCGCCAGCACTGCTCTGTCGATAGACTAGACATATCGTAAGGTAGGGGTCGGACATTGAGAGGGATAAACTGCAATATAGTGATGATCTTATTATTGGGATGACAAATGACATTCCCGCATCAAAAATTTGGTGTCTAAAAATACAATGGCATGCTGGATAAAACATAAAGAAAAAAGTAGCAATGGACTGCAGATACTAGTTTACAAGAAAAGACACAGAGTGCTGGAGTAACTCAGCAGGTCAGGCAACATCTCTGGAGAACATAGATGGATGATGTTTCAGGTTGAAGCTCATAATAAGTTTAGTTTAGTTTAGAGATACAGTGCGGAAACAGGCCCATCGGCCCACCGAGTCCACGCTGACCAGCGATCCCCGCACATTAACACTCTCCGACATACACTAGGTACAGTTTTACATTTTATACCAAGCCAATTAACCTACAAACCTTGGAGTGTGGGAGGAAACCGAAGATCTCAGAGAAAACCCATGCAGGTCACGGGGAGAACGTACAGACTCCATACAGATAGCACCCATGGTCAGTATCGAACCCAGGACCCTGGGGCTCTGGCGCCGTAAGGCAGCAACTCTACCGCTGCGCCATCGTACCACCTTAAGTCCTTCGCCAAATTAGCTTCTAATAGTAAGAACAGTCTGCCAATACAACAACAGATTGAAGAAGTCTTAATTTAGATTAAGATATCCTGTTTTTCATTGGGTACCATGATTACCCACAGTGCTTCATGACTGCCAACATAATAAATTAGCAGATATATTTAGGCAAAAGAATTTATAAAGTTGCATTGGACGTGGAAATAAGTAGTTAAAACCGGTGGGATTGGAAGATTAAAATTATATTGAAATCAACATTATAGTGACTTTTGTAAAGCTAATTAACTTCTGCACGTTAAATGACTTGCGCTTAGATGGTTGAATGGTCTGAAGAAGGGTCTCGACCCGAAATGTCATCCTTTCCTTCTCTCCAGAGATGCTGCCTGTCCCACTGAGTTACTCCAGCATTTTGTGTCTATCTTCAGTTTATACCAGCGTCTGCAGTTCCTTCCTACACATTATGTATATTTTGAACTGTCTTACCCCATTCCATGACCTCCAGCTCTATTTTATAATCTTTAGTCACACATAACTCTATTCTGTGCACTATTGAAATTAGCATGTGTCGTTCGTAAAGCAAAAACCGAATGAATAATTGGCACACAGTTGTTCTATTAGTTCAGTCACGCACTGACTACAGAAACAGCCAATGTACTTATAAATGCACTGAATACTGGGATAATGTTATGTGGCCAAAAGTAGAGATCGTGTCAGATCACTTAAAGCCAGTGGTCCTAGTGAAAGAACTCTGTTCATTTAGATCAGAGCTTGTGTGGGATTTAACCGTGCAGGGATTCACAGTGCAACCCACCTGATGTTTCAATAATAATAATAATAATAAATACTTTACTAATCCCCTTATTCAGGGGAAATTCAGATGTCCTTGCAGCACACTAATAAAAATACAACATAGCATTAAAGAAGTTTAACATTAAAACATAAAAACATCCCCCCACAATGGTTCCCACTGTGAAGGAAGGCACAAAGTCCAGTCCCCATCCCCATGTCCAACCATAGTCGGGCCTATTGAGGCCTCACAGTCACCGCTAGGGAGGCTCGATGTTCCTGGCCGTTCTCGCCGGGTGATGGTACTCCGGCGTCGGGAGAACCCTCTCAGCAGCTTGGGGTGCCAGGAACGGCTGCCTCCTTACTGGAGACCGCGGCTTCCAAGCCAACAGGCCGCACTGGAACGAGCTCCACATGCTGGCTATCTCGGCGAGAGATCCCAGGCTCCGCGATGTTAATGTCAGCGCTGCCGCCCGCAGCTGGCCGCTCCACAGACCCGCGGCTCTGCGATGTTTTTATCGGCGGTCCCAGCATACCGGAGTTCCAGCGTGGCGACCCAGACAAGACATCGCCCACTCCGCGATAGCGCTCCAGCGCTGTGCCACCGCCGAAGCCGAGGTTCTGGCCAGGTCCCCTCAGGAAACGCCGCTCCAGGCCCCGCTGGTAGGCCGCGAGGATGGGTCGAAGGTGCTGCTCGGAGGAAAGCAGCCTCTCCGACCAGGTAGGGACTTGAAAAAGCAGTTACCCCCTTCTCCCCCACCACCCCCCACACATAAAAAGATTAGAACCCCCACTACACACTTTAACGTACGAAAAATAATAAAAAAGAAGTGAAAAAAACGGACAGCTGCAGGACTGGCAGCCGTTCAGGACAGCGCCCCCTTCCTGGGTATTGCTGTCCTTCAACAGAGTATTGACAGAAATGTCAGAGCGTTGGGCAATTTTAAGAGCTACATCATGAGGGCAGTTTTCACAAACTTGTCTTCCCTTACCTGGGGGTGAAGTGTTTGGCCCGCAAATTGTAAAACTTATAATAATTTAGGAACTAATAAATGAACTTCAAAGGAAGTCAAACATCAGTCCTGCCCATCACATCAGCCCATTTAACCCAATATAAATTCTCTTACGAGCATCGATAAAGTGAACAACGCTATTGCCCTCATTCCAACTGAAGACTCTGGCCAAGGGCTCTCCCTCCTCCAATCCTCCGGCACGGTGGCTCAGCGGTAGAGTTGATGCCTTACAGCGCCAGAGACCCGGGTTCGATCCTGACCATGGGTGCTGTCTGCACGGAGTTTGTACGTTCTCCCCGTGACCTGCATGGGTTTTCTCCGAGATCTTCGGTTTCCTCCCACTCTCCAAAGACGTAAAGATTTGTAGGTTAATTGGCTTGGTATAAATGGAAAATTGTCCCCAGTGTGTGTAGGAGAGTGATAATGTGCGGGGATCGCTGGTCGGTGCGGACTCGGTGGGCCGAAGGGCCTGGTTCCACGCTGTATCCCTAATTTACAACTCTTCAATCCACTTGTCTCACGCCCTATGTCTGGTCTCTGTTCCACCATCTGCCTCTCAATCACCCCCCCCCCGCCCGTGTTCACCTATTACCTGCCACACTTTGTCTTGCATCTCCTCTCTTCTATCTTTCTTCCCCCTCCCCCCCCCACCCACAATTAGTCTGAAGATGGGTCCTGCCCAAAACATCACCTACAGTATCTATGTTCTCCAAAGAGACTGTCTGATCCGCTGAGTTACTCCAGCACTCTGTGTCCTTTTAGTAGGCAGAAGAGTATTATGGTGAGGATTACTAATGCTTGGAGGGAAAAGATGGTTTGGAGATGGTTTAAGCAGGAAGAGAGACCCAATAGACCAAGCCATGACACCAGGAGAAAATGGAAAGAATGTTATTGGAATAGAAACTCCAGACTATTTAATCGCACGTTGTATACCAGGAGAAGAGATCCATTGCCTAACCTGCCACAGAAATCCCCATGGAATCTAATGCTCCTTCAAAGAAGTGCTCATACTAATGAAGATTGGCCACATTCAGCACCGGTTTTGGCACTCTGCTCTAATTGTTAAAATTCAAATGACCCTTAACTCAGTTCCTATTGCAAAATTGGGAAGAAGCCACTGGCAGTGTGGATAGTCTGGTGATTTCTGCTATTATAAAATAGTAAGATTAAACGAGAACTTACCAGTTTGAAGTTTGATCTGTATTTTATGAGGAGTTACGATGAGGGATTACGTGAAGAACCCGCTCAGTGCGCAGGCGCGGCATACTTCCAAGCAGCGGTGTGGAATCACAGATAGACACAGGTATTTGAAGTAAACATAGTAAAGAAAAGGAGACATTAATTTATTAGTTTGATCCATATAATGAGGGTGGGAGCGGAGGGCACGTAATCCCTCATCGTAACTCCTCATAAAATACAGATCAAACTTCAAACTGGTAAGTTCTCGTTTAATCTTACTATTTTACTTCGGAGTCACGTGAGTGACTTCGTGAAGATTTCAAAGCTCTGTGATTTCAAACCGTGTAACAGTTTTATTTCACTCACTGCCGAAGTTCTTGAGGGAGGAAGTGTTATCGTAATCAACCAATGAATCCGTTTCTCAAGAAACAAAAAAGGTATTTATTAACAATAACAAAAATAAATAGCTCCCCCCAGGCTTTAAATTATATATTTGCAGCTTCTAATATTTTCTCTGCAAATAAATCTGGTTTCATCAACG